>OZ010646.1:34776735-35348882 GCA_963932195.1 Empis livida | reverse complement strand
TGTGGGGATTGCTTTTGTTTTAAACTTTTTTAATTTTTTTCGGAAAAATCATGATGGTTGGTATGGATTTTGACAAAGCTTATGTTTTTGTGAAATTTCTCGGACAATTTTAATTATTTTTGAAAAAAGTCTTCGGTAATGAACTGGAAATTAAAATTCGAACACGTAGATACCAAATATGTGGGGATTGCTCTTGTTTTAAACTTTTTTAATTTTTTTCGGAAAAATCATGATGGTTGGTATGGATTTTGACAAAGCTTATGTTTTTGTGAAATTTCTCGGACAATTTTAATTATTTTTGAAAAAGGTCTTCTGTAATGAACTGGAAATTAAATTTCGAACACGTAGATACCAAATATGTGGGGATTGCTTTTGTTTTAAACTTTTTTAATTTTTTTCGGAAAAATCATGATGGTTGGTATGGATTTTGACAAAGCTTATGTTTTTGTGAAATTTCTCGGGCAATTTTAATTATTTTTGAAAAAGGTCTTTTAGATACCAAAATATGTGGGGATTGCTTTTGTTTTAAACTTTTTTAATTTTTTTCGGAAAAAATCATGATGGTTGGTATGGATTTTGACAAAGCTTATGTTTTTGTGAAATTTCTCGGACAATTTTAATTATTTTTTGAAAAAAGTCTTCGGTAATGAACTGGAAATTAAATTTCGAACACGTAGATACCAAATATGTGGCGATTGCTTTTGTTTTAAACTTTTTTTAATTTTTTTCGGAAAAATCATGATGGTTGGTATGGATTTTGACAAAGCTTATGTTTTTGTGAAATTTCTCGGGACAATTTTAATTATTTTTTGAAAAAGGTCTTCTGTAATGAACTGGAAAATTAAATTTCGAACACGTAGATACCAAATATGTGGGGATTGCTTTTTGTTTTAAACTTTTATAATTTTTTTCGGAAAAATCATGATGGTTGGTATGGATTTTTGACAAAGCTTATGTTTTTGTGAAATTTCTCGGGCAATTTTAATTATTTTTGAAAAAGGTTTTCGGAAATTAACTGGAAATTAAATTTCGAAACACGTAGATACCAAATATGTCGGGATTGCTTTTGTTTTTAAACTTTTTTTAATTTTTTTGCGGAAAAATCATGATGGTTGGTATGGATTTTGACAAAGCTTATGTTTTTGTGAAATTTCTCGGACAATTTTAATTATTTTTGAAAAAAGGGTCTTCGGTAATGAAACTGGAAATTAAATTTCGAACACGTAGATACCAAATATGTGGGGATTGCTTTTGTTTTAAACTTTTTTAATTTTTTTCGGAAAAAATCATGATGGTTGGTATGGATTTTGACAAAGCTTATGGTTTTGTGAAATTTCTCGGGAAATTTTAATTATTTTTGAAAAAGGTCTTCGGTAATGAACTGGAAATTAAATTTCGAACACCTAGATACCAAATAATGGGGTATTGCTTTTTGTTTTAAACTTTTTTAATTTTTTTCGGAAAAAATCATGATGGTTGGTATGGATTTTTGACAAAGCTTATGTTTTTGTGAAATTTCTCGGACAATTTTAATTATTTTTGAAAAAGGTCTTCTGTAATGAACTGGAAATCAAATTTCGAACCACGTAGATACCAAATATGTGGGGATTGCTTTTGTTTTAAACTTTTTTTAATTTTTTTCGGAAAAAATCATGATGGTTGGTATGGATTTTGACAAAGCTTATGTTTTTGTGAAATTTCTCGGGCAATTTTAATTATTTTTTGAAAAAGGTCTTCGGTAATGAACTGGAAATTAAATTTCGAAACACGTAGATACCAAATATGTGGGGATTGCTTTTGTTTTAAACTTTTTTAATTTTTTTCGGAAAAATCATGATGGTTGGTATGGATTTTGACAAAGCTTATGTTTTTTGTGAAATTTCTCGGACAATTTTAATTATTTTTGAAAAAAGGTCTTCAGTAATGAACTGGAAATTAAATTTCGAACAGCTAGATACCAAATATGTGGGGATTGCTTTTGTTTTAAACTTTTTTAATTTTTTTTCGGAAAAAATCATGTTGGTTGGTATGGATTTTGACAAAGCTTATGTTTTTTGTGAAATTTCTCGGACAATTTTAATTATTTTTGAAAAAAGTCTTCGGTAATGAACTGGAAATTAAATTCCGAACACGTAGATACCAAATATGTGGGGATTGCTTTTGTTTTAAACTTTTTTAATTTTTTCGGAAAAATCATGATAGTTGGTATGGATTTTGACAAAGCTTATGTTTTTGTGAAATTTCTCGGACAATTTTAATTATTTTTGAAAAAGGTCTTCTGTAATGAACTGGAAATTAAATTTCGAACACCTAGATACCAAATATGTGGGGATTGCTTTTGTTTTAAACTTTTTAATTTTTTTCGGAAAAATCATGATGGTTGGTATGGATTTTGACAGAGCTTACGTTTTTGTGAAATTTCTCGGGCAATTTTAATTATTTTTGAAAAAGGTTTTCGGAAATTAACTGGAAATTAAATTTCGAACACGTAGATACCAAATATGTCGGGATTGCTTTTGTTTTAAACTTTTTTAATTTTTTTGCGGAAAAATCATGATGGTTGGTATGGATTTTGACAAAGCTTATGTTTTTGTGAAATTTCTCGGACAATTTTAATTATTTTTGAAAAAGGTCTTCGGTAATGAACTGGAAATTAAATTCCGAACACGTAGATACTAAATATGTGGGGATTGCTTTTGTTTTAAACTTTTTAAATTTTTTTCGGAAAAATCATGATGGTTTGTATGGATTTTGACAAAGCTTATGTTTTTGTGAAATTTCTTGGACAATTTTAATTATTTTTGAAAAAGGTCTTCGGTAATGAACTGGAAATTAAATTTCGAACACCTAGATACCAAATATGTGGGGGTTGCTTTTGTTTTAAACTTTTTTAATTTTTTTCGGAAAAATCATGATGGTTGGTATGGATTTTGACAAAGCTTATGTTTTTGTGAAATTTCTCGGACAATTTTAATTATTTTTGAAAAAAGTCTTCGGTAATGAACTGGAAATTACATTTCGAACACGTAGATACCAAATATGTGGGGATTGCTTTTGTTTTAAACTTTTTTAATTTTTTTCGGAAAAATCATGATGGTTGGTATGGATTTTGACAAAGCTTATGTTTTTGTGAAATTTCTCGGACAATTTTAATTATTTTTGAAAAAGGTCTTCTGTAATGAACTGGAAATTAAATTTCGAACACGTAGATACCAAATATGTGGGGATTACTTTTGTTTTAAACTTTTTTAATTTTTTTCGGAAAAATCATGATGGTTGGTATGGATTTTGACAAAGCTTATGTTTTTGTGAAATTTCTCGGACAATTTTAATTATTTTTGAAAAAGGTCTTCTGTAATGAACTAGAAATTAAATTTCGAACACCTAGATACCAAATATGTGGGGATTGCTTTTGTTTTAAACTTTTTTAATTTTTTTCGGAAAAATCATGATGGTTGGTATGGATTTTGACAAAGCTTATGTTTTTGTGAAATTTCTCGGACAATTTTAATTATTTTTGAAAAAAGTCTTCGGTAATGAACTGGAAATTAAATTTCGAACACGTAGATACCAAATATGTGGGGATTGCTTTTGTTTTAAACTTTTTTAATTTTTTTCGGAAAAATCATGATGGTTGGTATGGATTTTGACAAAGCTTATGTTTTTGTGAAATTTCTCGGACAATTTTAATTATTTTTGAAAAAGGTCTTCTGTAATGAACTGGAAATTAAATTTCGAACACGTAGATACCAAATATGTGGGGATTGCTTTTGTTTTAAACTTTTATAATTTTTTTCGGAAAAATCATGATGGTTGGTATGGATTTTGACAAAGCTTATGTTTTTGTGAAATTTCTCGGGCAATTTTAATTATTTTTGAAAAAGGTTTTCGGAAATTAACTGGAAATTAAATTTCGAACACGTAGATACCAAATATGTCGGGATTGCTTTTGTTTTAAACTTTTTTAATTTTTTTGCGGAAAAATCATGATGGTTGGTATGGATTTTGACAAAGCTTATGTTTTTGTGAAATTTCTCGGACAATTTTAATTATTTTTGAAAAAGGTCTTCGGTAATGAACTGGAAATTAAATTTCGAACACGTAGATACCAAATATGTGGGGATTGCTTTTGTTTTAAACTTTTTTAATTTTTTTCGGAAAAATCATGATGGTTGGTATGGATTTTGACAAAGCTTATGGTTTTGTGAAATTTCTCGGGAAATTTTAATTATTTTTGAAAAAGGTCTTCGGTAATGAACTGGAAATTAAATTTCGAACACCTAGATACCAAATAATGGGGTATTGCTTTTGTTTTAAACTTTTTTAATTTTTTTCGGAAAAATCATGATGGTTGGTATGGATTTTGACAAAGCTTATGTTTTTGTGAAATTTGTCGGACAATTTTAATTATTTTTGAAAAAGATCTTCGGTAATGAACTGGAAATTAAATTTCGAACACCTAGATACCAAATATGTGGGGATTGCTTTTGTTTTAAACTTTTTTAATTTTTTTCGGAAAAATCATGATGGTTGGTATGAATTTTGACAAAGCTTATGTTTTTGTGAAATTTCTCGGACAATTTTAATTATTTTTGAAAAAGGTCTTCTGTAATGAACTGGAAATTAAATTTCGAACACGTAGATACCAAATATGTGGGGATTGCTTTTGTTTTAAACTTTTATAATTTTTTTCGGAAAAATCATGATGGTTGGTATGGATTTTGACAAAGCTTATGTTTTTGTGAAATTTCTCGGGCAATTTTAATTATTTTTGAAAAAGGTCTTCGGTAATGAACTGGAAATTAAATTTCGAACAAGTAGATACCAAATATGTGGGGAATTGCTTTTGTTTTAAACTTTTTTAATTTTTTTCGGAAAAATCATGATGGTTGGTATGGATTTCGACAAAGCTTATGTTTTTGTGAAATTTCTAGGACAATTTTAATTATTTTTGAAAAAGGTCTTCAGTAATGAACTAGAAATTAAATTTCGAACACCTAGATACCAAATATGTGGGGATTGCTTTTGTTTTAAACTTTTTTAATTTTTTTCGGAAAAATCATGATGGTTGGTATGGATTTTGACAAAGCTTATGGTTTTGTGAAATTTCTCGGGAAATTTTAATTATTTTTGAAAAAGGTCTTCGGTAATGAACTGGAAATTAAATTTCGAACACCTAGATACCAAATAATGGGGTATTGCTTTTGTTTTAAACTTTTTTAATTTTTTTCGGAAAAATCATGATGGTTGGTATGGATTTTGACAAAGCTTATGTTTTTGTGAAATTTGTCGGACAATTTTAATTATTTTTGAAAAAGGTCTTCTGTAATGAACTGGAAATTAAATTTCGAACACGTAGATACCAAATATGTGGGGATTGCTTTTGTTTTAAACTTTTTTAATTTTTTTCGGAAAAATCATGATGGTTGGTATGGATTTTGACAAAGCTTATGGTTTTGTGAAATTTCTCGGGAAATTTTAATTATTTTTGAAAAAGGTCTTCGGTAATGAACTGGAAATTAAATTTCGAACACCTAGATACCAAATAATGGGGTATTACTTTTGTTTTAAACTTTTTTAATTTTTTTCGGAAAAATCATGATGGTTGGTATGGATTTCGACAAAGCTTATGTTTTTGTGAAATTTCTAGGACAATTTTAATTATTTTTGAAAAAGGTCTTCAGTAATGAACTAGAAATTAAATTTCGAACACCTAGATACCAAATATGTGGGGATTGCTTTTGTTTTAAACTTTTTTAATTTTTTTCGGAAAAATCATGATGGTTGGTATGGATTTTGACAAAGCTTATGTTTTTGTGAAATTTCTCGGGCAATTTTAATTATTTTTGAAAAAGGTTTTCGGAAATTAACTGGAAATTAAATTTCGAACACGTAGATACCAAATATGTCGGGATTGCTTTTGTTTTAAACTTTTTTAATTTTTTTGCGGAAAAATCATGATGGTTGGTATGGATTTTGACAAAGCTTATGTTTTTGTGAAATTTCTCGGACAATTTTAATTATTTTTGAAAAAGGTCTTCGGTAATGAACTGGAAATTAAATTTCGAACACGTAGATACCAAATATGTGGGGATTGCTTTTGTTTTAAACTTTTTTAATTTTTTTCGGAAAAATCATGATGGTTGGTATGGATTTTGACAAAGCTTATGGTTTTGTGAAATTTCTCGGGAAATTTTAATTATTTTTGAAAAAGGTCTTCGGTAATGAACTGGAAATTAAATTTCGAACACCTAGATACCAAATATGTGGGGATTGCTTTTGTTTTAAACTTTTTTAATTTTTTTCGGAAAAATCATGATGGTTGGTATGAATTTTGACAAAGCTTATGTTTTTGTGAAATTTCTCGGACAAGTTTTGTTATTTTTGAAAAAGGTCTTCGGTAATGAACTGGAAATTAAATTTCGAACACGTAGATACCAAATATGTGGGGATTGCTTTTGTTTTAAACTTTTTTAATTTTTTTCGCAAAAATCATGATGGTTGGTATGGATTTTGACAAAGCTTATGTTTTTGTGAAATTTCTCGGACAATTTTAATTATTTTTGAAAAAGGTCTTCTGTAATGAACTGGAAATTAAATTTCGAACACGTAGATACAAAATATGTGCCCCCCCGAGGGATTCCACCTTGTCGTGGTGGTGGGGCTTAAGTAGGATCAAGGATGTAGTGAGCGATGTCGGTGGATACTGCAGAGAATAGTCTGTGGTATCCGGCAGGTCTAACCATACCGATAAGGTCACTATTGAGGTCTGAAAACCAAGGGAATCCGAACAACTATGGAAAATGGCAACGAAAAAGGACAAATTGCGTGTTGGGATGTCAACACAAGTGTCACCTGTACCTACGGCAGGTGGCGAGGGCTTGGTTCCGAAAGGAACTAAGTCGCCAGTAGGAGCGTGCGGAGGAGTGGTGACAGGCTCATCCGTGCGTAATGAAGCAACTGAAAATCTACTAGACACAGATGAAGAACTACGAGAATTGTCGCAGACATCTTCATTTGTGTTATCAGAAGGGGACCTGGACATACTGAAAGGTAAGTCAGTTTTAGGAAGCTCAGATCAGTCTGATTCTGGCTCCGACATGGAGGTTGACGGTAATAACACCGTCATCAACATGGCGGATCTGAGCTCCGATTTAGATAATATAGGAGAGAGCTATTTATCTTCCACAGGTACACCAAAGGGATTTAGTAAGGTTAACCCCCACTCTGGTGCAGTATCTACCAATCTGCGTAAAGACGCGATTAAAAAGATGCGCAGCGCCAGAAGAAGGATTGAGAAGCTCATGGTGATCGATCCGAAGGATCTCAGCGCCTGGGACAAGGAAAAGCTTGTCGAAGCCAGAGCTGTAGTGAATTCGAAGGAGCTTCAGGAAATTATTGCGGCGAAAGCGGAGCCACAGCCGTCTTCATCCGGTGCGTCTGTAAAACAGACTAGGGATAAAGACAGGAAGCTGTGCTCCAAAATAGGTTCCTCCGGTGCGTCTGGGTGTCAGACAAGGGAGGAATACGAAGCCAGCAGAAGGAAGAAGGGCACTTCAGGCAGAGCTGAAGACGCCAAAAAAGGGTTCGCGAAGAAGAGAGGCAGATCGGATGATAACATCCAACCTAAGGGCGCTAAAAAATCCAAGAGCGCGACTACTTCCGGCATAGCGGAAGTAGTCGCGCTCTTGGAGCAGTGGGACTCGGTTGAAGAAAAAATCCAGGATGCGCTCATCGATGCTTTTGCTTCCGGCTTAGCGGAGGACATAAAGTTCGATGGAGCAGCCTGGGAAAGGGGATACAAAGTGGTAGCGTGCACTGATAAGAAATCCAAGGATTTCTTATCAGCCACCTTGAACAAGCTAGATGGTATCGGGGAGGGAGCAAGGCTTAGAGCTATCCCTAGAGCCGATACCAGTCTCTACCAAAGGCCCAAGGCGTGGGTTTGGATACCTAAACCGTATCAAACACCACAAAGAGTTCTGAGTCTGATAGCAGGCCAGAACAAGGGTATTCATGCTGCGGAGTGGAAGATCCTGAAGGAGGATGTTCGTAAGGAACGTGGCCAGCACTTCCTTATGAGCATCAGTAGGGACTCACTCCCCTTCCTCGAAAAGAGTAGAGGAATGGTAGCCTTCAGCATGGCGAAGGTATTCATTAGAATTATGGGCAGCAGCGGGGCCACTGATGATGGAGGTGATGCAGATCAACCTCCACCACAGTAGGGCTGCTACCAGCAACCTGATGGGGTACATGGGCAGCAATAACATCGATGCTGCCCTCATTCAAGAGCCGTGGATAGACCCGCCAATGTAGGATACAAGGCCTGAAGTGCAAAAACTACACCTTGTTTCATAAAAAAGGAGTGAGTAAAATTAGGTCATGTATTTTGGTTAAAAACAAATTTAATGTTTTTCTTCTGGAAAATTTTAGCAATGATGATACAACAGTTGTCAAATGGGAAAGGAGTAAGAAGGAAAAGCCTCTACTCCTAGTCTCAGCTTATATGCCTTACGACAGCGCGGAAGAGCCGCCGTCCCCAGCAATAAGAGACGCTGTAAACAGCTGGAAGCAAGACATTGTGATAGGATGTGATGCAAACGCTCATCATACGCAGTGGGGAAGCTCTAACATTAACAGTAGAGGTGAGTCTTTATTAGAGTATATTGGTAAAACTAACCTTAGTATATGTAATAGGGGGACAGCCCCGACATTTATAGTTAGAAATAGGAGGGAGGTAATAGACCTAACATTGGCTACTAACTCTAGATCGCTTGGCATAAAGAATTGGAGGGTATCTGAGAGAGCCTCTTTCTCAGATCACTGTTGGATTCTTTTCGAAATCGAAGGAAAACGGGAAGATAGGGTATCCTTTAGGAACCCCAGAAAAAACGAATTGGGCTAAATACACGGAATTGCTTAGTGACTCTCCAAGGCTCTTAACTGGAGAGTGCTTAACAAAACGTAAGCTTATCGACAAGGCAGTAGACGTCATTAGCACCGAAATGAACAGTGCTTTTGAAGCCTGCTGCCCCCTGAGTCGGACATCGGGCAGCAAAAAACCACCTTGGTGGAATAAAGAGGTAGAAGAGTGCAGGAACAGTGCGAGAACTCTGCACAATAAAGCAAAGTGGAGTAACTGCCCCTCAGACTGGGACAGTTATAAAGAGGAAATCAGGAAGTTCAAGAACATAACAAGGAGGGCAAAAAGGCAATCCTGGGGGGTTTTCTGTGAATCGATAGAAAATACCTCGGAGCTAGCAAGGCTAAGAAAGATGTTGGCTAAGGAACCGACGGTTCCCAACTACATCATGAAGAGTGATGGCACATGGACAGACTCCTGCCGAGGCACTCTGGACGCATTAATGGAAGCTCACTTCCCTGGCTCAGAGCCGGCGGGAACCGAGCAGAAAGAGAGGTTAAGAAAGGGCTCCCAAGAGCTCTGGGAAATAACAAAGGAAATTGTTACGGAGGAAAAGGTAAGATGGGCGATTAACTCGTTTAGTGGCTACAAATCGCCAGGACCGGACGGCATACGCCCGATAATGCTACAGAAAGCACCTTGTACACTAACTAGGAAACTAGTGGTGATCTTCAGGAGCTGCCTGTACATGGGATACGTTCCCAAGAAATGGAAGGAAGCAAAGGTAATATTCATACCCAAACCAGGTAAGAATGGACACACGGTAGCAAAGGACTACAGACCAATATGTCTGTCGTCATTTATGCTAAAAACAATGGAGAAAATGCTAGAGGTCTATATAAGAGGCTCCTGCCAAGAGGGCCAGCTATCGACCAAGCAGCATGCATACAGCAAAGGGAAATCGGTAGAATCTGCTCTACATGCAGCAGTTACTCAAATTGAGGAATCATTGCAGTATAAGGAATACACAATGGCAGCTTTTCTAGACATAGAAGGCGCATTTAACAACGTTAGGACGGAAGCGATCGAAAGATCGCTGGAAGTATTAGGACTCCACAGTGGAATTGTGAAGTGGGTGGGCCGGCTATTGAACACACGGCAGATAACGTCTAACTGGGGAAACTGTGAGAATAAAGTAAAGGTTACGAGAGGCACTCCGCAGGGAGGAGTTCTATCTCCCCTCCTATGGGTGCTGGTAATGAATAGGGTTCTAATGAAACTAGAGAGAGAAGGCTTCAGCGTCATTGCATATGCGGATGACCTAGCAATACTCATCACAGGGAAGTTCTTAGAAACAATCAGTATGCTGATGGAGAAAGCCTTCGACATACTGACGAAGTGGACAATGAATTGTGGTCTATCGGTAAATCCATCAAAGACGGAAATGGTCTTATTCACAAAACAAAGGAAAATATCGGCATTTAAGATGCCCGTACTCAAAGGCAAGACGATGGTACCTTCAGAGAGTGCAAAGTACTTAGGGATCATTCTTGATTCCAAACTTAGTTGGAATAAAAATGTGGAGGAAAGAGCAAGGAAAGCCACGAACGCATTATTTGCGTGTAAACGGTTCTCAGGCACAAAGTGGGGCATCAGCCCAAAGATGGGTCACTGGCTATACACCAGTGTAGTACGACCAATACTCACGTACGGTGCTACAGTATGGTGGCTAGCAGTAAATAGGAAGACAAATGTCAAAAAACTGGAAAAGGTGCAAAGGCTGGCGTGCATAAGCATCACTGGTGCACTGCGCACGACACCAACCTTAGCTATGGAAATCATGCTAAATCTGCATCCACTGGAAGAGCATATAAAGAACATAGCGGCAAAGAGTGCAATAAGACTAAGAGAGTCAGGTGCACTTAGATATAGGGGATACACACATAGCAGGATCTTGGAAGAATTCAATCTGGACACTAGGGGAGTGCATACAGACTACCTGACTCCATATTTTGATTTTCGCAGAGACTTCGACATTCGTATCCCAACGAATGGGAGGAGGGAACTGTGAACACAGAAATTGGAATATCCATTTTCACAGACGGGTCTAAAACAGCTGAAGGTGCAGGATCGGGTATATACTCCGAATTCCTAGATATCAGGGAATCGGTAAGGCTGCCGGATCACAGCAGTGTCTTCCAGGCGGAAATCCTGGCAATAGTTAGGGCGGCTGAATTGGCTGAGGCTAGACTGATATCACAGGAGCATATCATAATCTATGTCGACAGCCAGGCAGCTATCAGAGCGCTAGGGTCTAATAACATCAAGTCCAGCCTGGTAAAAAGCTGCCGAGAAGTACTTCAGGTACTTTGTAGGCATTGCATCGTTGAACTGTGCTGGGTCCCCGGCCACAGCAACATTGAAGGTAATGAAATAGCTGATGAGCTCGCTAGATCAGGATCTGAGGCAGACATTGGAACAGCCGATATATCTGTACTCAGTCCACTAGGGGTGGAAAAAGGTAAGGTGGACACTATCACAGTGAGAAGGATTGATCACATGTGGGAGACTACGAACACATGCCACATAGCAAAAACTATGTGGCCTCGAAGGAACCTAAGGAACACGGGAATCCTACTAAATATGAGCAGGACAAGCCTCAGACTTGCCATTGGTGTTCTGACAGGTCACTGCCTGCTAGGGAAAATGGCTAAGAGGATGGGATTAGCTACGGCTGATCTGTGCAGGGGCTGCCAGGACTTAGCAATGACGGAGGATATAGCTCACATGCTCTGCGACTGTCCTAGTCTCAGCAGAAGGAGGCTAAATATTCTAGGGAGGTACAGATACGGTGGACTACATGAGCTGGTAGGTATCCCGATAAAGGTAATCCTTAATTTTGTTAGGGGAGCAGCTTGGATTTAGCGAGGGTAAGTAGCCGGGTAGTTGTTGTAATTAAAAAGGGATACCAATGGGCCAATCAATGGCCTAGGTCGGGGTTCTGTTCAGGCATCAGCAGACAGTTAACCCCCCCTTATAAAACAAACAAAAACAATACAAAATATGTGGGGATTGCTTTTGTTTTAAACTTTTTTAATTTTTTTCGGAAAAATCATGATGGTTGGTATGGATTTTGACAAAGCTTATGTTTTTGTGAAATTTCTCGGGCAATTTTAATTATTTTTGAAAAAGGTCTTCGGAAATTAACTGGAAATTAAATTTCGAACACGTAGATACCAAATATGTGGGGATTGCTTTTGTTTTAAACTTTTTTAATTTTTTTCGGAAAAATCATGATGGTTGGTATGGATTTTGACAAAGCTTATTGTTTTGTGAAATTTCTCGGGAAATTTTAATTATTTTTGAAAAAGGTCTTCGGTAATGAACTGGAAATTAAATTTGGAACACCTAGATACCAAATAATGGGGTATTGCTTTTGTTTTAAACTTTTTTAATTTTTTTCGGAAAAATCATGATGATTGGGATGGATTTTGACACAGCTTATGTTTTTGTGAAATTTGTCGGACAATTTTAATTATTTTTGAAAAAGATCTTCGGTAATGAACTGGAAATTAAATTTCGAACACCTAGATACCAAATATGTGGGGATTGCTTTTGTTTTAAACTTTTTTAATTTTTTTCGGAAAAATCATGATGGTTGGTATGGATTTTGACAAAGCTTATGTTTTTGTGAAATTTCTCGGGCAATTTTAATTATTTGTGAAAAAGGTCTTCAGTAATGAACTGGAAATTAAATTTCGAACACGTAGATACCAAATATGTGGGGATTGCTTTTGTTTTAAACTTTTTAAATTTTTTTCGGAAAAATCATGATGGTTGGTATGGATTTTGACAAAGCTTATGTTTTTGTGAAATTTTTCGAACAATTTTAATTATTTTTGATAAAGGTCTTCGGTAATGAACTGGAAATTAAATTCCGAACACGTAGATACCAAATATGTGGGGATTGCTTTTGTTTTAAACTTTTTAAATTTTTTTCGGAAAAATCATGATGGTTTGTATGGATTTTGACAAAGCTTATGTTTTTGTGAAATTTCTTGGACAATTTTAATTATTTTTGAAAAAGGTCTTCGGTAATGAACTGGAAATTAAATTTCGAACAGCTAGATACCAAATATGTGGGGATTGCTTTTGTTTTAAACTTTTTTAATTTTTTTCGGAAAAATCATGATGGTTGGTATGGATTTTGACAAAGCTTATGTTTTTGTGAAATTTCTCGGACAATTTTAATTATTTTTGAAAAAGGTCTTCGGTAATGAACTGGAAATTAAATTCCGAACACGTAGATACCAAATATGTGGGGATTGCTTTTGTTTTAAACTTTTTAAATTTTTTTCGGAAAAATCATGATGGTTTGTATGGATTTTGACAAAGCTTATGTTTTTGTGAAATTTCTTGGACAATTTTAATTATTTTTGAAAAAGGTCTTCGGTAATGAACTGGAAATTAAATTTCGAACACCTAGATACCAAATATGTGGGGGTTGCTTTTGTTTTAAACTTTTTTTAATTTTTTTCGGAAAAATCATGATGGTTGGTATGGATTTTGACAAAGCTTATGGTTTTGTGAAATTTCTCGGGAAATTTTAATTATTTTTGAAAAAGGTCTTCGGTAATGAACTGGAAATTAAATTTCGAACACCTAGATACCAAATAATGGGGTATTGCTTTTGTTTTAAACTTTTTTAATTTTTTTCGGAAAAATCATGATGGTTGGTAAAATCCATACCACCCATCATGGTATGGATTTTGACAAAGCTTATGTTTTTGTGAAATTTTTCGAACAATTTTAATTATTTTTGATAAAGGTCTTCGGTAATGAACTGGAAATTAAATTTCGAACACCTAGATACCAAATATGTGGGGATTGCTTTTGTTTTAAACTTTTTTAATTTTTTTCGGAAAAATCATGATGGTTGGTATGAATTTTGACAAACCTTATGTTTTTGTGAAATTTCTCGGACAATTTTAATTATTTTTGAAAAAGGTCTTCGGTAATGAACTGGAAATTAAATTTCAAATACGTAGATACCAAATATATGGGGATTGCTTTGGTTTTAAACTTTTTTAATTTTTTTCGGAAAAATCATGATGGGTGGTATGGATTTTGACAAAGCTTATGTTTTTGTGAAATTTCTCGGGCAATTTTAGTTATTTTTCAAAAAGGTCTTCGGTAATGAAGTGGAAATTAAATTTCGAACACCTAGATACCAAATATGTGGGGATTGCTTTTGTTTTAAATTTTTTTATTTTTTTTCGGAAAAATCATGATGGTTGGTATGGATTTTGACAAAGCTTATGTTTTTGGAAAATTTCTCGGACAATTTTAATTATTTTTGAAAAAGGTCTTCGGTAATGAACTGGAAATTAAATTTCGAACACGTAGATACCAAATATGTGGGGATTGCTTTTGTTTTAAACTTGTTTAATTTTTTTCGGAAAAATCATGATGGTTGGTATGGATTTTGACAAAGCTTATGGTTTTGTGAAATTTCTCGAGCAATTTTAATTATTTTTCAAAAAGGTCTTCGGTAATGAACTGGAAATTAAATTTCGAACACCTAGATACCAAATAATGGGGTATTGCTTTTGTTTTAAACTTTTTTAATTTTTTTCGGAAAAATCATGATGGTTGGTATGGATTTTGACAAAGCTTATGTTTTTGTGAAATTTCTCGGGCAATTTTAATTATTTTTGAAAAAGGTCTTCGGTAATGAACTGGAAATTAAATTTCAAATACGTAGATACCAAATATTTGGGGATTGCTTTTGTTTTAAACTTTTTTAATTTTTTTCCGAAAAATCGTGATGGTTGGTATGGATTTTGACAAAGCTTATGTTTTTGGGAAATTTCTCGGACAATTTTAATTATTTTTGAAAAAGGTCTACGGTAATGAACTGGAAATTAAATTTCGAACACGTAGATACCAAATATGTGGGGATTGCTTTTGTTTTAAACTTTTTTAATTTTTTTCGGAAAAATCATGATGGTTGGTATGGATTTTGACAAAGCTTATGTTTTTGTGAAATTTCTCGGACAATTTTAATTATTTTTGAAAAAGGTCTTCGGAAATGAACTGGAAATGAAATTTCGAACACGTAGATACCAAATATGTGGGGATTGCTTTTGGTTTTAACTTTTTTCATTTTTTTCGGAAAAATCATGATGGTTGCTATGGATTTTGACAAATCTTATGTTTTTATGAAATTTCTCGGACAATTTTAATTATTTTTGAAAAAGCTCTTCGGAAATGAACTGGAAATTAAATTTCGAACACGTAGATACCAAATATGTGGGGATTGCTTTTGTTTTAAACTTTTTTAATTTTTTTCGGAATAATCATGATGGTTGGTATGGATATTGACAAAGCTTATGTTTTTGTAAAATTTCTCAGGCAATTTTAATTATTTTTAAAAAAGGTCTTCGGAAATGAACTGGAAATTAAATTTCGAACACGTAGATACCAAATATGTGGGGATTGCTTTTGTTTTAAACTTTTTAAATTTTTTTCGGAAAAATCATGATGGTTGGTATGGATTTTGACAAAGCTTATGTTTTTGTGAAATTTCTCGGACAATTTTAATTATTTTTGAAAAAGGTCTTCGGAAATGAACTGGAAATTAAATTTCGAACACGTAGATACCAAATATGTAGGGATTGCTTTTGTTTTAAACTTTTTTAATTTTTTTCGGAAAAATCATGATGGTTGGTATGGATTTTGACAAAGCTTATGTTTTTGTGAAATTTCTCGGGCAATTTTATTTATTTTTGAAAAAGGTCTTCGGAAATGAACTGGAAATTAAATTTCGAACACCTAGATACCAAATATGTGGGGATTGCTTTTGTTTTAAACTTTTTTAATTTTTTTCGGAAAAATCATGATGGTTGGTATGGATTTTGACAAAGCTTATGTTTTTGTGAAATTTCTCGGACAATTTTAATTATTTTTGAAAAAGGTCTTCGGAAATGAACTGGAAATGAAATTTCGAACACGTAGATACCAAATATGTGGGGATTACTTTTGTTTTAAACTTTTTTAATTTTTTTCGGAAAAATCATGATGGTTGGTATGGATTTTGACAAAGCTTATGTTTTTGTGAAATTTCTCGGGCAATTTTAATTATTTTTGAAAAAGGTCTTCGGAAATTAACTGGAAATTAAATTTCGAACACGTAGATACCAAATATGTGGGGATTGCTTTTGTTTTAAACTTTTTAAATTTTTTTCGGAAAAATCATGATGGTTTGTATGGATTTTGACAAAGCTTATGTTTTTGTGAAATTTCTCGGACAATTTTAATTATTTTTGAAAAAGGTCTTCGGTAATGAACTAGAAATTAAATTTCGCACACCTAGATACCAAATATGTGGGGATTGCTTTTGTTTTAAACTTTTTTAATTTTTTTCGGAAAAATCATGATGGTTGGTATAGATTTTGACAAAGCTTATGTTTTTGTGAAATTTCTCGGACAATTTTAATTATTTTTGAAAAAGGTCTTCGGTAATGAACTGGAAATTAAATTTCGAACACGTAGATACCAAATATGTGGGGATTGCTTTTGTTTTAAACTTTTTTAATTTTTTTCGGAAAAATCATGATGGTTGGTATGGATTTTGACAAAGCTTATGTTTTTGTGAAATTTCTCTTGCAATTTTAATTATTTTTGAAAAAGGTCTTCGGAAATTAACTGGAAATTAAATTTCGAACACGTAGATACCAAATATGTGGGGATTGCTTTTGTTTTAAACTTTTTAAATTTTTTTCGCAAAAATCATGATGGTTTGTATGGATTTTGACAAAGCTTATGTTTTTGTGAAATTTCTCGGACAATTTTAATTATTTTTGAAAAAGGTCTTCGGTAATGAACTAGAAATTAAATTTCGCACACCTAGATACCAAATATGTGGGGATTGCTTTTGTTTTAAACTTTTTTAATTTTTTTCGGAAAAATCATGATGGTTGGTATGGATTTTGACAAAGCTTATGTTTTTGTGAAATTTCTCGGACAATTTTAATTATTTTTGAAAAAGGTCTTCGGCAATGAACTGGAAATTAAATTTCGAACACGTAGATACCAAATATGTGGGGATTGCTTTTGTTTTAAACTTTTTTAATTTTTTTCGGAAAAATCATGATGGTTGGTATGGATTTTGACAAAGCTTATTGTTTTGTGAAATTTCTCGGGCATTTTTAATTATTTTTGAAAAAGGTCTTCGGAAATGAACTGGAAATTAAATTTCGAACACCTAGATACCAAATATGTGGGGATTGCTTTTGTTTTAAACTTTTTTAATTTTTTTCGGAAAAATCATGATGGTTGGTATGGATATTGACAAAGCTTATGTTTTTGTAATATTTCTCAGGCAATTTTAATTATTTTTAAAAAAGGTTTTCGGAAATTAACTGGAAATTAAATTTCGAACACGTAGATGTCAAATATGTGAGGATTGCTTTTGTTTTAAACTTTTTTAATTTTTTTCGGAAAAATCATGATGGTTGGTATGGATTTTGACAAAGCTTATGTTTTTGTGAAATTTCTCGGACAATTTTAATTATTTTTGAAAAAGGTCTTCGGTAATGAACTGGAAATTAAATTTCGAACACGTAGATACCAAATATGTGGGGATTGCTTTTGTTTTAAACTTTTTAAATTTTTTTCGGAAAAATCATGATGGTTGGTATGGATTTTGACAAAGCTTATGTTTTTGTGAAATTTCTCGGACAATTTTAATTATTTTTGAAAAAGGTCTTCGGTAATGAACTGGAAATTAAATTTCGAACACCTAGATACCAAATATGTGGGGATTGCTTTTGTTTTAAACTTTTTTAATTTTTTTCGGAAAAATCATGATGGTTGCTATGGATTTTGACAAATCTTATGTTTTTGTGAAATTTCTCGGACAATTTTAATTATTTTTGAAAAAGGTCTTCGGAAATGAACTGGAAATTAAATTTCGAACACCTAGATACCAAATATGTGGGGATTGCTTTTGTTTTAAACTTTTTTAATTTTTTTCGGAAAAATCATGATGGTTGGTATGGATATTGACAAAGCTTATGTTTTTGTAATATTTCTCAGGCAATTTTAATTATTTTTAAAAAAGGTTTTCGGAAATTAACTGGAAATTAAATTTCGAACACGTAGATGTCAAATATGTGGGGATTGCTTTTGTTTTAAACTTTTTTAATTTTTTTCGGAAAAATCATGATGGTTGGTATGGATTTTGACAAAGCTTATGTTTTTGTGAAATTTCTCGGACAATTTTAATTATTTTTGAAAAAGGTCTTCGGTAATGAACTGGAAATTAAATTTCGAACACGTAGATACCAAATATGTGGGGATTGCTTTTGTTTTAAACTTTTTAAATTTTTTTCGGAAAAATCATGATGGTTGGTATGGATTTTGACAAAGCTTATGTTTTTGTGAAATTTCTCGGACAATTTTAATTATTTTTGAAAAAGGTCTTCGGTAATGAACTGGAAATTAAATTTCGAACACCTAGATACCAAATATGTGGGGATTGCTTTTGTTTTAAACTTTTTTAATTTTTTTCGGAAAAATCATGATGGTTGGTATGGATTTTGACAAAGCTTATGTTTTTGTGAAATTTCTCTTGCAATTTTAATTATTTTTGAAAAAGGTCTTCGGAAATTAACTGGAAATTAAATTTCGAACACGTAGATACCAAATATGTGGGGATTGCTTTTGTTTTAAACTTTTTAAATTTTTTTCGGAAAAATCATGATGGTTGGTATCGATTTTGACAAAGCTTATGTTTTTGTGAAATTTCTCGGACAATTTTAATTATTTTTAAAAAAGGTCTTCGGTAATGAACTGGAAATTAAATTTCGAACACGTAGATACCAAATATGTGGGGATTGCTTTTGTTTTAAACTTTTTTAATTTTTTTCGGAAAAATCATGATGGTTGGTATGGATTTTGACAAAGCTTATGTTTTTGTGAAATTTCTCTTGCAATTTTAATGTTTTTTGAAAAAGGTCTTCGGAAATGAACTGGAAATTAAATTTCGAACACGTAGATACCAAATATGTGGGGATTGCTTTTGTTTTAAACTTTTTAAATTTTTTTCGCAAAAATCATGATGGTTTGTATGGATTTTGACAAAGCTTATGTTTTTGTGAAATTTCTCGGACAATTTTAATTATTTTTGAAAAAGGTCTTCGGTAATGAATTAGAAATTAAATTTCGCACACCTAGATACCAAATATGTGGGGATTGCTTTTGTTTTAAACTTTTTTAATTTTTTTCGGAAAAATCATGATGGTTGGTATGGATTTTGACAAAGCTTATGTTTTTGTGAAATTTCTCGGACAATTTTAATTATTTTTGAAAAAGGTCTTCGGCAATGAACTGGAAATTAAATTTCGAACACGTAGATACCAAATATGTGGGGATTGCTTTTGTTTTAAACTTTTTTAATTTTTTTCGGAAAAATCATGATGGTTGGTATGGATTTTGACAAAGCTTATGTTTTTGTGAAATTTCTCGGGCATTTTTAATTATTTTTGAAAAAGGTCTTCGGAAATGAACTGGAAATTAAATTTCGAACACCTAGATACCAAATATGTGGGGATTGCTTTTGTTTTAAACTTTTTTAATTTTTTTCGGAAAAATCATGATGGTTGGTATGGATATTGACAAAGCTTATGTTTTTGTAATATTTCTCAGGCAATTTTAATTATTTTTAAAAAAGGTTTTCGGAAATTAACTGGAAATTAAATTTCGAACACGTAGATGTCAAATATGTGACGATTGCTTTTGTTTTAAACTTTTTTAATTTTTTTCGGAAAAATCATGATGGTTGGTATGGATTTTGACAAAGCTTATGTTTTTGTGAAATTTCTCGGACAATTTTAATTATTTTTGAAAAAGGTCTTCGGTAATGAACTGGAAATTAAATTTCGAACACGTAGATACCAAATATGTGGGGATTGCTTTTGTTTTAAACTTTTTAAATTTTTTTCGGAAAAATCATGATGGTTGGTATGGATTTTGACAAAGCTTATGTTTTTGTGAAATTTCTCGGACAATTTTAATTATTTTTGAAAAAGGTCTTCGGTAATGAACTGGAAATTAAATTTCGAACACCTAGATACCAAATATGTGGGGATTGCTTTTGTTTTAAACTTTTTTAATTTTTTTCGGAAAAATCATGATGGTTGCTATGGATTTTGACAAATCTTATGTTTTTGTAATATTTCTCAGGCAATTTTAATTATTTTTAAAAAAGGTTTTCGGAAATTAACTGGAAATTAAATTTCGAACACGTAGATGTCAAATATGTGGGGATTGCTTTTGTTTTAAACTTTTTTAATTTTTTTCGGAAAAATCATGATGGTTGGTATGGATTTTGACAAAGCTTATGTTTTTGTGAAATTTCTCGGACAATTTTAATTATTTTTGAAAAAGGTCTTCGGTAATGAACTGGAAATTAAATTTCGAACACGTAGATACCAAATATGTGGGGATTGCTTTTGTTTTAAACTTTTTAAATTTTTTTCGGAAAAATCATGATGGTTGGTATGGATTTTGACAAAGCTTATGTTTTTGTGAAATTTCTCGGACAATTTTAATTATTTTTGAAAAAGGTCTTCGGTAATGAACTGGAAATTAAATTTCGAACACCTAGATACCAAATATGTGGGGATTGCTTTTGTTTTAAACTTTTTTAATTTTTTTCGGAAAAATCATGATGGTTGGTATGGATTTTGACAAAGCTTATGTTTTTGTGAAATTTCTCTTGCAATTTTAATTATTTTTGAAAAACGTCTTCGGAAATTAACTGGAAATTAAATTTCGAACACGTAGATACCAAATATGTGGGGATTGCTTTTGTTTTAAACTTTTTAAATTTTTTTCGGAAAAATCATGATGGTTGGTATCGATTTTGACAAAGCTTATGTTTTTGTGAAATTTCTCGGACAATTTTAATTATTTTTAAAAAAGGTCTTCGGTAATGAACTGGAAATTAAATTTCGAACACCTAGATACCAAATATGTGGGGATTGCTTTTGTTTTAAACTTTTTTAATTTTTTTCGGAAAAATCATGATGGTTGGTATGGATTTTGACAAATCTTATGTTTTTGTGAAATTTCTCGGACAATTTTAATTATTTTTGAAAAGGGTCTTCGGAAATGAACTGGAAATTAAATTTCGAACACCTAGATACCAAATATGTGGGGATTGCATTTGTTTTAAACTTTTTTAATTTTTTTCGGAAAAATCATGATGGTTGGTATGGATATTGACAAAGCTTATGTTTTTGTAATATTTCTCAGGCAATTTTAATTATTTTTAAAAAAGGTTTTCGGAAATTAACTGGAAATTAAATTTCGAACACGTAGATACCAAATATGTGGGGATTGCTTTTGTTTTAAACTTTTTTAATTTTTTTCGGAAAAATCATGATGGTTGGTATGGATTTTGACAAAGCTTATGTTTTTGTGAAATTTCTCGGGCATTTTTAATTATTTTTGAAAAAGGTCTTCGGAAATGAACTGGAAATTAAATTTCGAACACCTAGATACCAAATATGTGGGGATTGCTTTTGTTTTAAACTTTTTTAATTTTTTTCGGAAAAATCATGATGGTTGGTATGGATATTGACAAAGCTTATGTTTTTGTAATATTTCTCAGGCAATTTTAATTATTTTTAAAAAAGGTTTTCGGAAATTAACTGGAAATTAAATTTCGAACACGTAGATGTCAAATATGTGAGGATTGCTTTTGTTTTAAACTTTTTTAATTTTTTTTCGGAAAAATCATGATGGTTGGTATGGATTTTGACAAAGCTTATGTTTTTGTGAAATTTCTCGGACAATTTTAATTATTTTTGAAAAAGGTCTTCGGTAATGAACTGGAAATTAAATTTCGAACACGTAGATACCAAATATGTGGGGATTGCTTTTGTTTTAAACTTTTTAAATTTTTTTCGGAAAAATCATGATGGTTGGTATGGATTTTGACAAAGCTTATGTTTTTGTGAAATTTCTCGGACAATTTTAATTATTTTTGAAAAAGGTCTTCGGTAATGAACTGGAAATTAAATTTCGAACACCTAGATACCAAATATGTGGGGATTGCTTTTGTTTTAAACTTTTTTAATTTTTTTCGGAAAAATCATGATGGTTGCTATGGATTTTGACAAATCTTATGTTTTTGTGAAATTTCTCGGACAATTTTAATTATTTTTGAAAAAGGTCTTCGGAAATGAACTGGAAATTAAATTTCGAACACCTAGATACCAAATATGTGGGGATTGCTTTTGTTTTAAACTTTTTTAATTTTTTTCGGAAAAATCATGATGGTTGGTATGGATATTGACAAAGCTTAGGTTTTTGTAATATTTCTCAGGCAATTTTAATTATTTTTAAAAAAGGTTTTCGGAAATTAACTGGAAATTAAATTTCGAACACGTAGATGTCAAATATGTGGGGATTGCTTTTGTTTTAAACTTTTTTAATTTTTTTCGGAAAAATCATGATGGTTGGTATGGATTTTGACAAAGCTTATGTTTTTGTGAAATTTCTCGGACAATTTTAATTATTTTTGAAAAAGGTCTTCGGTAATGAACTGGAAATTAAATTTCGAACACGTAGATACCAAATATGTGGGGATTGCTTTTGTTTTAAACTTTTTAAATTTTTTTCGGAAAAATCATGATGGTTGGTATGGATTTTGACAAAGCTTATGTTTTTGTGAAATTTCTCGGACAATTTTAATTATTTTTGAAAAAGGTCTTCGGTAATGAACTGGAAATTAAATTTCGAACACCTAGATACCAAATATGTGGGGATTGCTTTTGTTTTAAACTTTTTTAATTTTTTCGGAAAAATCATGATGGTTGGTATGGATTTTGACAAAGCTTATGTTTTTGTGAAATTTCTCGGACAATTTTAATTATTTTTGAAAAAGGTCTTCGGTAATGAACTGGAAATTAAATTTCGAACACCTAGATACCAAATATGTGGGGATGGCTTTTGTTTTAAACTTTTTTAATTTTTTTCGGAAAAATCATGATGGTTGGTATCGATTTTGACAAAGCTTATGTTTTTGTGAAATTTCTCGGACAATTTTAATTATTTTTAAAAAAGGTCTTCGGAAATGAACTGGAAATTAAATTTCGAACACGTAGATATCAAATATGTGGGGATTGCTTTTGTGTTAAACTTTTTTAATTTTTTTCGGAAAAATCATGATGGTTGGTATGGGTTTGGACAAAGCTTATGTTTTTGTGAAATTTCTCGGACAATTTTAATTATTTTTGAAAAAGGTCTTCGGTAATGAACTGGAAATTAAATTTCGAACACGTAGATACCAAATATGTGGGGATTGCTATTGTTTTAAACTTTTTAAATTTTTTTCGGAAAAATCATGATGGTTGGTATGGATTTTGACAAAGCTTATGTTTTTGTGAAATTTCTCGGACAATTTTTTATTATTTTTGAAAAAAGTCTTCGGTAATGAACTGGAAATTAAATTTCGAACACCTAGATACCAAATATGTGGGGATTGCTTTTGTTTTAAATTTTTCTATTTTTTTTCGGAAAAATCATGATGATTGGTATGGATTTTGACAAAGCTTATGTTTTTGGAAAATTTCTCGGACAATTTTAATTATTTTTGAAAAAGGTCTTCGGTAATGAACTGGAAATTAAATTTCGAACACGTAGATACCAAATATGTGGGGATTGCTTTTGTTTTAAACTTGTTTAATTTTTTTCGGAAAAATCATGATGGTTGGTATGGATTTTGACAAAGCTTATGGTTTTGTGAAATTTCTCGAGCAATTTTAATTATTTTTCAAAAAGGTCTTCGGTAATGAACTGGAAATTAAATTTCGAACACCTAGATACCAAATAATGGGGTATTGCTTTTGTTTTAAACTTTTTTAATTTTTTTCGGAAAAATCATGATGGTTGGTATGGATTTTGACAAAGCTTATGTTTTTGTGAAATTTCTCGGGCAATTTTAATTATTTTTGAAAAAGGTCTTCGGTAATGAACTGGAAATTAAATTTCAAATACGTAGATACCAAATATTTGGGGATTGCTTTTGTTTTAAACTTTTTTAATTTTTTTCCGAAAAATCGTGATGGTTGGTATGGATTTTGACAAAGCTTATGTTTTTGGGAAATTTCTCGGACAATTTTAATTATTTTTGAAAAAGGTCTACGGTAATGAACTGGAAATTAACTTTCGAACACGTAGATACCAAATATGTGGGGATTGCTTTTGTTTTAAACTTTTTTAATTTTTTTCGGAAAAATCATGATGGTTGGTATGGATTTTGACAAAGCTTATGTTTTTGTGAAATTTCTCGGACAATTTTAATTATTTTTGAAAAAGGTCTTCGGTAATGAACTGGAAATTAAATTTCGAACACATAGATACTAAATATGTGGGGATTGCTTTTGTTTTAAACTTTTTTAATTTTTTTCGGAAAAATCATGATGGTTGGTATGGATTTTGACACAGCTTATGTTTTTGTGAAATTTCTCAGACAATTTTAATTATTTTTGAAAAAGGTCTTCGGAAATGAACTGGAAATGAAATTTCGAACACGTAGATACCAAATATGTGGGGATTTCTTTTGGTTTTAACTTTTTTCATTTTTTTCGGAAAAATCATGATGGTTGCTATGGATTTTGACAAATCTTATGTTTTTGTGAAATTTCTCGGACAATTTTAATTATTTTTGAAAAAGCTCTTCGGAAATGAACTGGAAATTAAATTTCGAACACCTAGATACCAAATATGTGGGGATTGCTTTTGTTTTAAACTTTTTTAATTTTTTTCGGAAAAATCATGATGGTTGGTATGGATATTGACAAAGCTTATGTTTTGGTAAAATTTCTCAGGCAATTTTAATTATTTTTAAAAAAGGTCTTCGGAAATGAACTGGAAATTAAATTTCGAACACGTAGATACCAAATATGTGGGGATTGCTTTTGTTTTAAACTTTTTAAATTTTTTTCGGAAAAATCATGATGGTTGGTATGGATTTTGACAAAGCTTATGTTTTTGTGAAATTTCTCGGACAATTTTAATTATTTTTGAAAAAGGTCTTCGGTAATGAACTGGAAATTAAATTTCGAACACGTAGATACCAAATATGTGGGGATTGCTTTTGTTTTAAACTTTTTTAATTTTTTTCGGAAAAATCATGATGGTTGGTATGGATTTTGACAAAGCTTATGTTTTTGTGAAATTTCTCGGACAATTTTAATTATTTTTGAAAAAGGTCTTCGGTAATGAACTGGAAATTAAATTTCGAACACCTAGATACCAAATATGTGGGGATTGCTTTTGTTTTAAACTTTTTTAATTTTTTTCGGAAAAATCATGATGGTTGGTATGGATTTTGACAAAGCTTATGTTTTTGTGAAATTTCTCGGACAATTTTAATTATTTTTGAAAAAGGTCTTCGGAAATGAACTGGAAATGAAATTTCGAACACGTAGATACCAAATATGTGGGGATTACTTTTGTTTTAAACTTTTTTAATTTTTTTCGGAAAAATCATGATGGTTGGTATGGATTTTGACAAAGCTTATGTTTTTGTGAAATTTCTCGGGCAATTTTAATTATTTTTGAAAAAGGTTTTCGGAAATTAACTGGAAATTAAATTTCGAACACGTAGATACCAAATATGTGGGGATTGCTTTTGTTTTAAACTTTTTAAATTTTTTTCGGAAAAATCATGATGGTTTGTTTGGATTTTGACAAAGCTTATGTTTTTGTGAAATTTCTCGGACAATTTTAATTATTTTTGAAAAAGGTCTTCGGTAATGAACTAGAAATTAAATTTCGCACACCTAGATACCAAATATGTGGGGATTGCTTTTGTTTTAAACTTTTTTAATTTTTTTCGGAAAAATCATGATGGTTGGTATGGATTTTGACAAAGCTTATGTTTTTGTGAAATTTCTCGGACAATTTTAATTATTTTTGAAAAAGGTCTTCGGTAATGAACTGGAAATTAAATTTCGAACACCTAGATACCAAATATGTGGGGATTGCTTTTGTTTTAAACTTTTTTAATTTTTTTCGGAAAAATCATGATGGTTGGTATGGATTTTGACAAAGCTTATGTTTTTGTGAAATTTCTCTTGCAATTTTAATTATTTTTGAAAAAGGTCTTCGGAAATTAACTGGAAATTAAATTTCGAACACGTAGATACCAAATATGTGGGGATTGCTTTTGTTTTAAACTTTTTAAATTTTTTTCGGAAATATCATGATGGTTTGTATGGATTTTAACAAAGCTTATGTTTTTGTGAAATTTCTCGGACAATTTTAATTATTTTTGAAAAAGGTCTTCGGTAATGAACTAGAAATTAAATTTCGCACACCTAGATACCAAATATGTGGGGATTGCTTTTGTTTTAAACTTTTTTAATTTTTTTCGGAAAAATCATGATGGTTGGTATGGATTTTGACAAAGCTTATGTTTTTGTGAAATTTCTCGGACAATTTTAATTATTTTTGAAAAAGGTCTTCGGCAATGAACTGGAAATTAAATTTCGAACACGTAGATACCAAATATGTGGGGATTGCTTTTGTTTTAAACTTTTTTAATTTTTTTCGGAAAAATCATGATGGTTGGTATGGATTTTGACAAAGCTTATGTTTTTGTGAAATTTCTCGGGCATTTTTAATTATTTTTGAAAAAGGTCTTCGGAAATGAACTGGAAATTAAATTTCGAACACGTAGATACCAAATATGTGGGGATTGCTTTTGTTTTAAACTTTTTTAATTTTTTTCGGAAAAATCATGATGGTTGGTATGGATTTTGACAAATCTTATGTTTTTGTGAAATTTCTCGGACAATTTTAATTATTTTTGAAAAAGGTCTTCGGAAATGAACTGGAAATTAAATTTCGAACACCTAGATACCAAATATGTGGGGATTGCTTTTGTTTTAAACTTTTTTAATTTTTTTCGGAAAAATCATGATGGTTGGTATTGATTTTGACAAAGCTTATGTTTTTGTAATATTTCTCAGGCAATTTTAATTATTTTTAAAAAAGGTTTTCGGAAATTAACTGGAAATTAAATTTCGAACACGTAGATGTCAAATATGTGGGGATTGCTTTTGTTTTAAACTTTTTTAATTTTTTTCGGAAAAATCATGATGGTTGGTATGGATTTTGACAAAGCTTATGTTTTTGTGAAATTTCTCGGGCAATTTTAATTATTTTTGAAAAAGGTCTTCGGTAATGAACTGGAAATTAAATTTCGAACACGTAGATACCAAATATGTGGGGATTGCTTTTGTTTTAAACTTTTTAAATTTTTTTTCGGAAAAATCATGATGGTTGGTATGGATTTTGACAAAGCTTATGTTTTTGTGAAATTTCTCGGACAATTTTAATTATTTTTGAAAAAGGTCTTCGGTAATGAACTGGAAATTAAATTTCGAACACCTAGATACCAAATATGTGGGGATTGCTTTTGTTTTAAACTTTTTTAATTTTTTCGGAAAAATCATGATGGTTGGTATCGATATTGACAAAGCTTATGTTTTTGTGAAATTTCTCGGACAATTTTAATTATTTTTAAAAAAGGTCTTCGGAAATGAACTGGAAATTAAATTTCGAACACGTAGATATCAAATATGTGGGGATTGCTTTTGTGTTAAACTTTTTTAATTTTTTTCGGAAAAATCATGATGGTTGGTATGGATTTTGACAAAGCTTATGTTTTTGTGAAATTTCTCGGACAATTTTAATTATTTTTGAAAAAGGTCTTCGGTAATGAACTGGAAATTAAATTTCGAACACGTAGATACCAAATATGTGGGGATTGCTATTGTTTTAAACTTTTTAAATTTTTTTCGGAAAAATCATGATGGTTGGTATGGATTTTGACAAAGCTTATGTTTTTGTGAAATTTCTCGGACAATTTTAATTATTTTTGAAAAAAGTCTTCGGTAATGAACTGGAAATTAAATTTCGAACACCTAGATACCAAATATGTGGGGATTGCTTTTGTTTTAAACTTTTTTAATTTTTTTCGGAAAAATAATGATGATTGGTATGGATTTTGACAAAGCTTATGTTTTTGTGAAATTACTCGGGCAATTTTAATTATTTTTGAAAAAGGTCTTCGGTAATGAACTGGAAATTAAATTTCGAACACCTAGATACCAAATATGTGGGGATTGCTGTTGTTTTAAACTTTTTAAATATTTTTCGGAAAAATAATGATGATTGGTATGGATTTTGACAAAGCTTATGTTTTTGTGAAATTTCTCGGGCAATTTTAATTATTTTTGAAAAAGGTCTTCGGTAATGAACTGGAAATTAAATTTCGAACACCTAGATACAAAATATGTGGGGATTGCTTTTGTTTTAAACTTTTTTAATTTTTTTCGGAAAAATCATGATGGTTGGTATGGATTTTGACAAAGCTTATGTTTTTGTGAAATTTCTCGGGCAATTTTAATTATTTTTGAAAAAGGTCTTCGGTAATGAACTGGAAATTAAATTTCGAACACCTAGATACCAAATATGTGGGGATTGCTTTTGTTTTAAACTTTTTTAATTTTTTTCGGAAAAATCATGATGGTTGGTATGGATTTTGACAAAGCTTATGTTTTTGTGAAATTTCTCGGACAATTTTAATTATTTTTGAAAAAAGTCTTCGGTAATGAACTGGAAATTAAATTTCGAACACGTAGATACCAAATATGTGGGGATTGCTTTTGTTTTAAACTTTTTTAATTTTTTTCGGAAAAATCATGATGGTTGGTATGGATTTTGACAAAGCTTATGTTTTTGTGAAATTTCTCGGACAATTTTAATTATTTTTGAAAAAGGTCTTCGGAAATGAACTGGAAATGAAATTTCGAACACGTAGATACCAAATATGTGAGGATTAGTTTTGTTTTAAACTTTTTTAATTTTTTTCGGAAAAATCATGATGATTGGTATGGATTTTGACAAAGCTTATGTTTTTGTGAAATTTCTCGGGCAATTTTAATTATTTTTGAAAAAGGTCTTCGGAAATTAACTGGAAATTAAATTTCGAACACCTAGATACCAAATATGTGGGGATTGCTTTTGTTTTAAACTTTTTTAATTTTTTTCGGAAAAGTCATGATGGTTGGTATTGATTTTGAAAAAGCTTATGTGTTTGTGAAATTTCTCGGGCAATTTTAATTATTTTTAAAAAAGGTCTTCGGAAATAAACTGGAAATTAAATTTCGAACACGTAGATGTCAAATATGTGGGGATTGCTTTTGTTTTAAACTTTTTTAATTTTTTTCGGAAAAATCATGATGGTTGGTATGGATTTTGACAAAGCTTATGTTTTTGTGAAATTTTTCGGACAATTTTAATTATTTTTGAAAAAGGACTTCGGAAATGAACTGGAAATGAAATTTCGAACACGTAGATACCAAATATGTGAGGATTAGGTTTGTTTTAAACTTTTTTAATTTTTTTCGGAAAAATCATGATGATTGGTATGGATTTTGACAAAGCTTATGTTTTTGTAATATTTCTCAGGCAATTTTAATTATTTTTAAAAAAGGTTTTCGGAAATTAACTGGAAATTAAATTTCGAACACGTAGATGTCAAATATGTGGGGATTGCTTTTGTTTTAAACTTTTTTAATTTTTTTCGGAAAAATCATGATGGTTGGTATGGATTTTGACAAAGCTTATGTTTTTGTGAAATTTCTCGGGCAATTTTAATTATTTTTGAAAAAGGTCTTCGGTAATGAACTGGAAATTAAATTTCGAACACGTAGATACCAAATATGTGGGGATTGCTTTTGTTTTAAACTTTTTAAATTTTTTTTCGGAAAAATCATGATGGTTGGTATGGATTTTGACAAAGCTTATGTTTTTGTGAAATTTCTCGTACAATTTTAATTATTTTTGAAAAAGGTCTTCGGTAATGAACTGGAAATTAAATTTCGACCTAGATACCAAATATGTGGGGATTGCTTTTGTTTTAAACTTTTTTAATTTTTTCGGAAAAATCATGATGGTTGGTATCGATTTTGACAAAGCTTATGTTTTTGTGAAATTTCTCGGACAATTTTAATTATTTTTAAAAAAGGTCTTCGGAAATGAACTGGAAATTAAATTTCGAACACGTAGATATCAAATATGTGGGGATTGCTTTTGTGTTAAACTTTTTTAATTTTTTTCGGAAAAATCATGATGGTTGGTATGGATTTTGACAAAGCTTATGTTTTTGTGAAATTTCTCGGACAATTTTAATTATTTTTGAAAAAGGTCTTCGGTAATGAACTGGAAATTAAATTTCGAACACGTAGATACCAAATATGTGGGGATTGCTATTGTTTTAAACTTTTTAAATTTTTTTCGGAAAAATCATGATGGTTGGTATGGATTTTGACAAAGCTTATGTTTTTGTGAAATTTCTCGGACAATTTTAATTATTTTTGAAAAAAGTCTTCGGTAATGAACTGGAAATTAAATTTCGAACACGTAGATACCAAATATGTGGGGATTGCTTTTGTTTTAAACTTTTTTAATTTTTTTCGGAAAAATAATGATGATTGGTATGGATTTTGACAAAGCTTATGTTTTTGTGAAATTACTCGGGCAATTTTAATTATTTTTGAAAAAGGTCTTCGGTAATGAACTGGAAATTAAATTTCGAACACCTAGATACAAAATATGTGGGGATTGCTTTTGTTTTAAACTTTTTTAATTTTTTTCGGAAAAATCATGATGGTTGGTATGGATTTTGACAAAGCTTATGTTTTTGTGAAATTTCTCGAAAAATTTTAATTATTTTTGAAAAAGGTCTTCGGTAATGAACTGGAAATTAAATTTCGAACACCTAGATACCAAATATGTGGGGATTGTTTTTGTTTTAAACTTTTTTAATTTTTTTCGGAAAAATCATGATGGTTGGTATGGATTTTGACAAAGCTTATGTTTTTGTGAAATTTCTCGGGCAATTTTAATTATTTTTGAAAAAGGTCTTCGGTAATGAACTGGAAATTAAATTTCGAACACCTAGATACCAAATATGTGGGGATTGCTTTTGTTTTAAACTTTTTTAATTTTTTTCGGAAAAATCATGATGGTTGGTATGGATTTTGACAAAGCTTATGTTTTTGTGAAATTTCTCGGACAATTTTAATTATTTTTGCAAAAAGTCTTCGGTAATGAACTGGAAATTAAATTTCGAACACGTAGATACCAAATATGTGGGGATTGCTTTTGTTTTAAACTTTTTTAATTTTTTTCGGAAAAATCATGATGGTTGGTATGGATTTTGACAAAGCTTATGTTTTTGTGAAATTTCTCGGACAATTTTAATTATTTTTGAAAAAGGTCTTCGGAAATGAACTGGAAATGAAATTTCGAACACGTAGATACCAAATATGTGAGGATTAGTTTTGTTTTAAACTTTTTTAAATTTTTTCGGAAAAATCATGATGATTGGTATGGATTTTGACAAAGCTTATGTTTTTGTGAAATTTCTCGGGCAATTTTAATTATTTTTGAAAAAGGTCTTCGGAAATTAACTGGAAATTAAATTTCGAACACCTAGATACCAAATATGTGGGGATTGCTTTTGTTTTAAACTTTTTTAATTTTTTTCGGAAAAATCATGATGGTTGGTATTGATTTTGAAAAAGCTTATGTGTTTGTGAAATTTCTCGGGCAATTTTAATTATTTTTAAAAAAGGTCTTCGGAAATAAACTGGAAATTAAATTTCGAACACGTAGATACCAAATATGTGGGGATTGCTTTTGTTTTAAACTTTTTTAATTTTTTTCGGAAAAATCATGATGGTTGGTATGGATTTTGACAAAGCTTAGGTTTTTGTGAAATTTCTCGGACAATTTTAATTATTTTTAAAAAAGGTCTTCGGTAATGAACTAGAAATTAAATTTCGAACACCTAGATACCAAATATGTGGGGATTGCTTTTGTTTTAAACTTTTTTAATTTTTTTCGGAAAAGTCATGATGGTTGGTATTGATTTTGAAAAAGCTTATGTGTTTGTGAAATTTCTCGGGCAATTTTAATTATTTTTAAAAAGGTCTTCGGAAATAAACTGGAAATTAAATTTCGAACACGTAGATACCAAATATGTGGGGATTGCTTTTGTTTTAAACTTTTTTAATTTTTTTCGGAAAAATCATGATGGTTGGTATGGATTTTGACAAAGCTTATGTTTTTGTAAAATTTCTCGGGCAATTTTAATTATTTTTAAAAAAGGTCTTCGGTAATGAACTGGAAATTAAATTTCGAACACCTAGATACCAAATATGTGGGGATTGCTTTTGTTTTAAACTTTTTTATTTTTTTTCGGAAAAATCATGATGGTTGGTATGGATTTTGACAAAGCTTATGTTTTTGTGAAATTTCTCGGGCAATTTTAATTATTTTTCAAAAAGGTATTCGGTAATGAACTAGACATTAAATTTCGAACACCTAGATACCAAATATGTGGGGATTGCTTTTGTTTTAAACTTTTTTAATTTTTTCGGAAAAATCATGATGGTTGGTATGGATTTTGACAAAGCTTGTGTTTTTGTGAAATTTTTCGGACAATTTTTATTATTTTTGAAAAAGGTCTTCGGAAATGAACTGGAAATGAAATTTCGAACACGTAGATACCAAATATGTGGGGATTACTTTTGTTTTAAACTTTTTTAATTTTTTTCGGAAAAATCTTGATGGTTGGTATGGATTTTGACAAAGCTTATGTTTTTGTGAAATTTCTCGGGCAATTTTAATTATTTTTGAAAAAGGTCTTCGGTAATGAACTGGAAATTAAATTTCGAACACATAGATACCAAATATGTGGGGATTGCTTTTGTTTTAAACTTTTTTAATTTTTTTCGGAAAAATCATGATGGTTGGTATGGATTTTGACACAGCTTATGTTTTTGTGAAATTTCTCGGCCAATTTTAATTATTTTTGAAAAAGGTCTTCGGAAATGAACTGGAAATTAAATTTCGAACACGTAGATACCAAATATGTGGGGATTGCTTTTGTTTTAAACTTTTTTTAATTTTTTTCGGAAAAATCATGATGGTTGGTATGGATTTTGACAAAGCTTATGTTTTTGTGAAATTTCTCGGACAATTTTAATTATTTTTGAAAAAGGTCTTCAGTAATGAACTAGAAATTAAATTTAGAACACCTAGATACCAAATATGTGGGGATTGCTTTTGTTTTAAACTTTTTTAATTTTTTTCGGAAAAATCATGATGGTTGGTACGGATTTTGACAAAGCTTATGTTTTTGTGAAATTTCTCGGACAATTTTAATTATTTTTGAAAAAGGTCTTCGGTAATGAACTGGAAATTAAATTTCGAACACGTAGATACCAAATATGTGGGGATTGCTTTTGTTTTAAACTTTTTTATTTTTTTTCGGAAAAATCATGATGGTTGGTATGGATTTTGACAAAGCTTATGTTTTTGTGAAATTTCTCGGACAATTTTAATTATTTTTGAAAAAGGTCTTCGGAAATGAACTGGAAATGAAATTTCGAACACGTAGATACCAAATATGTGAGGATTAGTTTTGTTTTAAACTTTTTTAATTTTTTTCGGAAAAATCATGATAGTTGGTATGGATTTTGACAAAGCTTATGTTTTTGTGAAATTTCTCGGACAATTTTAATTATTTTTGAAAAAGGTCTTCGGAAATGAACTGGAAATGAAATTTCGAACACGTAGATACCAAATATGTGAGGATTAGTTTTGTTTTAAACTTTTTTAATTTTTTTCGGAAAAATCATGATGATTGGTATGGATTTTGACAAAGCTTATGTTTTTGTGAAATTTCTCGGGCAATTTTAATTATTTTTGAAAAAGGTCTTCGGAAAATAACTGGAAATTAAATTTCGAACACCTAGATACCAAATATGTGGGGATTGCTTTTGTTTTAAACTTTTTTAATTTTTTTCGGAAAAATCATGATGGTTTGTATGGATTTTGACAAAGCTTAGGTTTTTGTGAAATTTCTCGGACAATTTTAATTATTTTTGAAAAAGGTCTTCGGTAATGAACTGGAAATTAAATTTCGAACACCTAGATACCAAATATGTGGGGATTGCTTTTGTTTTAAACTTTTTTAATTTTTTTCGGAAAAGTCATGATGGTTGGTATTGATTTTGAAAAAGCTTATGTGTTTGTGAAATTTCTCGGGCAATTTTAATTATTTTTAAAAAAGGTCTTCGGAAATAAACTGGAAATTAAATTTCGAACACGTAGATACCAAATATGTGGGGATTGCTTTTGTTTTAAACTTTTTTAATTTTTTTCGGAAAAATCATGATGGTTGGTATGGATTTTGACAAAGCTTATGTTTTTGTAAAATTTCTCGGGCAATTTTAATTATTTTTAAAAAAGGTCTTCGGTAATGAACTGGAAATTAAATTTCGAACACGTAGATACCAAATATGTGGGGATTGCTTTTGTTTTAAACTTTTTTAATTTTTTTCGGAAAAATCATGATGATTGGTATCATGATGATGGATTTTGACAAAGAATTGGTATCATGATGATGGATTTTGACAAAAAATCATGATGAAAAATCATGATGATGGATTTTGACAAAGCTTATGTTTTTGTGAAATTTCTCGGGCAATTTTAATTATTTTTGAAAAGGTCTTCGGTAATGAACTGGAAATTAAATTTCGAACACGTAGATACCAAATATGTGGGTATTGCTTTTGTTTTAAACTTTTTTATTTTTTTTCGGAAAAATCATGATGGTTGGTATGGATTTTGACAAAGCTTATGTTTTTGTGAAATTTCTCGGGCAATTTTAATTATTTTGAAAAAGGTCTTCGGTAATGAACTGGAAATTAAATTTCGAACACCTAGATACCAAATATGTGGGGATTGCTTTTGTTTTAAACTTTTTTAATTTTTTTCGGAAAAATCATGATGGTTGGTATGGATTTTGACAAAGCTTGTGTTTTTGTGAAATTTCTCGGACAATTTTTATTATTTTTGAAAAAGGTCTTCGGAAATGAACTGGAAATGAAATTTCGAACACGTAGATACCAAATATGTGGGGATTGCTTTTGTTTTAAACTTTTTTAATTTTTTTCGGAAAAATCTTGATGGTTGGTATGGATTTTGACAAAGCTTATGTTTTTGTGAAATTTCTCGGGCAATTTTAATTATTTTTGAAAAAGGTCTTCGGTAATGAACTGGAAATTAAATTTCGAACACATAGATACCAAATATGTGGGGATTGCTTTTGTTTTAAACTTTTTTAATTTTTTTCGGAAAAATCATGATGGTTGGTATGGATTTTGACACAGCTTATGTTTTTGTGAAATTTCTCGGCCAATTTTAATTATTTTTGAAAAAGGTCTTCGGAAATGAACTGAAAATTAAATTTCGAACACGTAGATACCAAATATGTGGGGATTGCTTTTGTTTTAAACTTTTTTTAATTTTTTTCGGAAAAATCATGATGGTTGGTATGGATTTTGACAAAGCTTATGTTTTTGTGAAATTTCTCGGGCAATTTTAATTATTTTTGAAAAAGGTCTTCGGTAATGAACTGGAAATTAAATTTCGAACACCTAGATACCAAATATGTGGGGATTGCTTTTGTTTTAAACTTTTTTAATTTTTTTCGGAAAAATCATGATGGTTGGTATGGATTTTGACAAAGCTTATGTTTTTGTGAAATTTCTCGGACAATTTTAATTATTTTTGAAAAAAGTCTTCGGTAATGAACTGGAAATTAAATTTCGAACACGTAGATACCAAATATGTGGGGATTGCTTTTGTTTTAAACTTTTTTAATTTTTTTCGGAAAAATCATGATGATTGGTATGGATTTTGACAAAGCTTATGTTTTTGTGAAATTTCTCGGGCAATTTTAATTATTTTTGAAAAAGGTCTTCGGAAATTAACTGGAAATTAAATTTCGAACACCTAGATACCAAATATGTGGGGATTGCTTTTGTTTTAAACTTTTTTAATTTTTTTCGGAAAAGTCATGATGGTTGGTATTGATTTTGAAAAAGCTTATGTGTTTGTGAAATTTCTCGGGCAATTTTAATTATTTTTAAAAAAGGTCTTCGGAAATAAACTGGAAATTAAATTTCGAACACGTAGATACCAAATATGTGGGGATTGCTTTTGTTTTAAACTTTTTTAATTTTTTTCGGAAAAATCATGATGGTTGGTATGGATTTTGACAAAGCTTAGGTTTTTGTGAAATTTCTCGGACAATTTTAATTATTTTTAAAAAAGGTCTTCGGTAATGAACTGGAAATTAAATTTCGAACACCTAGATACCAAATATGTGGGGATTGCTTTTGTTTTAAACTTTTTTAATTTTTTTCGGAAAAGTCATGATGGTTGGTATTGATTTTGAAAAAGCTTATGTGTTTGTGAAATTTCTCGGGCAATTTTAATTATTTTTAAAAAGGTCTTCGGAAATAAACTGGAAATTAAATTTCGAACACCTAGATACCAAATATGTGGGGATTGCTTTTGTTTTAAACTTTTTTAATTTTTTTCGGAAAAATCATGATGGTTGGTATGGATTTTGACAAAGCTTATGTTTTTGTAAAATTTCTCGGGCAATTTTAATTATTTTTAAAAAAGGTCTTCGGCAATGAACTGGAAATTAAATTTCGAACACCTAGATACCAAATATGTGGGGATTGCTTTTGTTTTAAACTTTTTTATTTTTTTTCGGAAAAATCATGATGGTTGGTATGGATTTTGACAAAGCTTATGTTTTTGTGAAATTTCTCGGGCAATTTTAATTATTTTTCAAAAAGGTATTCGGTAATGAACTAGAAATTAAATTTCGAACACCTAGATACCAAAAATGTGTGGAATGGTTTTGTTTTAAACTTTTTTAATTTTTTTCGGAAAAATCATGATGGTTGGTATGGATTTTGACAAAGCTTGTGTTTTTGTGAAATTTCTCGGACAATTTTTATTATTTTTGAAAAAGGTCTTCGGAAATGAACTGGAAATGAAATTTCGAACACGTAGATACCAAATATGTGTGGATTACTTTTGTTTTAAACTTTTTTAATTTTTTTCGGAAAAATCTTGATGGTTGGTATGGATTTTGACAAAGCTTATGTTTTTGTGAAATTTCTCGGGCAATTTTAATTATTTTTGAAAAAGGTCTTCGGTAATGAACTGGAAATTAAATTTCGAACACATAGATACCAAATATGTGGGGATTGCTTTTGTTTTAAACTTTTTTAATTTTTTTCGGAAAAATCATGATGGTTGGTATGGATTTTGACACAGCTTATGTTTTTGTGAAATTTCTCGGGCAATTTTAATTATTTTTGAAAAAGGTCTTCGGAAATGAACTGGAAATTAAATTTCGAACACGTAGATACCAAATATGTGGGGATTGCTTTTGTTTTAAACTTTTTTTAATTTTTTTCGGAAAAATCATGATGGTTGGTATGGATTTTGACAAAGCTTATGTTTTTGTGAGATTTCTCGGACAATTTTAATTATTTTTGAAAAAGGTCTTCAGTAATGAACTAGAAATTAAATTTAGAACACCTAGATACCAAATATGTGGGGATTGCTTTTGTTTTAAACTTTTTTAATTTTTTTCGGAAAAATCATGATGGTTGGTACGGATTTTGACAAAGCTTATGTTTTTGTGAAATTTCTCGGACAATTTTAATTATTTTTGAAAAAGGTCTTCGGTAATGAACTGGAAATTAAATTTCGAACACGTAGATACCAAATATGTGGGGATTGCTTTTGTTTTAAACTTTTTTAATTTTTTTCGGAAAAATCATGATGGTTGGTATGGATTTTGACAAAGCTTATGTTTTTGTGAAATTTCTCGGACAATTTTAATTATTTTTGAAAAAGGTCTTCGGAAATGAACTGGAAATGAAATTTCGAACACGTAGATACCAAATATGTGAGGATTAGTTTTGTTTTAAACTTTTTTAATTTTTTTCGGAAAAATCATGATGGTTGGTATGGATTTTGACAAAGCTTATGTTTTGTGAAATTTCTCGGACAATTTTAATTATTTTTGAAAAAGGACTTCGGAAATGAACTGGAAATGAAATTTCGAACACGTAGATACCAAATATGTGAGGATTAGTTTTGTTTTAAACTTTTTTAATTTTTTGCGGAAAAATCATGATGATTGGTATGGATTTTGACAAAGCTTATGTTTTTGTGAAATTTCTCGGGCAATTTTAATTATTTTAGAAAAAGGTCTTCGGTAATGAACTGGAAATTAAATTTCGAACACCTAGATACCAAATATGTGGGGATTGCTTTTGTTTTAAACTTTTTTAATTTTTTTCGGAAAAATCATGATGGTTGGTATGGATTTTGACAAAGCTTATGTTATTGTGAAATTTCTCGGGCAATTTTAATTATTTTTGAAAAAGGTCTTCGGTAATGAACTGGAAATTAAATTTCGAACACGTAGATACCAAATATGTGGGGATTGCTTTTGTTTTAAACTTTTTTAATTTTTTTCGGAAAAATCAGATGGTTGGTATGGATTTTGACAAAGCTTATGTTTTTGTGAAATTTCTCGGCCAATTTTAATTATTTTTGAAAAAGGTCTTCGGTAATGAACTGGAAATTAAATTTCGAACACCTAGATACCAAATATGTGGGGATTGCTTTTGTTTTAAACTTCATTTAATTTTTTTCGGAAAAATCATGATGGTTGGTATGGATTTTGACAAAGCTTATGTTTTTGAGAAATTTCTCGGACAATTTTAATTATTTTTGAAAAAGGTCTTCGGAAATGAACTGGAAATTAAATTTCGAACACGTAGATACCAAATATGTGGGGATTGCTTTTGTTTTAAACTTTTTTAATTTTTTTCGCAAAAATTATGATGGTTGGTATGGATTTTGACAAAGCTTATGTTTTTGTGAAATTTCTCGCCCAATTTTAATTATTTTTGAAAAAGGTCTTCGGTAATGAACTGGAAATTAAATTTCGAACACCTAGATACCAAATATGTGGGGATTGCTTTTGTTTTAAACTTTTTTAATTTTTTTCGGAAAAATCATGATGGTTGGTATGGATTTTGACAAAGCTTATGTTTTTGTGAAATTTCTCGGGCAATTTTAATTATTTTTGAAAAAGGTCTTCGGTAATGAACTGGAAATTAAATTTCGAACACCTAGATACCAAATATGTGGGGATTGCTTTTGTTTTAAACTTTTTTAATTTTTTTCGGAAAAATCATGATGGTTGGTATGGATTTTGACAAAGCTTATGTTTTTGTGAAATTTCTCGGGCAATTTTAATTATTTTTGAAAAAGGTCTTCGGAAATGAACTGGAAATTAAATTTCGAACACGTAGATACCAAATATGTGGGGATTGCTTTTGTTTTAAACTTTTTTAATTTTTTTCGGAAAAATCGTGATGGTTGGTATGGATTTTGACAAAGCTTATGTTTTTGTGAAATTTCTCGGGCAATTTTAATTATTTTTGAAAAAGGTCTTCGGTAATGAACTGGAAATTAAATTTCGAACACCTAGATACCAAATATATGGGGATTGTTTTTGTTTTAAACTTTTTTAATTTTTTTCGGAAAAATCATGATGGTTGGTATGGATTTTGACAAAGCTTATGTTTTTGTGAAATTTCTCGGACAATTTTAATTATTTTTGAAAAAGGTCTTCGGTAATGAACTGGAAATTAAATTTCGAACACCTAGATACCAAATATGTGGGGATTGCTTTTGTTTTAAACTTTTTTAATTTTTTTCGGAAAAATCATGATGGTTGGTACGGATTTTGACAAAGCTTATGTTTTTGTGAAATTTCTCGGACAATTTTAATTATTTTTTAAAAAGGTCTTCGGTAATGAACTAGAAATTAAATTTCGAACACCTAGATACCAAATATGTGGGGATTGCTTTTGTTTTAAACTTTTTTAATTTTTTTCAGAAAAATCATGATGGTTGGTATGGATTTTGACAAAGCTTATGTTTTTGTGAAATTTCTCGGACAATTTTAATTATTTTTGAAAAAGGTCTTCGGTAATGAACTGGAAATTAAATTTCGAACACCTAGATACCAAATATGTGGGGATTGCTTTTGTTTTAAACTTTTTTAATTTTTTTCGGAAATAACATGATGGTTGGTATGGATTTTGACAAAGCTTATGTTTTTGTGAAATTTCTCGGGCAATTTTAATTATTTTTGAAAAAGGTCTTCGGTAATGAACTGGAAATTAAATTTCGAACACCTAGATACCAAATATGTGGGGATTGCTTTTGTTTTAAACTTTTTTAATTTTTTTCGGAAAAATCATGATGGTTGGTATGGATTTTGACAAAGCTTATGTTTTTGTGAAATTTCTCGGACAATTTTAATTATTTTTGAAAAAGGTCTTCGGTAATGAACTAGAAATTAAATTTCGAACACCTAGATACCAAATATGTGGGGATTGCTTTTGTTTTAAACTTTTTTAATTCTTTTCGGAAAAATCATGATGGTTGGTATGGATTTTGACAAAGCTTATGTTTTTGTGAAATTTCTCTGGCAATTTTAATTATTTTTGAAAAAGGTCTTCGGTAATGAACTAGAAATTAAATTTCGAACACCTAGATACCAAATATGTGGGGATTGCTTTTGTTTTAAACTTTTTTAATTTTTTTCGGAAAAATCATGATGGTTGGTATGGTTTTTGACAAAGCTTATGTTTTTGTGAAATTTCTCGGGCAATTTTAATTATTTTTAAAAAAGGTCTTCGGTAATGAACTGGAAATTAAATTTCGAACACCTAGATACCAAATATGTGGGGATTGCTTTTGTTTTAAACTTTTTTAATTTTTTTCGGAAAAATCATGATGGTTGGTATGGATTTTGACAAAGCTTATGTTTTTGTGAAATTTCTCGGACAATTTTAATTATTTTTGAAAAAGGTCTTCGGTAATGAACTAGAAATTAAATTTCGAACACCTAGATACCAAATATGTGGGGATTGCTTTTGTTTTAAACTTTTTTAATTCTTTTCGGAAAAATCATGTTGGTTGGTATGGATTTTGACAAAGCTTATGTTTTTGTGAAATTTCTCTGGCAATTTTAATTATTTTAAAAAAGGTCTTCGGAAATGAACTGGAAATTAAATTTCGAACACGTAGATACCAAATATGTGGGGATTGCTTTTGTTTTAATCTTTTTTAATTTTTTTCGGAAAAATCATGATGGTTGGTATGGATTTTGACAAAGCTTATGTTTTTGTGAAATTTCTCGGGCAATTTTAATTATTTTTGAAAAAGGTCTTCGGTAATGAACTGGAAATTAAATTTCGAACACCTAGATACCAAATATGTGGGGATTGCTTTTGTTTTAAACTTTTTTAATTTTTTTCGGAAAGATCATGATGGTTGGTATGGATTTTGACAAAGCTTATGTGTTTGTGAAATTTCTCGGACAATTTTAATTATTTTTCAAAAAGGTATTCGGTAATGAACTAGAAATTAAATTTCGAACACCTAGATACCAAATATGTGGGGATTGCTTTTGTTTTAAACTTTTTTAATTTTTTTGGGAAAAATCATGATGGTTGGTATGGATTTTGACAAAGCTTATGTTTTTGTGAAATTTCTTGGGCAATTTTAATTATTTGTGAAAAATGTCTTCGGTAATGAACTGGAAAATAAATTTCGAACACGTAGATACCAAATATGTGGGGATTGCTTTTGTTTTAAACTTTTTAAATTTTTTTCGGAAAAATCATGATGGTTGGTATGGATTTTGACAAAGCTTATGTTTTTGTGAAATTTCTCGGACAATTTTAATTATTTTTGAAAAAGGTCTTCAGTAATGAACTAGAAATTAAATTTCGAACACCTAGATACCAAATATGTGGGGATTGCTTTTGTTTTAAACTTTTTTAATTTTTTTCGGAAAAATCATGATGGTTGGTATGGATTTTGACAAAGCTTATGTTTTTGTGAAATTTCTCGGGAATTTTAATTATTTTTGAAAAAGGTCTTCGGTAATGAACTCGAAATTAAATTTCGAACACCTAGATACCAAATATGTGGGGATTGCTTTTGTTTTAAACTTTTTTAATTTTTTTCGGAAAAATCATGATGGTATGGATTTTTACAAAGCTTATGGTTTTTGTGAAATTTCTCGGACAATTTTAATTATTTTTGAAAAAGGTCTTCTGTAATGAACTAGAAATTAAATTTCGAACACCTAGATACCAAATATGTGGGGATTGCTTTTGTTTTAAACTTTTTTAATTTTTTTCGGAAAGATCATGATGGTTGGTATGGATTTTGAGAAAGCTTATGTGTTTGTGAAATTTCTCGGACAATTTTAATTATTTTTCAAAAAGGTATTCGGTAATGAACTAGAAATTAAATTTCGAACACCTAGATACCAAATATGTGGGGATTGCTTTTGTTTTAAACTTTTTTAATTTTTTTCGGAAAAATCATGATGGTTGGTATGGATTTTGACAAAGCTTATGTTTTTGTGAAATTTTTCGGGCAATTTTAATTATTTTAAAAAAGGTTTTCGGAAATGAACTGGAAATTAAATTTCGAACACGTAGACACCAAATATGTGGGGATTGCTTTTGTTTTAAACTTTTTTAATTTTTTTCGGAAAAATCATGATGGTTGGTATGGATTTTGACAAAGCTTATGTTTTTGTGAAATTTCTCGGACAATTTTAATTATTTTTGAAAAAGGTCTTCGGTAATGAACTAGAAATTAAATTTCGAACACCTAGATACCAAATATGTGGGGATTGCTTTTTTTTTAAACTTTTTTAATTTTTTTCGGAAAAATCATGATGGTTGGTATGGATTTTGACAAAGCTTATGTTTTTGTGAAATTTCTCGGGCAATTTTAATTATTTTTGAAAAAGGTCTTCGGTAATGAACTGGAAATTAAATTTCGAACACCTAGATACCAAATATGTGGGGATTGCATTTGTTTTAAACTTTTTAATTTTTTTCGGAAAAATCATGATGGTTGGTATGGATTTTGACAAAGCTTATGTTTTTGTGAAATTTCTCGGACAATTTTAATTATTTTTGAAAAACGTCTTCGGTAATGAACTGGAAATTAAATTTCGAACACGTAGATACCAAATATGTGGGGATTGCTTTTGTTTTAAACTTTTTTAATTTTTTTCGGAAAAATCATGATGGTTGGTATGGATTTTGACAAAGCTTATGTTTTTGTGAAATTTCTCGGGCAATTTTAATTATTTTTGAAAAAGGTCTTCGGTAATGAACTGGAAATTAAATTTCGAACACGTAGATACCAAATATGTGGGATTGCTTTTGTTTTAAACTTATTTAATTTTTTTCGGAAAAATCATGATGGTTGGTATGGATTTGACAAAGCTTATGTTTTTGTGAAATTTCTCGGGCAATTTTAATTATTTTTGAAAAAGGTCTTCGGTAATGAACTGGAAATTAATTTCGAACACCTAGATACCAAATATGTGGGGATTGCTTTTGTTTTAAACTTTTTTAATTTTTTTCGGAAAAATCATGATGGTTGGTATGGATTTTGACAAAGCTTATGTTTTTGTGAAATTTCTCGGGCAATTTTAATTATTTTAAAAAAGGTCTTCGGAAATGAACTGGAAATTAAATTTCGAACACGTAGATACCAAATATGTGGGGATTGCTTTTGTTTTAAACTTTTTTAATTTTTTTCGGAAAAATCATGATGGTTGGTATGGATTTTGACAAAGCTTATGTTTTTGTGAAATTTCTCGGGCAATTTTAATTATTTTTGAAAAAGGTCTTCGGTAATGAACTGGAAATTAAATTTCGAACCCCTAGATACCAAATATGTGGGGATTGCTTTTGTTTTAAATTTTTTTAATTTTTTTCGGAAAAATCATGATGGTTGGTATGGATTTTGACAAAGCTTATGTTTTTGTGAAATTTCTCGGGCAATTTTAATCATTTTTGAAAAAGGTCTTCGGTAATGAACTGGAAATTAAATTTCGAACACCTAGATACCAAATATGTGGGGATTGCTTTTGTTTTAAACTTTTTTAATTTTTTTCGGAAAAATCATACTGGTTGGTATGGATTTTGACGAAGCTTATGTTTTTGTGAAATTTCTCGGACAATTTTAATTATTTTAAAAAAGGTCTTCGGAAATGAACTGGAAATTAAATTTTGAACACGTAGATACCAAATATGTGGGGATTGCTTTTGTTTTAAACTTTTTTAATTTTTTTCGGAAAAATCATGATGGTTGGTATGGATTTTGACAAAGCTTATGTTTTTGTGAAATTTCTGGGGCAATTTTAATTATTTTTGAAAAAGGTCTTCGGAAATGAACTGGAAATTAAATTTCGAACACGTAGATACCAAATATGTGGGGATTGCTTTTGTTTTAAACTTTTTTAATTTTTTTCGGAAAAATCATGATGGTTGGTATGGATTTTGACAAAGCTTATGTTTTTGTGAAATTTCTCGGGCAATTTTAATTATTTTAAAAAAGGTCTTCGGAAATGAACTGGAAATTAAATTTCGAACACGTAGATACCAAATATGTGGGGATTGTTTTTGTTTTAAACTTTTTTAATTTTTTTCGGAAAATTCATGATGGTTGGTATGGATTTTGACAAAGCTTATGTTTTTGTAAAATTTCTCGGGCAATTTTAATTATTTTTGAAAAAGGTCTTCGGTAATGAACTGGAAATTAAATTTCGAACACCTTGATACCAAATATGTGGGGATTGCTTTTGTTTTAAACTTTTTTAATTTTTTTCGGAAAGATCATGATGGTTGGTATGGATTTTGACAAAGCTTATGTGTTAGTGAAATTTCTCGGACAATTTTAATTATTTTTCAAAAAGGTATTCGGTAATGAACTAGAAATTAAATTTCGAACACCTAGATACCAAATATGTGGGGATTGCTTTTGTTTTAAACTTTTTTAATTTTTTTGGGAAAAATCATGATGGTTGGTATGGATTTTGACAAAACTTATGTTTTTGTGAAATTTCTTGGGCAATTTTAATTATTTTTGAAAAAGGTCTTCGATAATGAACTGGAAATTAAATTTCAAACACGTAGATACCAAATATGTGGGGATTGCTTTTGTTTTAAACTTTTTTAATTTTTTTCGGAAAAATCATGATGGTTGGTATGGATTTTGACAAAGCTTATGTTTTTGTGAAATTTCTCGGGCAATTTTAATTATTTTAAAAAAGGTCTTCGGTAATGAACTGGAAATTAAATTTCGAACACGTAGATACCAAATATATGGGGATTGCTTTTGTTTTAAACTTTTTTAATTTTTTTCGGAAAAATCATGATGGTTGGTATGGATTTTGACAAAGCTTATGTTTTTGTGAAATTTCTCGGGCAATTTTAATTATTTTTGAAAAAGGTCTTCGGAAATGAACTGGAAATTAAATTTCGAACACCTAGATACCAAATATGTGGGGATTGCTTTTGTTTTAAACTTTTTTAATTTTTTTCGGAAAAATCATGATGGTTGGTATGGATTTTGACAAAGCTTATGTTTTTGTGAAATTTCTCGGACAATTTTAATTATTTTTGAAAAAGGTCTTCGGTAATGAACTAGAAATTAAATTTCGAACACCTAGATACCAAATATGTGGGGATTGCTTTTGTTTTAAACTTTTTTAATTTTTTTCGGAAAAATCATGATGGTTGGTATGGATTTTGACAAAGCTTATGTTTTTGTGAAATTTCTCGGGCAATTTTAATTATTTTTGAAAAAGGTCTTCGGTAATGAACTGGAATTAAAATTTCGAACACCTAGATACCAAATATGTGGGGATTGCTTTTGTTTTAAACTTTTTTAATTTTTTTCGGAAAAATCATGATGGTTGGTGTGGATTTTGACAAAGCTTATGTTTTTGTGAAATTTCTCGGGCAATTTTAATTATTTTAAAAAAGGTCTTCGGAAATGAACTGGAAATTAAATTTCGAACACGTAGATTCCAAATATGTGGGGATTGCTTTTGTTTTAAACTTTTTTAATTTTTTTCGGAAAAATCATGATGGTTGGTATGGATTTTGACAAAGCTTATGTTTTTGTGAAATTTCTCGGGCAATTTTAATAATTTTTGAAAAAGGTCTTCGGAAATGAACTGGAAATTAAATTTCGAACACCTAGATACCAAATATGTGGGGATTGCTTTTGTTTAAAACTTTTTTAATTTTTTTCGGAAAAATCATGATGGTTGGTATGGATTTTGACAAAGCTTATGTTTTTGTGAAATTTCTCGGGCAATTTTAATTATTTTTGAAAAAGGTCTTCGGTAATTAACTGGAAATTAAATTTCGAACACCTAGATACCAAATATGTGGGGATTGCTTTTGTTTTAAACTTTTTTAATTTTTTTCGGAAAAATCATGATGGTTGGTATGGATTTTGACAAAGCTTATGTTTTTGTGAAATTTCTCGGACAATTTTAATTATTTTTGAAAAAGATCTTCGGTAATGAACTGGAAATTAAATTTCGAACACCTAGATACCAAATATGTGGGGATTGCTTTTGTTTTAAACTTTTTTAATTTTTTTGGGAAAAATCATGATGGTTGGTATGGATTTTGACAAAGCTTATGTTTTTGTGAAATTTCTCGGGCAATTTTAATTATTTTAAAAAAGGTCTTCGCAAATGAACTGGAAATTAAATTTCGAACACCTAGATACCAAATATGTGGGGATTGCTTTTGTTTTAAACTTTTTTAATTTTTTTCGGAAAAACATGATGGTTGGTATGGATTTTGACAAAGCTTATGTTTTTGTGAAATTTCTCGGGCAATTTTAATTATTTTTGAAAAACGTCTTCGGTAATGAACTGGAAAATTAATTTCGAACACCTAGATACCAAATATGTGGGGATTGCTTTTGTTTTAAACTTTTTTAATTTTTTTCGGAAAAATCATGATGGTTGGTATGGATTTTGACAAAGCTTATGTTTTTGTGAAATTTCTCGGGCAATTTTAATTATTTTAAAAAAGGTCTTCGGAAATGAACTGGAAATTAAATTTCGAACACGTAGATACCAAATATGTGGGGATTGCTTTTGTTTTAAACTTTTTTAATTTTTTTCGGAAAAATCATGATGGTTGGTATGGATTTTGACGAAGCTTATGTTTTTGTGAAATTTCTGGGGCAATTTAGATACCAAATATGTGGGGATTGCTTTTGTTTTAAACTTTTTTAATTTTTTTCGGAAAAATCATGATGGTTGGTATGGATTTTGACAAAGCTTATGTTTTTGTGAAATTTCTCGGGCAATTTTAATTATTTTTGAAAAAGGTCTTCGGTAATGAACTGGAAATTAAATTTCGAACACCTAGATACCAAATATGTGGGGATTGCTTTTGTTTTAAACTTTTTTAATTTTTTCCGGAAAAATCATGATGGTTGGTATGGATTTTGACAAAGCTTATGATTTTGTGAAATTTCTCGGACAATTTTAATTATTTTTGAAAACGGTCTTCAGTAATGAACTAGAAATTAAATTTCGAACACCTAGATACCAAATATGTGGGGATTGCTTTTGTTTTAAACTTTTTTAATTTTTTTCGGAAAAATCATGATGGTTGGTATGGATTTTGACAAAGCTTATGTTTTTGTGAAATTTCTCGGGCAATTTTAATTATTTTTGAAAAAGGTCTTCGGTAATGAACTGGAAATTAAATTTCGAACACCTAGATACCAAATATGTGGGGATTGCTTTTGTTTTAAACTTTTTTAATTTTTTTCGGCAAAATCATGATGGTTGGTAAGGATTTTGACAAAGCTTATGTTTTTGTGAAATTTCACGGGCAATTTTAATTATTTTAAAAAAGGTCTTCGAAAATGAACTGGAAATTAAATTTCGAACACGTAGATACCAAATATGTGGGGATTGCTTTTGTTTTAAACTTTTTTAATTTTTTCCGGAAAAATCATGATGGTTGGTATGGATTTTGACAAAGCTTATGATTTTGTGAAATTTCTCGGACAATTTTAATTATTTTTGAAAACGGTCTTCGGTAATGAACTAGAAATTAAATTTCGAACACCTAGATACCAAATATGTGGGGATTGCTTTTGTTTTAAACTTTTTTAATTTTTTTCGGAAAGATCATGATGGTTGGTATGGATTTTGACAAAGCTTATGTGTTTGTGAAATTTCTCGGACAATTTTAATTATTTTTCAAAAAGGTATTCGGTAATGAACTAGAAATTAAATTTCGAACACGTAGATACCAAATATGTGGGGATTGCTTTTGTTTTAAACTTTTTTAATTTTTTTCGGAAAAATCATGATGGTTGGTATGGATTTTGACAAAGCTTATGTTTTTGTGAAATTTCTTGGGCAATTTTAATTATTTTTGAAAAAGGTCTTCGGTAATGAACTGGAAATTAAATTTCAAACACGTAGATACCAAATATGTGGGGATTGCTTTTGTTTTAAACTTTTTTAATTTTTTTCGGAAAAATCATGATGGTTGGTATGGATTTTGACAAAGCTTATGTTTTTGTGAAATTTCTCGGGCAATTTTAATTATTTTAAAAAAGGTCTTCGGAAATGAACTGGAAATTAAATTTCGAACACGTAGATACCAAATATATGGGGATTGCTTTTGTTTTAAACTTTTTTAATTTTTTTCGGAAAAATCATTATGGTTGGTATGGATTTTGACAAAGCTTATGTTTTTGTGAAATTTTTTGGGCAATTTTAATTATTTTTGAAAAAGGTCTTCGGAAATTAACTGGAAATTAAATTTCGAACACGTAGATACCAAATATGTGGGGATTGCTTTTGTTTTAAACTTTTTTAATTTTTTTCGGAAAAATCATGATGGTTGGTATGGATTTTGACAAAGCTTATGTTTTTGTGAAATTTCTCGGACAATTTTAATTATTTTTGAAAAAGATCTTCGGTAATGAACTAGAAAATAAAATTTCGAACACCTAGATACCAAATATGTGGGGATTGCTTTTGTTTTAAACTTTTTTAATTTTTTTCGGAAAAATCATGATGGTTGGTATGGATTTTGACAAAGCTTATGTTTTTGTGAAATTTGTCGGGCAATTTTAATTATTTTTGAAAAAGGTCTTCGGTAATGAACTGGAAATTAAATTTCGAACACCTAGATACCAAATATGTGAGGATTGCTTTTGTTTTAAACTTTTTTAATTTTTTTCGGAATAATCATGATGGTTGGTATGGATTTTGACAAAGCTTATGTTTTTGTGAAATTTCTCGGGCAATTTTAATTATTTTAAAAAAGGTCTTCGGAAATGAACTGGAAATTAAATTTCGAACACGTAGATTCCAAATATGTGGGGATTGCTTTTGTTTTAAACTTTTTTAATTTTTTTCGGAAAAATCATGATGGTTGGTATGGATTTTGACAAAGCTTATGTTTTTGTGAAATTTCTCGGGCAATTTTAATTATTTTTGAAAAAGGTCTTCGGAAATGAACTGGAAATTAAATTTCGAATACGTAGATACCAAATATGTGGGGATTGCTTTTGTTTTAAACTTTTTTAATTTTTTTCGGAAAAATCATGATGGTTGGTATGGATTTTGACAAAGCTTATGTTTTTGTGAAATTTCTCGGGCAATTTTAATTATTTTTGAAAAAGGTCTTCGGTAATGAACTGGAAATTAAATTTCGAACACCTAGATACCAAATATGTGGGGATTGCTTTTGTTTTAAACTTTTTTAATTTTTTTCGGAAAGATCATGATGGTTGGTATGGATTTTGACAAAGCTTATGTTTTTGTGAAATTTCTCGGACAATTTTAATTATTTTTGAAAAAGGTCTTCGGTAATGAACTGGAAATTAAATTTCGAACACATAGATACCAAACATGTGGGGATTGCTTTTGTTTTAAACTTTTTTAATTTTTTTCGGAAAAATCATGATGGTTGGTATGGATTTTGACAAAGCTTATGTTTTTGTGAAATTTCTCGCGCAATTTTAATTATTTTTGAAAAAGATCTTCGGTAATGAACTGGAAATTAAATTTCGAACACCTAGATACCAAATATGTGGGGATTGCTTTTGTTTTAAACTTTTTTAATTTTTTTCGGAAAAATCATGATGGTTGGTATGGATTTTGACAAAGCTTATGTTTTTGTGAAATTTCTCGGACAATTTTAATTATTTTTGAAAAAGGTCTTCGGTAATGAACTGGAAATTAAATTTCGAACACCTAGATACCAAATATGTGGGGATTGCTTTTGTTTTAAACTTTTTTAATTTTTTTCGGAAAAATCATGATGGTTGGTATGGATTTTGACAAAGCTTATGTTTTTGTGAAATTTCTTGGGCAATTTTAATTATTTTTAAAAAAGGTCTTCGATAATGAACTGGAAATTAAATTTCAAACACGTAGATACCAAATATGTAGGGATTGCTTTTGTTTTAAACTTTTTTAATTTTTTTCGGAAAAATCATGATGGTTGGTATGGATTTTGACAAAGCTTATGTTTTTGTGAAATTTCTCGGGCAATTTTAATTATTTTAAAAAAGGTCTTCGGAAATGAACTGGAAATTAAATTTCGAACACGTAGATACCAAATATATGGGGATTGCTTTTGTTTTAAACTTTTTTAATTTTTTTCGGAAAAATCATTATGGTTGGTATGGATTTTGACAAAGCTTATGTTTTTGTGAAATTTCTCGGGCAATTTTAATTATTTTTGAAAAAGGTCTTCGGAAATGAACTGGAAATTAAATTTCGAACACGTAGATACCAAATATGTGGGGATTGCTTTTGTTTTAAACTTTTTTAATTTTTTCCGGAAAAATCATGATGGTTGGTATGGATTTTGACAAAGCTTATGATTTTGTGAAATTTCTCGGACAATTTTAATTATTTTTGAAAACGGTCTTCGGTAATGAACTAGAAATTAAATTTCGAACACCTAGATACCAAATATGTGGGGATTGCTTTTGTTTTAAACTTTTTTAATTTTTTTCGGAAAGATCATGATGGTTGGTATGGATTTTGACAAAGCTTATGTGTTTGTGAAATTTCTCGGACAATTTTAATTATTTTTCAAAAAGGTATTCGGTAATGAACTAGAAATTAAATTTCGAACACGTAGATACCAAATATGTGGGGATTGCTTTTGTTTTAAACTTTTTTAATTTTTTTCGGAAAAATCATGATGGTTGGTATGGATTTTGACAAAGCTTATGTTTTTGTGAAATTTCTTGGGCAATTTTAATTATTTTTGAAAAAGGTCTTCGGTAATGAACTGGAAATTAAATTTCAAACACGTAGATACCAAATATGTGGGGATTGCTTTTGTTTTAAACTTTTTTAATTTTTTTCGGAAAAATCATGATGGTTGGTATGGATTTTGACAAAGCTTATGTTTTTGTGAAATTTCTCGGGCAATTTTAATTATTTTAAAAAAGGTCTTCGGAAATGAACTGGAAATTAAATTTCGAACACGTAGATACCAAATATATGGGGATTGCTTTTGTTTTAAACTTTTTTAATTTTTTTCGGAAAAATCATTATGGTTGGTATGGATTTTGACAAAGCTTATGTTTTTGTGAAATTTTTTGGGCAATTTTAATTATTTTTGAAAAAGGTCTTCGGAAATGAACTGGAAATTAAATTTCGAACACGTAGATACCAAATATGTGGGGATTGCTTTTGTTTTAAACTTTTTTAATTTTTTTCGGAAAAATCATGATGGTTGGTATGGATTTTGACAAAGCTTATGTTTTTGTGAAATTTCTCGGACAATTTTAATTATTTTTGAAAAAGATCTTCGGTAATGAACTAGAAAATAAAATTTCGAACACCTAGATACCAAATATGTGGGGATTGCTTTTGTTTTAAACTTTTTTAATTTTTTTCGGAAAAATCATGATGGTTGGTATGGATTTTGACAAAGCTTATGTTTTTGTGAAATTTGTCGGGCAATTTTAATTATTTTTGAAAAAGGTCTTCGGTAATGAACTGGAAATTAAATTTCGAACACCTAGATACCAAATATGTGAGGATTGCTTTTGTTTTAAACTTTTTTAATTTTTTTCGGAATAATCATGATGGTTGGTATGGATTTTGACAAAGCTTATGTTTTTGTGAAATTTCTCGGGCAATTTTAATTATTTTAAAAAAGGTCTTCGGAAATGAACTGGAAATTAAATTTCGAACACGTAGATTCCAAATATGTGGGGATTGCTTTTGTTTTAAACTTTTTTAATTTTTTTCGGAAAAATCATGATGGTTGGTATGGATTTTGACAAAGCTTATGTTTTTGTGAAATTTCTCGGGCAATTTTAATTATTTTTGAAAAAGGTCTTCGGAAATGAACTGGAAATTAAATTTCGAATACGTAGATACCAAATATGTGGGGATTGCTTTTGTTTTAAACTTTTTTAATTTTTTTCGGAAAAATCATGATGGTTGGTATGGATTTTGACAAAGCTTATGTTTTTGTGAAATTTCTCGGGCAATTTTAATTATTTTTGAAAAAGGTCTTCGGTAATGAACTGGAAATTAAATTTCGAACACCTAGATACCAAATATGTGGGGATTGCTTTTGTTTTAAACTTTTTTAATTTTTTTCGGAAAGATCATGATGGTTGGTATGGATTTTGACAAAGCTTATGTTTTTGTGAAATTTCTCGGACAATTTTAATTATTTTTGAAAAAGGTCTTCGGTAATGAACTGGAAATTAAATTTCGAACACATAGATACCAAACATGTGGGGATTGCTTTTGTTTTAAACTTTTTTAATTTTTTTCGGAAAAATCATGATGGTTGGTATGGATTTTGACAAAGCTTATGTTTTTGTGAAATTTCTCGCGCAATTTTAATTATTTTTGAAAAAGGTCTTCGGTAATGAACTGGAAATTAAATTTCGAACACCTAGATACCAAATATGTGGGGATTGCTTTTGTTTTAAACTTTTTTAATTTTTTTCGGAAAAATCATGATGGTTGGTATGGATTTTGACAAAGCTTATGTTTTTGTGAAATTTCTTGGGCAATTTTAATTATTTTTGAAAAAGGTCTTCGGTAATGAACTGGAAATTAAATTTCAAACACGTAGATACCAAATATGTAGGGATTGCTTTTGTTTTAAACTTTTTTAATTTTTTTCGGAAAAATCATGATGGTTGGTATGGATTTTGACAAAGCTTATGTTTTTGTGAAATTTCTCGGGCAATTTTAATTATTTTAAAAAAGGTCTTCGGAAATGAACTGGAAATTAAATTTCGAACACGTAGATACCAAATATATGGGGATTGCTTTTGTTTTAAACTTTTTTAATTTTTTTCGGAAAAATCATTATGGTTGGTATGGATTTTGACAAAGCTTATGTTTTTGTGAAATTTCTCGGGCAATTTTAATTATTTTTGAAAAAGGTCTTCGGAAATGAACTGGAAATTAAATTTCGAACACGTAGATACCAAATATGTGGGGATTGCTTTTGTTTTAAACTTTTTTAATTTTTTTCGGAAAAATCATGATGGTTGGTATGGATTTTGACAAAGCTTATGTTTTTGTGAAATTTCTCGGACAATTTTAATTATTTTTGAAAAAGATCTTCGGTAATGAACTAGAAAATAAAATTTCGAACACCTAGATACCAAATATGTGGGGATTGCTTTTGTTTTAAACTTTTTTAATTTTTTTCGGAAAAATCATGATGGTTGGTATGGATTTTGACAAAGCTTATGTTTTTGTGAAATTTGTCGGGCAATTTTAATTATTTTTGAAAAAGGTCTTCGGTAATGAACTGGAAATTAAATTTCGAACACGTAGATACCAAATATATGGGGATTGCTTTTGTTTTAAACTTTTTTAATTTTTTTCGGAAAAATCATGATGGTTGGTATGGATTTTGACAAAGCTTATGTTTTTGTGAAATTTCTCGCGCAATTTTAATTATTTTTGAAAAAGGTCTTCGGTAATGAACTGGAAATTAAATTTCGAACACCTAGATAGCAAATATGTGGGGATTGCTTTTGTTTTAAACTTTTTTAATTTTTTTCGGAAAAATCATGATGGTTGGTATGGATTTTGACAAAGCTTATGTTTTTGTGAAATTTCTTGGGCAATTTTAATTATTTTTGAAAAAGGTCTTCGGTAATGAACTGGAAATTAAATTTCAAACACGTAGATACCAAATATGTAGGGATTGCTTTTGTTTTAAACTTTTTTAATTTTTTTCGGAAAAATCATGATGGTTGGTATGGATTTTGACAAAGCTTATGTTTTTGTGAAATTTCTCGGGCAATTTTAATTATTTTAAAAAAGGTCTTCGGAAATGAACTGGAAATTAAATTTCGAACACGTAGATTCCAAATATGTGGGGATTGCTTTTGTTTTAAACTTTTTTAATTTTTTTCGGAAAAATCATGATGGTTGGTATGGATTTTGACAAAGCTTATGTTTTTGTGAAATTTCTCGGACAATTTTAATTATTTTTGAAAAAGGTCTTCGGAAATGAACTGGAAATTAAATTTCGAATACGTAGATACCAAATATGTGGGGATTGCTTTTGTTTTAAACTTTTTTAATTTTTTCCGGAAAATTCATGATGGTTGGTATGGATTTTGACAAAGCTTATGTTTTTGTGAAATTTCTCGGGCAATTTTAATTATTTTTGAAAAAGGTCTTCGGTAATGAACTGGAAATTAAATTTCGAACACCTAGATACCAAATATGTGGGGATTGCTTTTGTTTTAAACTTTTTTAATTTTTTTCGGAAAAATCATGATGGTTGGTATGGATTTTGACAAAGCTTATGTTTTTGTGAAATTTCTCGGACAATTTTAATTATTTTTGAAAAAGGTCTTCGGTAATGAACTGGAAATTAAATTTCGAACACCTAGATACCAAACATGTGGGGATTGCTTTTGTTTTAAACTTTTTTAATTTTTTTCGGAAAAATCATGATGGTTGGTATGGATTTTGACAAAGCTTATGTTTTTGTGAAATTTCTCGCGCAATTTTAATTATTTTTGAAAAAGATCTTCGGTAATGAACTGGAAATTAAATTTCGAACACCTAGATACCAAATATGTGGGGATTGCTTTTGTTTTAAACTTTTTTAATTTTTTTCGGAAAAATCATGATGGTTGGTATGGATTTTGACAAAGCTTATGTTTTTGTGAAATTTCTCGGACAATTTTAATTATTTTTGAAAAAGGTCTTCGGTAATGAACTGGAAATTAAATTTCGAACACCTAGATACCAAATATGTGGGGATTGCTTTTGTTTTAAACTTTTTTAATTTTTTTCGGAAAAATCATGATGGTTGGTATGGATTTTGACAAAGCTTATGTTTTTGTAAAATTTCTCGGACAATTTTAATTATTTTTGAAAAAGGTCTTCGGTAATGAACTAGAAATTAAATTTTGAACACGTAGATACCAAATATGTGGGGATTGCTTTTGTTTTAAACTTTTTAAATTTTTTTCGGAAAAATCATGATGGTTGGTATGGATTTTGACAAAGCTTATCTTTTTGTAAAATTTCCAAGCAATTTTAATTATTTTTAAAAAAGGTCTTCGCAAATGAACTGGAAATTAAATTTCGAACACGTAGATATCAAATATGTAGGGATTGCTTTTGTTTTAAACTTTTTTAATTTTTTTCGGAAAAATCATGATGGTTGGTATGGATTTTGACAAAGCTTATATTTTTGTGAAATTTCTCGGACAATTTAATATGTAGGGAATTTAATTTCTAGCGCATTTCCGAAGACCTTTTCGAAAAATATTCAAAATTGCCCGAGAAATCGAGAAAATATGGAAATTTAATGAGATTCCATACAAAATATCAGAATTTGTAGTACAAAAATGAAAACCCTTAAAACTGAAAGCAATCCCCACATATTTGGTATGTCCGTGTAGGGAATTTAATTTCTTGCGCATTTCCGAAGACCTTTTTGAAAAATATTCAAAATCGCCCGAGAAATCGAGAAAATATGGAAATTTAATGAGATTCCATACAAAACATCAGAATTTGTAGCAAAAAAATCAAAAACCCTTAAAACTGAAAGCAATCCCCACATATTTGGTATCTCCGTGTAGGGAATTTAATTTCTAGCGCATTTCCGAAGATCTTTTCGAAAAATATTCAAAATTGCCCGAGAAATCGAGAAAATATGGAAATTTAATGAGATTCCATACAAAACATGAGAATTTGTAGCAAAAAATTGAAAACCCTTAAAACTGAAACAAATCCCCACATATTTGGTATTTCCGTGTAGGGAATTTAATTTCTAGCGCATTTCCGAAGACCTTTTCGAAAAATATTCAAAATTGCCCGAGAAATCGCGAAAATATGGAAATTTAATGAGATTCCATACAAAACATCAGAATTTCTAGCAAAAAAATGAAAACCCTTAAAACTGAAAGCAATCCCCACATATTTGGTATTTCCGTGTAGGGAATTTAATTTCTAGCGCATTTCCGAAGACCTTTTCGAAAAATATTCAAAATTGCCCGAGAAATCGAGAAAATATGCAAATTTAATGAGATTCCGTACAAAACATCAGAATTTGTAGCAAAAAAATGAAAACCCTTAAAACTGAAAGCAATCCCCACATATTTAGTATCTCCGTGTAGGGAATTTAATTTCTAGCGCATTTCAGAAGACCTTTTCGAAAAATATTCAAAATTGCCCGAGAAATCGAGAAAATATGGAAATTTAATGAGATTCCATACAAAACATCAGAATTTGTAGAAAAAAAATGAAAACCCTTAAAACTGAAAGCAATCCCCACATATTTTGTATTTCCGTGTAGGGAATTTAATAATTTCTAGCGTATTTCAGAAGATCTTTTCAAAAAATATTCAAAATTGCCCGTGAAATCGAGAAAATATGGAAATTTAATGAGATTCCATACAAAACATCAGAATTTGGTTAAAACTGAAAGCAATCCCCACATATACAAAACATCAGAAAACGGTTAAAACTGAAAGCAATCCCCACATATTTGGTATCTCCGTGTAGGGAATTTAATTTCTAGCGCATTTCTACCTTTTCGAAATATATTCAAAATTGACCGAGAAATTGAGAAAATATGGAAATTTAATGAGATTCTATACAAAACATCAGAATTTGTAGCAAAAAAATGAAAACCCTTAAAACTGAAAGCAATCCCGACATATTTGGTATGTCCGTGTAGGGAATTTAATTTCTAGCGCATTTCTACCTTTTCGAAAAATATTCAAAATTGCCCGAGAAATCTAGAAAATATGGAAATTTAATGATATTCCATACAAAACATCAGAAGTTGTAGCAAAAAAATATAAACCCTTAAAACTGAAAGCAATCCCCACATATTTCGTATGTCCGTGTAGGGAATTTAATTTCTAGCGCATTTCCGAAGACCTTTTCGAAAAATATTCAAATTGCCCGGGAAGCAATCCCCACATATTTGGTATTTCCGTGTAGGGAATTTAATTTCTAGCGCATTTCCGAAGACCTTTTCGAAAAATATTCAAAATTGCCCGAGAAATCGCGAAAATATGGAAATTTAATGAGATTCCATTCAAAACATCAGAATTTGTAGCAAAAAAATGAAAACCCTTAAAACTGAAAGCAATCTCCACATATTTCGTATCTCCGTGTAGGGAATTTAATTTCTAGGGCATTTCCGAAGACCTTTTCGAAAAATATTAAAAATTGCCCGAAATATCCGAAATATGGAAATTTAATGAGATTCCATACAAAACATCAGAATTTGTAGCAATAAAATAAAAACCCTTAAAACTGAAAGCCATCCCCACATATCTGGTATCTCCGTGTAGGCCCTACTGTAGGGCATTTATTAATTTCTAGCGCATTTCCGAAGACCTTTTCGAAATATATTCAAAATTACGTTCAATTAAGTTAATAATATATTTCCCTCCGAACGTGACCAGCATAGTGTAACCTATGGATTTAGGGATAATAAAAAACTTAAAACATTATTATCGAAAAAAAATTGTAATTAAAAAATTACGAGATATGGAATATAACAATGCGACAATCATAACATTATTAGATGCAATAAACGAGTTGCATGAAGTGTGGACGTGCAATGTGAAAACTGAAACAATATTTACTTTTTAATATTTTTTTTTTCTAAAACTCCCTATAAATGAAAATACTCTCTAAATACAATTAATTTTTCGGTCCCGTGTTTATTTCAGTTAGAGGGATTTATCTGTATATGTTATTATTAAAATAATTTAAAACAATCTAATTTAACAAACTTTTTGAAACTTATCTCTTTTATTGTTAACTTTTTAATTTAATTAAATTCCCCCTATATATACATTATAATTAAATTTTCATCAATTTTCAATCTTTATACATTTTCAAGAATTAAGTTATTTTGTAAAATAATATTAAATATCAATAATAAAATAAATCTACTATTTTACTTATAAAATCAAAATTGATTACATAATGGCATCATATAAAGAAACAAAAAAAAGGAAAAAATTTTTAATCCCTATTTTTATTTTATTAAATTAATACAAATGTATTCAATAAATTTCAATCACTTCTAAACCATTAAGTTATTCCGGAAACAAAAAGAAATCAACAAACGAAAAGGATAACAATGAACACATTTATATAAAACCATCACTTAAAACGAAATATTATTTCTTTTTCCGTTTTTACAAACATTTTATACACATATGCATTTATATAAGTTTTATAAAACGTCAAAATAATAATAAATGCAAGTACTGTGATAAATTCTTATTTTCTATTGTCAACCTTTTAGTTAAAACTTATGACAAAAAAAAATATTATGGTGTAAAACTTAAGTAAAAGAAATAAAATGCTAAAATGCATTTTCCAATTCAAAATCAAAAAAAAAAATGCTATTAAAGGAAATAAAATAAATATCAAAGAGTCCTTCACAGAAATGTGTTATTTTTGTTATTCTGACATAACGTAGAATGGTCCATAAAAAACAACTCAGTTCAAATTAATTTTATATGTCCAGGTCGGACTTCTTTAATTCGTTTAAATTTTATTTCGTATTTCATGTTTAATTCTTATCTCCAATCCGGCTTTATATTTTTTTTTGGTACCATCCGAATACGAATCTATTTCTACTCGTGAACATTTCTATAAATTTATACATACTTCTATCCGTGAATATTTCTATCCGATAAATTTTTGTTTACGTTTTTCCCAAAAATCGCATTGAGGAAAGAAGTCTCTAAGTTATTTTTCATTTTATTACCAGCTATCTAATATATTCAGGCAAAACATTGTGTACCTTACTATGTACTTTCAATTATATACAGGTACACATTACAACATTGTTTACATATTATAATAGTCTCTATTGTAAAAGTACTTATTTCTGATGCTATTAAATACACAAAAGGTAAACATACTGTTATGAGCCTCTGACAATTTCTATGCAACTAGATACTTGCCACATTGCATTTAATGTTCAAAATCTATATTGATCATTAATTCAAACTAAAAAAAAAAAAAAATTGTAGTACCAAACGAATCAACATCCACAAACAACTGGCATTTTACTGACTAGAAAAGTGAACAACATTATAAAATAATTTTATTTTTCTTGCACTAAATATTATTATTATATATGTATATATATGTTGTGTTATTTTTATTGTTATATTGTTTAAAAAGTGTGTACATAAATGAAAAAAAAACGTATATAGAAATGTTTAAACATTGTTTAATACTTTGTTAATTTGTGTACAGAATGGTCTTTTTGATCTAGTGTGATGATAACTTGTTAAATATAAGAACAGAGTTATTCAAAATATTATGTTTTTTTTATTTATTGTTTTTCAACGAATAATATTTCAAAGCAATATATCATGAGAGATTTAAACTTAAAAAGGATTACTGGAGTTTTTTTAAAGACCATCCAAAATTTATTCCACAAAATTGAAAGTAAAAACGGTAATTTATTTCTAGAAGTTTACAGAAAAAATAGTTAAAATAAAAATCTGGTCAAAAAGATATTTGCTGAAAATGGCTATAAATTATTGTAGTTGAGTATCATATCTTTCAACTGTTAGCTACCAATTTCTTATTATAACTCCTCTTATTATAAAAGGCCTAACCCTTATGCAGGCTTTAAAATAAAAAACTATTACATATAAAATTAACTAAATCAGATTTGCCAATATTCAAAGAATTATTTGTAAAATACAAATATTTACCCGTATATCAAAAAACCGGATACGAAAAAATTTATGAATAAATTACAAATTTATTAGCTCTCTTCAACTTTCATTAAAAGTTTCATAAAATATGATCAAATTTGTAGAAAACTGAACAAATAGTTTATTTTGTTGACATACGGTTTGTCCTTCACATTATTATCATTTATCCATTTTTGAAAGTTGTAATTTTTATTATCAAATTCTATTTCATATTAATTTAGTTAAGTACAGACTATATCCTAATAATATGGTTCCTGAAACGTGATCAATTTGACTATAAAATATAATAATTATTCCATCCTTTCACCACCCTGTATTATATTATCGGTTGCATGAGCGTTAATAAAATGGACTCAGGTTTACCATCAAATACATATATACCAGGTATATAAAATAATATCCCCTAAAAATTATTTTTCTCTTCCATTTTCCCTATTTATTCACGTTTTTTTTCCTGTCGATATACAAAGGCAAACAATCTGATATTTATATTAAAATAAGACTATGTATGATAACAGGAATGTGGTAAATTGGTAGTGGCTAACGTTCCCGTCAACAGACTCATTGAAACTAAATTTAATGAACAATATAAAAAACAAGGGTGTTAATGGCCAACCAAAAAAAAAAATAGTTACTGCTTTAGTTCGTCAGTTTTTTTTTTTTTAATTTAACTATTTATTTGGTATACTAAAATATATTTCACATTAAAGATGTAAGTAAAATTTATATCCTTTTTGTTTACTCATTTAGTATTAAATGAACACAATTTTACTTATTTTCGATTTTTTTTTTGTGATATATATTAGTAAATTTTGTGTTTATACAATGTTCATATATTGTTGTAGAGTGTATTCTAATGGTAGTGATTATGTGAAATGGCCAGCACACGTCATAATACAAGGAAATTTTTTTTTAGTTTGGTTTGATGCATGTCAGAAAATGTTGCATATGGTATTTGATTAGCTTTACGTATATATAGAGACAATTCGTAATGGTAAAATAGGATTAAATATTTTTTGTACCATTGATTTGTTGTAGATTATTCTTAAATTCTATTTGATTGATTAAAATTGTGGATAAATTTTGGATTGTCCTTTTTTTTTTGGTTAATGGTATGTATATTCATTTTGTTATGTATACATATGGTATATCTTTTATCTTTGATTTAATTCCATTCGTTTTTAGCTGTAGGGTAATATAATGGAAAGTTAACAAATATATTACTGATTTTCAGTTAATTGGTAGATAAGTTTCATATAATATTTAATTTATGTTTATTGGAATTATATTATCAAATACCTGCAGAATATTTAGATAATCAAATATTTTTTGATAATTTATTAGTATTTTTTTTAAGGCTATGCTATTCAGGCATGTAAAATTGTTATTTTTAGTAAAAGGATTGGTGGTGATGATGTAATAAAAAATCAAATAATAGACTTGCTTTATGGGCGATCCACTTTAGTTGACTTACAAAATATTAATAATTAAAGTGAAATGATTTTAATGTATACCGCGACAATTTACTGTAGTAACAAATATTTCGCTGTTAAACACCGACATTTCCTTGGAAATATAAATATGCAGTAGGAAATATTATAAAAAGTGTATTATTAAAAAAAAAGGTTGAAGAAGTAGTACCTTTGGGAAACTAGTACTTCCGAATTTTTAATCAGCTTTTACTTAATCATCTTGAAATTGTAATTATACATCATGTATATGAGGTTTATATCATCATTATCTCGTGAATGATCATTGCCATTAATGACATTTCCACATTATGCAACAACTTCTAATATTACCAAATTTACCAATATTAGTATATTTGCAAACTATTGTAGAAAAAATGGACATTATCCAAAAAAAAAAAAGCAAATCAACAAAAAAACAATGGCTTCCAATATCAAATTAAATACAATTGTCCAGTAAAAACTTTATTAGTCATGTGTATAGGAAAATATTGATAATCAATAACCGTCAATTATCATTTAGTTAATTATCATTAAAGAGTATGGTTTGTCGGAGATATAAGTCAAAATATCTTTGTATATATGATTGGTTCTTAAGAGCATTTCAAATATTTTCCTATATCCGAAATTATTATAATTAATAATTTCGATTTCAGAAAAAACAAAAACATAATAATTTCGATGTCAGCAAAATCTCTAATGTATATAGAAATACAACGAAACAAATCTGATATGCGAAAACTTGTTCCACAGATCACAACAAATTTGATTACCATCAGCGATAAGAAAATGATAAATATTAGTTATACCCTAAACAAAATTTCTCTTAAACTTTATAACAATTGCGGTAGACATTAATATAAATTTTCGGTTAGAATAATGCATAAAGAAAATTAAGTTTCCCGACGGGTGATTAAGAGGAAAATATTTTCCAACTTATTATAGATGTAGAAACTTTTTTTTTTATGTTTTTTTTGTTGAAGGGTTTGAGAAAAACGAAAAATAATGGCCATCTGTTTAATCCTAATAATAAATGATTATTTCAAATTTACAAAAACAGTTTTGATAAGAAACATCATATTAGTCAGAATAATGCAATTATATTTTTCCTTGTCGAAGTATAATACATCCTAATAAAAAAATTGTTGGAGCGTATATAATTCACATATTTATTACATCTAATACATATTGGTTATGTACAATCAACTATAGGCAACCAAAAATCTTATACCCCCGTCTACCCAAAACCAAAAAAAAAACTTCCCCTTAAATTTTTTTTTAATATAAATTGGCTTTTATCCAACTTTAAACATTTTTTTTGTTGTGTTTAAGACTTTAATTTATCAGCTAAAAACTTGGCACTACATCTGATCCCAAACAGTTTGTTTTTAATTGTTTAAAAGTTTTTATTATGAAAATGGAAATCAATTTGTAGAGTGACTAAGTGAATTTTTTATTAATGTCTATATATAAGCTTAATCTTTCACTGAATCTTTTTAATTAGACTATAAAAATGAAAATAAATTTTTAAAAGCAAATTATGATGTTTTTTTTTGTATTAATATAAATTTTTATTGTCTGGGCAAGTGAGACTAAAGCAAATTAAAAGTAACACATATTTTTCTGTTAATTAAACAAGACAGAAGACAATTATGAATGAAAAATAAAATAAATATACAAGTGAATTGTTGTATTTAAATAAAATTCTTATCCATTGTTGTCATAAATTGATGCACAATGTAACTAATTAAATTTTAATGTTATTATATTTGTACTGTTGATCAGATTCTGTAGAAGGATTTAATCAAATTTATGAAACATTAGTTATACTAACTATACTAACTAAATGTAGTTTGTAACCCCATTATATTATACATACATACATACATATATTATAATAGGTGATGAAAGTATCTGTTACATGAATCAAAATTTTTTGTAATCTGAGCTGAAGTAATTTTCTATAAATATTTCCTGCCGTCTGTAAATTACATTGAAGTAAATTTAGATTGGGATGTAAATTTACTTCAATGTAATTATCATGGAATCCTTAATGTTTCTGTCAACCGAATTACTAAAGTTGCGGATTCTTATCATATTTCTTAAATAAATATTACTGACCTGTTAAACATTAAACTCATTATGGCCTCTTATAAGTTGTTTATTTTAACAGTCAATATTTTCTAACCTCCCACTGACCTTAATTGGTTTTTATTATTACACATTTTTTTTTTTAGTAGTATGTACTTATTTTGAAAAACTTTCTCTGCCTACGAACAAAAAAAAATATTGAATAAAATCGTATATTTATAATGTAAAGCAAATAAACATGTGTATAAAATCATAGTCATAGTGTCAAATTGATCAATATTATCATTTATCACAATTTTTAGAAATTCTGTATTACTGATGGCTCTTAACAAAATAAACAACATTCTTTACAATTATATCATGACAGCTTAATCAAGTATTATGTATCATTAATAATATATGTATATCTGAAAAATAAAAAAAAAACATAAACTAATGTTCTTACAGCAGGACTACTTTTACTATATTTCTTATCCTTAAAATTTGTTTTTTTTTTTTGTTACTTTACTTTAGTGAATAATTTAATGGATTTAGCTTCTAAAAGCCCCTAAATCTCTTATTACTTTACCAATACTGAAATTTCTTTTCCCCTAATCTATGACTTCTTGCATGACACATACTACACTAATAATAATAATTCTTTTTTTTTTTGTCCTGAAAGTCACAAAAAAATTAAACATAAAACGGAGAGAATATATCATAAAAATTCCTAACCATGGTTAAAATCAGGAGTAAAAATTTTTTCTCCCTTATATGAAAACCAATAATAATCATAAATTTCCCTTCGTTAAATCTGCATAATCAATATGTAAATACAGGAGAAATTTAAAATAAAGGAGAAGTAAATAGGGGAATACAAATTAAATAAAAAATTTCCCCTATAAAAAAATTCTGCAAGAAAAATTGACCTTCGTCAATAATTCTGCATATACAAAAAAAAAAAAATTATGATTTAAAAGAAAATATTTCTTAGATTGTTGCTTTCTGATATTATGACATCTATGCAATACAAAAATCGACAATGATTCTATGGTTTAATATTAATTTACTTAGGCTAAAAAAAATATACAGAATATTTTTCATAAATATTACAGTCAAACAATTAAATTGTATATGATTTTATTTTGTGCAGACTTTCTGCAAATTACAGAAATTATTACTATTGTGTATGTATAATTTTATTTGTGAAGACAGACTAACAAAAATAATACGAAATATTTAAACATCCCTTATTCAGTATTCGTAACTGGTGTCTGTTGGGTTTCAATTCAAAAAAAAAAATAATAATAAAATACACACGGATGTGTAACACAATAAAAACAGATTATTTTTCGTAATATTAATTTTAGTATATCGGAACCAAAAAAAAAATAATTATATTTCAGTTGATAGTTTGAAGGGTAGACGTTAAGACATAATTCGGAAAAAATTTAACATTTTATTATAATAAAAAAAAACCTAAGATATTTTTTTGAAAATTATTGTGTTTTTGCGATCAAATTAAGTGTTAAATGATTTTATTAAAATAGATATTTTTAATTGTCAGAAAAGTGTTGTAATTTATTTTAATTTAAAAGTTTTTAGATTTTTTTAAATATATTTAAAAAAAATTATTCAGTTTTAACTTTGAATTTTTGAAATGTCAAAACTTAAGTATAATTTTAACTTAAAAATTCTATATTAACGTTTTATCGACACTCAATTTATAGTATTAACCATATTATTGACAGTCATGAATTTGAAATTTAATAAGGATCAAAAATATTTAGAATTCTATTTTCTGTATGTAAACAAATAAACAGTCAATAAAAAAATATAAATAAATAATTGAAAAGTTAATTTTTTTTTTGGATTCGAATTTTTTTTATTTATATTTTTTTATTATTTTCATTTATTTATTTGTCAATAAATCACATAAAAAAATTATGTGAAAACTGAGTGTTTCGTAAACATTAAATATTAAAAAAAAAAAGTACAAGAAATTACACACACAAATAAAAACAACAAAACGAAGCTTCAAAGAATACTAAGTACTAAAAGGACGAAACAAGAATCCTCTATTACTCCAAAAAATTATTTTGTGATTTGTGGTGGTTTATTTATTTTTTTTTTATTATTATATTTGGGATTTATTATTATATTCACCAAGTGAAAAAAAATAAAATAAAAAATAATAAAAATAAATAAATTTTATCAAAAATTTGGTACGCTTTTCTCTTTATCTACAAAAAAAAATTTTAATTGACGGTTATTGGTTAAGCTAGTGTGTTCGTGATTCAGTTAAATAAGTGGATTATGTCAGTAAATAATAATATTATTATAAATATTTTCCATAAAATTTTTCATAAAATAAAGAATTTTTCTTTTTTTATACCATAAATAAATATTATAAATAAATACATATTATAAAAAAAAAAACCAAAAAATTTATATATTTAAGTTATGTGCTGAATATGTTTTTTATTTTCATAAATTTTCCAATACATGATAATTAAGTAATTTACAATAATAAAGGAATTATATACATATTATTATTTTTATATGAAAATTATTTAAATAATTTCCATTAACGTACTAAAAAAAAGTGTTTTTGAAAATTCATGTGATAAAAAAAATAATTACAAAAATTTTCTTTATAAATTTTTTTTTTTATAAATAAATTAAATTAAAATTTTAAAATCTTAATTGAATAATTTAATTAAATATTTTACATTTTAAATAAATTTTCGGAATATATAAATTTTTTTTTTTAAAAAAAAAGTGTTTTTTTGCCAATTTAACTGAAAAATATATAATAAATTTACAATTTCAACAAATTGTTATTAAATGTATTGATAATTGATTTAATTATTTTAGTTGATATTTTCACTGTTTTCTGTCTATATTAGTGTAAAATTGATCATCAGTTAAAATGGATTACAAGTGGAATTATCATTGGATTATTATTGGATTTCTAATATTATTAAAAGGTTTGTGTTTCTGTCATTTATCTTCTTTTTTTTTCTTTTTTTAAATGTTGTGTCAAATATAAATTTTTCAATTGACTAAATTCGATTTTTCAAAGTGGCCTATACTATAGTATACCAATAACTTTTTTTAAAAATCTACATATTTAATGCGAAACATATACTAAATTTATAATATAATTTATTTCATAAAATTTATTGACATTAATCAGATTATTATCATCATTCTGCTCCATTGAAACTGGTATTTATTTTGCACTCTGTAAATGACCAATTTACCTACTTTTTCAATGAAAAAGTCCACATTGTCATTTTATTGGTTGACGCGAATTATAGTCACAAAATTAGCATCAATTTTATATCTCAGCTGGAATTCCATTGATCATTAAAGTAAAATAAAATTAAAATCATTTTTATTTCAGTTTCAATTATAACGAGACAAGATGATCATCCATAAATTACACTTAAGTAACAATTTTTTATTTGACATTATGCCAAAAAAAAAGAAATTCTTAATGAATAAAAAAAAATATTTTTTTTTTTTGAAATAAATAACAAATTTAATAATTTTCCAAATAAAAAGTTTTTTAGTTTAATAGTAGAGAAGATTTGCTGACAAGGCATAATTCAGTAGTAAAAGTTTCAAGTTTTTTTAAAGGAAATAAATAAAGTTTATTTTTTTATTTGAAATTTATATGATTTTAAAGAATATTACAAGTTTACTATAATAATCAATAAAAGTAGAGAACTTCTTATGCTATTAAAACAGACTAGGCTTCAATTTGAGATGTGGAATGATAGTAGAGTATAACGAAACGATAGTCTTTTGCTTAAAACAAATTGAGATTGTTCCACAAAAAGAAAAAATATTGATTTATTGTAATATTTCTTAAGTTATAATGTCCACAAATTAACATTCACAAATTAACTTTGAAACTGTTACGACAATAAAAATCATAAATTTATGAGAAATAATTTCCTAGAAATAAGAAACAAAAATTTGTTTTAATCAAATTTTATTTCGGATATGTTTTTCTATAGGTAATTAAAAATTTATGTTATTTTAAAATGGTATTATTGCCACCCAAAAAAAAAAAAATTAATGATTGATAATGATTTATTAAGATTTGGGTAGACTTAAAACAATTTACTTAATTCAAATTCCTTTGAAATATATTTTATCACTTCTATTAATTAAAAAGATAATTTTTTTTTCAGTATTACTTAAAGTTAAATAATAATTAAAGAAATTCTACTTAATTTAAAATGAAATTAAGTAACGAATTTCGCGTAAATTTCAAAATCTCATTAACTATATTGTTATTTTTTTTTTTTTTTGATTATTTCACTTCAAAATACCCACAAAAATTTACCATGAATTTAATTTAGTAATTAAAACATTATAAAATAATTTACTACTGTGACAAAGTTTTTAATCCTAATATAAACTAGAAAAAATTAAAATTAATTATCCTCCAATTAACTTTACTATAATAAATAATATTGGTTTTATTTTTGGTAAAACAAACCCAAATATTAATTAATATACCAAAAAAATATGTCTATTTTTTTATTAAATATTTTCAAAATATTATATTACACTATATAACATAAAATATTTTATTTATCTCTTTAAATGACTATGTACTCAATCATTTATTAAATTATATCAATCATAATTTTTTTTTCGAAGTAACATAATAATTACTAAAAAAAAAAACTTGATGGAGTAGAAAATTTCATTTTTTTTCCCCAAAATTTATCTACATACACATACATATACATATCCCAAAAAAACCTGAATATGTCATATAAATTTATAAATTATATATTGAAATTTATGTATCCTACGTCGCACGGTTTAGTAAATTAGGTCTATAATATCTGCAGTATTTTTTTTTATATTTTAATGGAAAGGTTTTTACATACACGTATAAATTTAAAGGGAGCTAAAAAAAAAAGGATAATTTTCGTAGAATCAATAATAATTTTTTTTTTGGTGTTACAAAATTTTAAAGGAAAATAAATTTTTTGGAGAAATCCTGAATTTTTCACGTTGTATACAGTTTTTTTTTTTATTCAGTGAAATTATGTGAAAATAATGCTGTAAATTTATAAAGGATTTAATAATTTCTTTTTTTTAAGTTGTAAATGTCCTTTAATGTAATTTCATAAAAAAATATGCTTTTAACTTTTACGTTTCGAACGTATACACCGACTGTAAAAGAAGATCATATACTTATATTTCTTTGAAAACAAATAAAAAATATTGAAAGCATTTAAATTTAAAAGCTTTATCTAAAATAATTTTTGATTCCATTGATGTACAAATAATCTCAATTGTGTCTGTCGTATATATAATCTGATTTATGTTAGACTATTCTTTTAGAAATACTGTAAAATTTTATTAAAAGCTGAATATAAGTACTTACATTTTTTTTTTTTACGACGGAAAATTTCTTTCAATTTTTTAATTTTATTAAATATGCTTTTTACTTAAACATTTTTAACAAATGGACTGTAAAAATAGATGATATTTATTTGAAATTAAAACCGAGTATAAACTTGATGAAAATCAATTTTCGAAGCTTTGTGCTCTATAATCTGATTTAGTGTTGAATTATACTTTTAAGCCCAACATTATTTTTCGTTTATTTAACTTGTGCTACAAAAAAAAAAATATTATTGGACAAAGTTGGACATTTTTTGAATGCCACAATGTAAAAACATTAATCATAAAAAAAAAAACAATTTTGTAACACCATATAATTTAATCTGAGTTTCTTGTTGGCTGAGATTGCAACAATTTCACATTTTAAATGAGTTTCATTAAAATATCTCATAAAGGACGCAAGGACGTTGTACAGAATTGAAATATTTTTTTTTGATGAGAAAAAGAAATTCCAACTAAATTGGATAAAATATGAAATTAATTTAATTTTATTTCGTATTTTTACTTGAAATTCTTTTTAAATCAATTTATCTTGAAATGTGTTGACTATCATAATTTTCTTCAATGTACATATTTCTATCTTTTTATTTTTATTTTGTACAAACTTTATGATATGAATTTTAACCATCAAGAAGAAATGTCCAATTTCAGTCAAATGGCATGATAGAATTATTTCTTGTTAATGTTAAAGGATGGGTAATCATTTTCAACTTTGATAATTTTTTATTTTATTTTATGTATGGATTTGGTTTGTAAATTTTACATAAAAGAAAGAATGACATAATTTTTAGGATAATTTAATTTTTATACGACCTAATTGTAAGTTTCGTTATTTTACAAATAAACACAAAGTTTTCGTCTTCTCCGCTTCACGATTATTAATATTTTACTGCATAAAATTTTGTAACTTTCACATCCCTGAAATAATTTTAAAATTTTATATTTTTTATAAGGAAAAAGGTATTCCTCGCTTTCAATGTGCAACATGACATTTTAGTTGTTTTTTTTTTAACGTTCATAAAATAATAATAATAAGAATTTAAAAATTCAATACAACGTAGTGAAAGTTGATACGTTTTATAGCAAAAACATGAACATTTTTTTTTTATTTTTGTTAATTTAGATTGATAAGAAGTCAGACATTTAATAGTTTTAAATTTTAAATGGACATAATTGAAAGATAAATTATTAAGTACATAGAAAAAGTGTCTGTAGTAAATAGATATTTCAGTCAAATAGCATATACCTATACATATATATACCGTATTTAAAAGTTTTGCTTTTAAAACATTAAAAGGTATTAAAGTAAATAAAAATTACTTTAAAATTAAATTTAAATAATTCTTTGTAACATTTTAAATTGTAATAAAAAAAAATGTTAACTTTTTACTGCTTAAAATGAATTAAATAAACTTAACGAACTTAAAAGAAGTGAAGATAATGCGCATAATTTGAATAAATATTAATTTTAAAGAATTTTTTTTAATTTAAGCTAATTTTTTTTTAAAGTTTTTGTTATTCAAAATTGTTTTTTAACTTCAAAATATTCTTAAGTCATATTAAGTCAATTATGTTTAATCGTTGCGACAACATAAATATTGAAGATGATTTTAATTTATTTATCTATAAATTATTTCATTGTGACAAACATAACATAAAACATAATGAAATTAGATGTTTATCTTGTATTGATTATAATTTTCAAAGTAGTATAGTGAAAACAAATCACTTCAAAACAAACAAAAATTTTTATTCATATAAAATGAAATTTATCAATTATTGATAAACAATTTTCAAAGAATATTAAATATTTTATATAAATTACATAATTTTTCAAAAGGACAATTTCAAAAGGACGTACTACTTTATAATGACACTGTCAGAAATTTTATTTCCCAGTTGGAAAGATTTCAAACCGAAAATTACAAATACAATTGTTTTGAAAATCCGTGAAGTTGTATAAAAATATTAAATTTAAAATTATCTTTATAAAATAAATTCAATTATTAATTAAATATAAATTTTGTAAGAAAAAACAATTATTATTAAAAAAAAAAATAAAATAATATTTAGTAAAATTTAATAAATTCCATTTGAAAAATATGATATTTTATACAAGAACTTTAATTTATATTTTTGAGTGTTAAAAATTCAATAAATAAATAATTAAATTGCAATTTAAATAAGTCAATATACAATTTGATTTTTTCCGAAATTGATTTATAAAATTATCAATGTTTTTCATAGACAATTAATCAGAAAAATTCAACGTATACTTTGGGGACACGTCTACATAAAAGCAAAAAGTGTTTTTTTTTGTCCAAGTGAATAAAATCAACGAATATATTTTTGTATTTTTGTGTTATTGCTTTCACACTACCAGACTTAATCAGAGCTTAATTTTTTTAATTATAAAATTGAAAAATTTACATTTTTATATGTCGTTGATTACACCCAGTCTGGTATACTAGTATTAATATTTTACCAATTCTATTTACCTTTAAATTTGTTTTAAACAACCTAATTTTTCCATGAAAAAAATATTTATTTAGTAAAAGCATTCCGTAACAAAAAAAAAAAAAAATAAAAATTTCAATTTATATTCTCTAAATAAATTAAATTTATACAAATTCTTTAATTATATTTTCCCAAAAAAAAAAAATAATAAAATTTTCAGTAAATTTATCTTTATATATATTTTTTTCTTCTATATTCTCGATTAGAATTATAAATTTCATTTAGTTGGACTACTCCTATATTATTATTAAATGTATATGTATGCCCTAAATAAACACCCTAATTTTCATTTTCATTTTCCAGTATTTCGAACGGTGAAGATAGTAAAATAGAAAAAAATCACAATTTCTTAGAAAGTAAAAAAAAAATTTTGTTATGTTTTTTTTTTTTTTCTGTAAAAGCACTTAGGACTTTTTAACTTTATATACTCTCGCGTAATTACTTTTCTTCCTTAAATATAATTAATAACCAAGCGCAAGGCTATAAAATATAATTATTTATATATAACACAAATACATATATATACAAAAATCTTATTATTAAAAAAAAAGTATCCATGATAATAATTTGGTGTTTAAGGAACATTAAAAAAAAAAAAAGGAAGTTGGAAAAAAAAGAAACATTTTTCGTTCAAAGAAAGTTCTTTTTATGTTTTATAAGTTTACACATATACATATACATTTCTGCATGAATGACTCGTTAAAATAAAAAAAATTATTAAGTTATACGTTTTATACTAAAGAAAACTTTTATGACGTATATAAATTTTTTTTATGAAATTTTAATTGCTACAAATACTTTAGGTCTATAAAGATTGTAAAAATCAAATTTTACTTGAATTGTATGTCTCAGTAATTTCAATTGATTATGACATTATTAACAAAAAAAAAAGGAAAATCCTTCTTTGTTTGACCAGTCCTATTTTTTCTTTGTTTAACCAGTCCTTTTTTTTGCACACTTATTAATTATATTTCGACTTTAACAATATAAGCTTCAAATTAATTCTATTTTACACTTTGAAATAGAATATCCTTTTTGATTTACGAAATTTAAAATTCTTTTTTTGTTCTGTTTCTTATTATCAGATTACATGCTTTTAATAGAATTTTAATATCGTTTCTTTCGACGTTCTGGCGTCAACATAAATTTTATCAAAAATAAATTTCACAAATAAATCGAAAAAAGAAACTTGATAATAAATCTGATAAAAACTTTTCGAACTACGATTAAATCTGAGGTCACTTGGAAAATGTATACAAAATATACTTAATTACATATTTCAATATATTTTCAGGCAAATTTTTAACAATTATTATTAGTAATTAATTATAAATAAGAAAATAGACATTTTATTGTGAGTGAAGTGAAAGTGAGCAGAATATGAAATAGTTTCGAATTCTTTTCTGTCAAATTTTTTTTTTAATTTTAAAATTCATATTCGAAAACTTTTCGAAAACGATTGAAATTAAACTTTGCACCGACACACTTTTATAGCTTTGTCGATCTTTGTCACGGATACGTTATACATTTCTTCTAGGTTATGTTTATTTTTGGCGAAATTCCCAATAAATAAGAAATCCAAAATAAAATTTGTTATTATGTTCAAAATGTTTTTAAAGTCACATTTTAACATTTAACTAATCTTATTGCCAAAAATTTCTAAAAAAAAATATATGTATTATGTCGAAAATTTACCTATAATAAACAGCAATTAGTAACAATATTTATCAATACATAAATAAATAATATCCTGTCCAAACTTTAATTAAATAAAATTATAAAAAAATATATAATAAAATGACAAAATAGTACAAAGATAACAAAAATTTGATAAATATCAAAAATTATTAGTTTATAATTTAATGTTTAAAATTGGTATAAACTATGCTATTGAAAATTTGTATAAGAAAATTAGCATAAAAAAAAAATTATTTAAATCAATTGGAAAATTCATTACTAAATGACCTCTCAGCCAAGTAATAAAAAATAATGTTAAATATTCTCAATCAATTATTTAACTTGTTAAATTAAAAAAAAAAAAAAAATTTTCTCACAATTTAAATTAACAAATAATTTAACTTTAAATTTACCATTAAATTATTAAGTCTATAGTCTGATATTAATTTTTTTTTTTTGTTACTAAGAATTTCCATACACAAAGAAAACATGGAAAATTCAACGTTTAATATTCAATTCCTTTGAGTAAGAATAAAAATGAAAAAAAAAAGAAAGATACAAGAAGAAATTAATTGGGTATAATTATATTTTATGATGCCCCCATAGCGTTTTAACTCATTAAAAATTCACTCTGTTAATTTTCCTAGCAACGCACAATTTTCTTAAATAACAGAAAATTATAAAAAAAAAAAAAATTTATTCATTTTTATTTTTCTTCATCAGTTCTTTTTTTTTTTTTTTTCGGTTTAAGATATTTAATTTTATTTAATTTTTTTTTTTTTATTTATAATTTTTTATTATTATTTTTTTATCAGAGTTAAAATAAGCAAGAACAAGTAAAAGTCCCTTCACATCTAAAATATTCATAAGCATTAAGAATTAAAAAATAAAAACCTTTCATTCTTTCTTTGCCATTTCTTGAACAGAGTATCATTCCATCATTTAACTTGAAGCCAAGAAAAATGGAGAAGACAAAAAAAATATAAATAAATAAATAAATAAATAATAATTTCCCAGATCTCAGAGGATCATTTAATTAAAACAAATATATAAATAAGTTTACATAGATACGGTATATAAAAAAAATTATTAATGTTTTATTTTTTGCTCTCTATGCCCACAAGATGAAAAATTTGTCACCATAAAGAAGCCATTTAAAAATGAAGAAAAATAATAATAAAAAAAAATATATATATACGGTATAATATTTTCTTTTTTTTGATGTAGAAAAATGGTGGAAATTTAGTGCAAAAAGTTAAATTGTATATAAATATATATTAAGAATGATAAAGGCTAAGGGAATTTATGTTGACCCGCATGTCGTTTTAATTAAATGTAGATATTTTTTTTTTTTTTTGTTTCTATTCAAAATGATATCCTTTGGTGACTACACATAGCTGAAAAAAAAAAACACACAATTTTTTTTTTTTTCGGAGTTCGCTGGTAAAAGACGAACGAATAAGGAAAAAAAAAAATATTTTTCGGTTTTTAGTTGATGAAAAAAAAGAATATTAATCGAAAAATAAATCTAATTTAAAGTCTTGTCATTAAGTCATCATTCTTAGGTTTTTATAGTTTTAAAGTAATATAGCGTTGGAAATTGTTATGGGTAGCTATCATTTCTGTGGGTACCCTGTGTCATTACTTTTCTATATTTATAATATTTTCTTGGTAAAAGAAAAAATTACCTTTTCTATTTTTTGGTGTCACTTTGGAAAAAATATTTCTTACTCAATTGTCTTTTTGGAGTGTCCAGGCTCTATCAAATTGATAATTAGCTCGGCTAATCTGATGATATTAAGGAATATTTATAATTTTTTTATATAGAAAATAAAAATATAGATATGTGGAAATTATCACAGGTACAAAATTTATCACAGGTACAAAAAGAGCACAGGTACAAAATTTGGTAATAAATATCTAATGTCATATTTGCAAATTTTATTTTAGACCTTGAACCTATATATTGCGGCTAACTTCATGATAATTCCTTTATAACAAATTCTAGCGCAAAATTTAAATTTCATATTACAAGGAAATGTTACTGTACTTATGCTTTTTGAAACGAACAGATTCTTTTTGAAACGAACAGATACTTCACAAATATTTATTAAATTACAGTTATAATTAAAAAACGGAGTTTCTTATCCAAATTAATATCAAGACGCTACTCCAAGAAGAATTTTTGTTAGGGGAATAGTTTAATCTAATAGATGTAACATGTATACATGACTAAAATACATGGATATCACTCTTAAGGGTTCATTTTTCATTGACTATCACGGAATTACCCATGTCACGGATAAAGCCGAGTTTCCCCACTCGAACTTTGAAGTTTGTACATAAAAATAATTGAGCCATTCACGGTCGTCTTTTGAACTACATTTACTAATATTTTAATTCTTTCATAGATATATTTTGAACACTGAAAGAAATTAGTTTTACAAAATTGTCAAAATCACTGTTGCCATATATTATAATGAACCATTAACTCTAGCTATTAAATATCGTCTTTTGAATCTATTTATCATAATTTCATAGACTAGTAGAACCATTTATATATACCGTATAGTAAATTTCTGCAAAAATTATTATTTTGGGCAAAGTTTTAAATTATTCCTAAAAAAAAAATTATATACTTTCACTTATATACCACTTAAGTATGTAAATTCAAATATATCCTTAATTGGAAAAGGTTAAATTTTTACAGGATAAATAATTCTTGAAATATTTAAGTGGTCTTTTAGATTTAAATGTAACAAAAAAATTTTTTGTTTAATCTAATAGATTTTTACTACAAAGTAACCTTGTAAATATTTATATAATTTTATTTAAAATTTTGATTAAAATAAACATATATTTTATAAAAATAAATATTTAAATATGTAATATATTTGACAGGTGTTAAAACTAAACTTATAGTCACATTTTTTATTAACAAAAACCACGTACAGCTAAAGAATATTTTAAGGATAATTATGTTATATAACAAAATATCTTAAGAAATAAAAGTCTATAATAATCTTAATATGGTTTTTATATATTTAACATTACAAAACTGTATATAATAATGTAATTATTTTGGATAAAAGCACCTTCTTTCTTTTTCTAAATTTATTCCATGTAATTATTTGTTTTCCGCAAATTAAAGAGTCTTACCACGCAATCTGGTTTTTTTTTTTTTTGTTAGTTAGATAATGAATTCTAAATACAGAAACTTTTAGTTTTAATTTAGTACAAAGTTAAAATTTCATTCTTTATATGTTTTTACATAATACATAATATAATATTCAGGTTTAATTATTATAAAAACATTAAATTATTTTAAGGTTTCAAGGTAAAATAATTAAATAAATTATTGATTTTTGATAATTAAAAATAGATTATTGAAATAAAATATAAATTATAGTAAAGCACCGAAAAATATAATATAATAAATTTAAAATTTACGAAAATTATTATAGATATTTTTACTATATTTTGTATATTTTTAAGAAATATTTCAATATTTACGAAAATTATTATAGATATTTTTACTATATTTTGTATATTTTTAAGAAATATTTCAATAATATACTTATAATAATTTCATTACATATTTTATTCACATTAACAGATTAAATATAATTCTTATTGTTACTAAAATATTATTGAAATATGATTTAACTAAAATATTATTCAAATATAATTTTTTACGCGGAAAATTCCAAAAAAAATAAAAACATACTTTGTGTTAAATTAATTTTTACTTTTATATTTAATAAATAATGAAAATTACGTGTAATTTTTTTTTTTTTTTTGGAATTTTCCACGTAAAAAATTATAAACTTTATATTTAAATAATATTTTAGTAATAATAAGAATTATATTTTTTTTTTGTGAATTTATTCCATGTACTTTTTCACATCTATCAAACCTCATGTTTTTTGTAACAAATTCGAATCGTATTAACAAGTGATTCAACTCTAATCCTTCCTTAGTTATAGTATTATATTTTATATAATTTCAAGATTCATCATTGACAATCAGTCCAGTCATTAGATGAAAGACTGTATTAATAATTTTATTTTATTGCCAAATTACCAAAAATTTTATTTCAAATACTCGACATATTAGCTTATCTTTTCAAATTAAGAAAAAAAAAATTGCTCAAACTACTCTTAACATATTGTTATTGTTTTGTTGAACTTTATTGCCAGCTGATCCTTTTTTTGCTAACTTTTTTCGAACAGGGATAAAAAATACAAGACATATAATATCCTCATACCATTTAAAATAATATTAAAATACCACAAAAATTCATTATATACTCCCGTAAAGTTACAAATTTGTTCATAAAAAAAAAATTATTATTTTTCTGCCTAATATTCGGTCAATCAACCCTCATCAGGGCAGATTTTCAAGTCAAACTAAAAACATAAGAAAAAATAAAAGTTTTTGAAAATAATAGAAAAAAAAACATAAAATATTAATACATATATATATGTTGTATAAGAAACATTAAAATTCATATTAAAGCAATAATCATCCCAAAATATTAGGGGTATGTAAAATGTTGTAAATAATATTTAAATGTATAATTTGTATTTTTCTATAAATTATTTATTAATTTAATTCATTGTTTTAATACAGCATCATTTTACATTTATGCTTTGACCCTTTTTTTAAAAAAACTTTATTTATCAATCATAGCTTCCCGAAAAATAGCAAAAATTTCATTAAAACTGGACGAAAAACCACTACAAAACATTAATTTAAAATTTATATTTAAAACAAATTGCATAATTATTAATTTCATGCTAAAAGATTTGGTCAATTTTAATTTTAATTTCATTTGAATAGAAATTGTATCTTAAATTTGACAAATTTAATTTCTAATAATTATAATTATTTTAGCCTAATCGGACAAATTAAACTTGAAAAAATTATTTTATTTAAATATATTTTCAACTAATAAAAATCTATGTGACATAAAAAAAATATATATATATTTATTTTGACGCCCATGCTGTGCGACGCTGGTTGTCTAATAGTGTTTTTCTAATTAAAACCAACAGATTGTCATCGTGCCAGAAATGGTTTATATATTATTATTATTATTATTATTATTTTTTTTTGATATTTTTCCGGCACCATCAGAAAATATAAAAGACGGACGAAACATATATAATCTTTTTCATTTTTTTAATATTAATTTCTGTTGGGGTATTTTGTATTTTAATTTGAAACTTGGACATTAGATTCTCTTGACTAGTTTTTTTTTTTTAATTTTCCATCTTTCGTTAACATTCCTTCTTTAAAGCAAGTTAATTATTTTTAATTAATAAATATATACGAAAAATTATTATTTTTTTTTTACCAACCATTTTCTGACAATAAGAAAAGTGGCGGGTGTTTTTATCATGACACGATATTTGACTTGAATTTGTTAGTTTTATGTACGTAAAAAATGTTTTTCTACATAAAATAATAAGAAGAATTTTTTATGTTATGAAAAAAAAATTTCCTTATTTTTTTATTTTTTTTTTATGATATATTAAGATTAATTAAAAGTTCTGTTGATGTAATGACTCCAACTACCCTCAAAAAAAAAAAAAATAGGAAAAAAAACATAAATATTTCATGAAAATTTCTGTATTTTTTTTTTTTTACTAAACATAAAAATTTTGTAATTTTTATTGGGGTGCCGAAGGGTTTGGTCAAATGTTAAACATGTTGTAAAAGTTTTAAGAATGTACAAAATTCTGACTTTGATTAATTAGAAAAAATAAAACTAAACTGTGGGGTGAAAAATTAGATAAAATTTAATTTTTTTTTTTGTGTTACTTTATAAAAATGATTATCTTTAAAAACTCTGAAATGAAAAAAAAAATACTGATTTTTAATGAGATATGTAATAATATTCATATAATAATTTAGTTAGAAGTAGGTTGGTCGATTATCATAAATAATATTTTAAGTAAATTAAACGAGTAAAATTGTTTAAAATATTATTTAAGTGAAAAGAAAATAATTAATTTGGTAATAATTGCATGGTTTAAAATGTAATTCTTTTGTATATTAATTTAAAAATTTATACAACTGTCATAATTATAAATTTTATGTCATTTTTAAAGTATATTTTCATTAATTATTATATAGTAAATTTTATTAAACTAATTTACATTCCATAATTAATTTATTCACATTCCATAATTAGTTTTTTATTTCTATTATTATTATTGAAGGATTTTATAACTAACAATTTTTTTTATTACTAACTTTTATTACTAATTCATAGTACACAAAAAATTTACCCATGACTAACAAAGTCAACGATTTGTCATTTTCACTGGAATTAGTACAAACAAAATTTTTAATTGGAGCGTAAACGATACTAAATTGTATAATTTTTTATAAAAAATCAATTTTTATTTTTTATACAAAAAAAATTAAAGGAGTGTAACTAACTACACCTGTTATTCTATTACTAATTAAAAAAAAAGTTTTTAAATAGCTTAATTAATTTCGAAATTATCACTAAAATACACACTGACGATGAAGAGTTCTTAAACTAAATATACTTATGATACACAAAAATACCTACCAGTCAATAAAAATTAGCATAAAAACTTTGTTATTAGTAATTTTTGTTATTGGATACAAACAGAATACAAAATTAATAAATTAAAATTTCATTTAATTTATTAATTAATAAATTAAATTTCATTTTATAACATAATTAAAAATTTTATACTAAAACTTTTAAAATCCTTTTTTATTTTATTTTTTTTGCAGCAAAAATTTTAATTTAATTTCTTAATTATATTTAAAATAATTTTAAAAAAAAATTGTGATAATGAAATTTATGACAAAGTCTAAATTATATGTTCACTAAAAAAAAAAAATATAGAATTATTTTTAATATTTTTTCTATAAATCGAAAGTTTCAACATAAATAATTTATTATTAAAAATGATTTTTAACCAAGGCAATATGTGTTTCCTTGATAATTATAATTTTTTTATTTTGAAATTAAAAAGTTTGGTCATTGAGATTTTATTGGTTTGAAAATAAAACTAATCAATTTAGATTAAACAAAATAAAATATTTCTTTTTACTATAATTAATTTTATAAAACTTTGTGAATTTTGTTATGCAACTCAGGTATATATGTGCAATATCTTGAAAAAATTAAATATAAAACTATTAATATTGTACATTCCTTAATTGTACTACGATTCGGATTCCAATAAAAAGTTCTTTAAAAAATATAATTATATTTTATAATAATTAATTTTTTTTTTAAAAAACTTAATTACTTTTCACTTCATTATCTTAGTATTAAAAATTTAAATATTTTATGAAAAATTTTATTAGAATTTTCCTTAAAAATTTATAAATTTCACCAACCAAAAAAAAAAAAACTGATGAAAATTAATTAAATATTAAAATAAATTTACTTTTTATTTATATTCCATATACAAAATATTAGCTTGTATATACAAGAAACAATCCACTGTATGATGTTTTCTACCACCATTCTTTATTTTTCTAAATTTTATTTTGATCATTATTGTTCTTTTTTTATCCTTTAAGCTTTTCATGTATACAAAAAAAAAAAAAAAGACAGAAAACCAAATATTTATAATAAACATTCTTCACAGAGCTTTAGTAACACAAGTAATCAATATGTCGTCAGTTGAATTGTTGTTTGTTTGATTACGTAAATATTTTTGGTTTGTTAGTAAAATTCATTAACTATAAATTTCCAAGATTCTTATGCTTAAATTACATCTAACAAATAATTTTTATTGCTCAATATTAGGTCAATTTTATTTCTCAATATTTAAGAGCTGAAATTACATTTAATAATAGCCTGTCACTATTATATCTGTTATGTCTGAGATTGAAGAGAAAATATATTTTTAACTGAAGGAGTTCGAAATTCTAATTTCCTTGTTAGTAATTAATTTTCCAAAGACATATTTGTCAAAAATTATATTGCATAAGACCTTAATTTCTTATTAAAATATTTATAACTGGCGTATATTACTTTAATTGCAATGTGCACTGAGATTAGAATTTCGAACAGCTGCAGAAATAGTGTGCCAGAAATTTTGTAATAAGACATTTCCGCAATCTTTAATTTTAGTAATTTTTTACTAAAATTTCATTGTACTATACAATTAAATAGAATTTAATAGATGTTGTCCACCTTTGATACATCAAAATATTCTTTCGGCGATATGTATTATTATTTTTTTGTATTTTTTTTTTTTTAAAAAAAGTTTCAATTTTTTCTTGTTCATAAATAATACTACACCAAAAAATAAAAACGCAAAAGGTATGTAATTTTATTCAAGGCTTTAAAACTCTCCTTGAATATCACTATAGGGCCGCGTCGTATTATAAAATGAAAAACGTTCAATTTTCACATAATATGTAATGTGTGTATATAAAGTATTACAACACACATAAAAAATAAGAAAAAAAATAAAATATATAAATATAAACTTTTTAAATTAAATGAAACCCAAGAAGATATGGAGTGGGGGGATGAGGTAGTGCGAAAAAAAAAATAATAATTTAATGCAAAGTGAAAAAGAATCATAATAAAAAATAAAAAAAAACACGATATCATAAAAAATTGTTTGCATAAGTTAAAATTATATAAAGAAATATCAAGGGGGACAGGTAAAATGCTGATTTTGCGGGCAAAAAAAAAATAAAAATAAAAAAAATGTATCTCTATACATATTGCGAAGGATAATAAACCCCATCAGCATAAAGAAAGAAGGGGTGGTTTTATTTCCTGAAATCATGTTAAATTACTTGGGTGGTAGAACAGACAATGTTTTTTTTTTTTTTTTATTGTTTTTGATGCTACAAAAACCTGGATGTTGAACAACAACAAGAAGAATGGACGAAAGGAAAAAAAAAGTACGAAATTTATGACATATTATATAGGTGTTAACAATATGAAAGAGCTTTAATTTACTTGAGTTTTATATTTTTTCTCAAGGTTATTTTGGTGAGATATTTTTAAAGATTAAAGGAATTAGTAAAAAAAAAAAAGAAACTTTTTAAGGGTCATCAATCTATATACACTTTTTTAAAATATGGGTATATAAAAATTAAAAGTTAAACTTTTTATCTGTTTTTTTTTTTTGGAAAATTATGTTTATTTCAGGATTTTTTTAGATGGAGGAGCATAAAATATATTAAGGAAAATTTATAACAGGTGAAGGCCGATTTAATTAAAATAGTAATATAAATACTTTAGCATAAATTAGAATAAACATAGTTATATGTAAATTATTGTATATATATAAATGAAGATAAATTGCATAGTATATAACTTTTGACTAGAAAAATATAATATTAAATTTAAATTATAATGTACCGTAGCAGGTTTCCAGGAATATTAATTTAACTTAATTATAGCTTATTGGAGCAAATAAATATTAGAAAAAATATGGACAGGAGTAATTTTGCTTTGCAAAAACGATGTAGTAATCGTATCGCAGTTAATAGTGTATCATTTCTTGAATTTGGAAACAAACGAATATTATTGATATATTATGTATATTGATTAATTTTTATTTATTTATTATCCGTTAAAGTTTTAGTTTATGGAAAAAAGTTGTTTTTATGCTGACTAACTTACGGGTTGGTAGGTGCAGGAGTTACAATTAAGGAAACACTCAACTTAGGAAATCCTAAGTTGAGTATAGTTGACAAAATTTTTGTGTGTTACCAAATTACCGGTACAATTAAACTAAATTATTAAAGCATTAAGGTGCAATTATTAAGAAATTCAGTTTCTTAAACTGTACCTTTCGGAATTTCCTTTATATTGCCTTTTGCGAAAATATTCAAATGTAAATTTCTCTGACTTTAATTAAGACTTAACCACAAATCTATAATCTGACCTAATGTGAATAATATCTTTTGAAAGCCATAAAACTATATGGAAGTTTGTAAATATGAAATTTAAGCTAAAAAAAAGACGAAATTTTCTAAGACCAAACGTTGTCATAAGAAATTCTGTCTCGGCCTCTTTGTTTTTCTGAAATTAAAATATTAGATAAATATTTTAATTGCAGAAAAACAAAAACGCTTAAATAAATTGAATAATATAATTTTATACATTAGATAATTTAATGCTGATCATTTTCTTATAAAAGAATGACCCACAAATCTAAAAAAAGCATATTAATAATAAAATAAATAATTCTCATATAAACTTCAACACTAAATTCCTTCCATGATCAAAAATATTTCTAAATGCAAGAAAAATTTAATTTAATTGAAAAAAACATCTTACAATATTTGTATTTTTATTAAATTTCAAAATAGCTTCATTATTTTTTCAATATCTAAAAAAACTTTTCTGAAAATTCATTTGAAATTATATACATATTTAGAATTCTCATTATTTTCCAAACAAAAACACCATTTTCTTCTTAATTAAATTATTAAAAAAAGAAATTATGAAAATTTCTTTTTCTCATTATTTCTAAAAAATTTTAATTTATTTTTAAAGGATATAAGAATTGAATTTTTATTAAAAACATAATAAATTATGAAAATAACACCTTTAAAAAAAAACACAGATATTTTTTTTTTTTTTTGCAAAATTTCTACAATTCATTAAAAATGGAAATATGACAAGATATTAAAAAAAAAATTTCAAAACTTTTTTAATTACTCTCAATTTTGTGACGTGATTAAGTCTCTAAAATCTGGTACGTTAAATGCACATCCGTTTTTAATTTTTTTTTTTCCTATACTCCTATACATATTATAAATTTTTTTTCTACATTGTCTACACTCTACACAATAATAACACTTTAGTCTAAAAATCTTTATCACTTACCGTATAAATTTTATCATCGTATATTTTTAGGAATGGTCTTTTTACAACAATAATAAAAATTATTCATTTAAATAAAATATATCTTGCATAAATGTCATGACTTAAAAAAAAAAACATTAATAGAAAGTTGCAGAGTTTCATTTAATTTCCTCTTATTATAGCTATCCTGTTTTTGGTTTTCTTCCTTCAGAGTTTCATTCCCCTAACATTGAATGTTCTTTTCCTTTTTTTTTTTTTGGTTTTGGTGAGCCTTTTGTTTTTCCTAATAATTTAATTTTCATATATGAGAAACCGGGTTGACAAGCTCCAAATAACTTTTGAAATATTTCCACTTCCATAAAAAATGTTTTTTTGTTTTGTCAAAATGTTCAAAAATAATTTTTTCTTTCTGTGGAAAATTTGAATACAATTTGTATGCAATGATAAATTAATTAAGAAAATATAGGGGTTTGCCTTGAAAAAAAAAGAAGAATTGAGTTTAAAATTAAGAAAGTTCAAATCAAACACATAATTTCAAAATAATTTTATTGGTTCAGGAATAGACAACAGGAAAACAGAAAATTTAATGAGAAAATAGATAAATTTTCAAAACATAGTTTCGAGAAAAATCTGTTGAAAATTTAGTCCTTGAAAAGAAATACGATATGAAACCATTTTTAAAAATGTGATTCAAAGGATATTTTTCTGTGAAAAGTAAACTAAAAAAAATTTCAAATTTGATTAATGTTTGACAGATAATAGTTTCACTCAAGTTATATAATCCAAATCAAAATGTTATCAAATCATGGTGTAGAACCTGACGAAAGATCAACCCGATACAATCCTGATGTAGAACCAGGCGAAAGATCAATCCGACTTTTTTCAACCTTGAAAAATCTTTCTGTAGCGTCCATACTTTCTGGAACAACGAAATAATAAATAAGCATAATAGTCATTGGTCAATTATAGGTACAGTTTGTTCTTTCAAAAACACGATCTCTGAATATTCAGTAACCTATTATAAGGATATATAGTCAATGCGAACGTCAAATTTGCTAATTTTCCAAATATACATTAAATTAAAAATATACTAAATAAAATACGGAAATTTTTCAAGAAATATATAAATTCCTCTGTATCACCCTTGACTTTATTTGTGCACAGACACTAATGACGTTAACAGTCCCCTTTTGTTATAATATTGAAGTGGCTATAAAATGTTCTTCTTTTTTTTTTTTTAAACAATAAAAAAAAAACTTAATATGAAAGCTTATTCCATTCTTAAGTATCATTGGGTTGACTGATTGTCATTCTTTGGTTTTGGTTCATGTGAAGTGAATAACACAACATTTATCGTAAGAGTGGACGTTTATATATTATTTTTTTATATATATATATATTTTTCATTTTTAAGGTTTGGTAGACGTATTCAAAAAAGGATTTATAATATATAAGTTTTTGTTACTATAAAAATTGTAATATAATATGTATAGAAAAATCTCTGGATATGGCACGTGCAACAATAACAAAAGTCCTTATAATGTTAAACACTGTAAAATTATAATCTTTACAAGTCAGTCTAATATCCTTTCAAGCATTATACACTTATATAAAACTATATATAAATACATATGTATATTTTGTGTATATGTTTAAATTGTGTTAAACATTAGAAAACATTAGATTTAACGAAATGGGCAAATTTCAAATAAAATTATTTTTATTGTTATAAAAAAGATGGTTTGTTTTTCTTCATCAGATGGTGTTAAAAACTGTCGGGAAAAATTTGAAAAAAAAAAAAAAGGAAATTATACAAAATTAAATAAAATAAAAAAAAAAAAGAAATGTTGTTGCCTAAAGGGATTGTTATTTAATAAGACATTAATATAAAAGTTTCAATGCGGCATAAAAAAAATAAATAAAAAATATTAAATTAATTCCCCCGTCGTGTTGTCATGTATATATTTTGTGTGTTAAATGAATTTAAATTCATTTTACCATATATTAAATGGCGCGCAGCGTACACACATAAATATACGTAGAAAAATATTTTAAATATGTGCTGCTGCCAAAGAGTAGAAGAAGCAGAAAAAAAGGGTGTAAAATTATATGCCTGCGGGTATAAAAAAAAAATTCTTTTACAACATTTTATGGTTCAGCATTGTTATAAACACTTATATAAATTTATTACCATAAATGTTTTGATTAGGGTAATATTGATGGTAATTAATACCGTATCGAATGTATTTTATAATTTTTCTTTTAAAGGATTTTTTTTTTAACTCACTAAAAATATAAAATAAAATAAAATTTGAAAAAACCTTGTCAATTAATTTAATTCCTAATTAATTTAATTACTAATTGAAGATTATATATATTACATTTTTAATACGATATATGAATATTTTAATCAACGTACAAGGATTGATTTATGGAAAATATATTTTAAGATTTTCATTTTGATGTAGTAATAGTTTCAGAAATAATAACACCTGATACTATTCAAACATAACTTAAAGATTTTCTAAAATATTAACTAAATGTGTTGAAAATTAAATAAATTTATTTCTTAGTCATTTTTGAAATTACAAATTGAGTTCATATATGAAGACAGATTACATTACCTTCAATATAATCCATAGGAATACATAATTTTCGTGTTAAAGTTGTAACATTTAAGATCTTTCTTCAATGCGAGCGTAAAACTATAACTTTTTTGTAGGTATAGTTTCACACCAGCTAAGAGAGGTAAAGTCATCCTTGCTTTTTTACTTGAAAATTTAAAATAGTTTTACCATTTAATAAGAAAAACATCTTAATTTGCACTTTGCAATATTGCCAGAATTTTTCTAAGATAATCACCATTTTTCCGTCTATAAATTAAAATTTAAATATTTATAATAAATAATAACATCAAAATATCTAAATTTAGTTGTTTAAGCAAATTTATTGTTATTAAGAAAATATTTATTCATTTCAATGTTACTAACCAAAAACGTTTGTTAGTCCAAAACTTCAACATTTTTTTAACATCGTTCACCTTTTTTTTTTTAGCAAATATTACGATACCAGCATAGTAGATTATTAAACTGTTTGCAATATCTTCAACTTTTTTATATTCCAGAATTTTCAGCTAACACCTACATTGGAGATACACTTTTATGTTTAAACTTAGGTTAGAAATTTATCACTTTTAATATTTTAGGTTCATTTTTCGTACTTGATATATAAATGAATACAATAAAACACTAAGATATATCGATGGCAGTAAAGTGTAAAGTTTATTTATATGTAACTAAGTCAATATTGCACAAATTTCATCAAAGATAATATTTTCAGATCGACTTTCAACCCAAATTAATTCTAAATCAAATTCATCTTTTACCAAAAAAAAAAACAATTATGAATTTGAATTGGGAAAAAAATGAATTTGATTCACAAAAGAACAAATTTGAACCAGAAACACTCAAAAGTATTATATAAAAATTATGGAATTCTGAAAAATTCAAAAATCTTTTGTTTGGTATCTTACCATCTGAAAGAAGTCTGAATAAAAATCATACTTATATCCAATTACATTCGGCACATTTTCCACACGCTTATTAAATTTCATAGGTGAGAACTAGCAATAAATATTAAATTGTCCAACATTTTAATAATTATTTATACTAAAATGTGAAAAAAATATACTAATTTATGCTAAAATTTGCAATTATTTAAATTTAAATTCAGTCAAAATATGTAAATCAAAATATAGTTTATTATAATAAATTTATTAAGTGATAAATTATAAGTTCAAAAATGACTTTATACTATAATAAAAAGCTGATAATTTATGATATTTAAAATTACTTAATGACATGCCAATTGCAAAAAAAAAAAATGTTTTCAGTCAAATTTAAGTGGTAAAACTTGTATAGGGTTATTAAAAGAAATAAAAATTGACATATTGCATGATTAAAAAACCGCACTTCCTTCAAATAAATTTAATATCTCTGTAATAAAGGAACTACCCTTAATTTAACTAGAAAAAAAAAATTCACCCTTCATTTACAACAAAAGAAAATAATTATTTTAAGAAATTGTAATAAATTTAGCAAAACCAAAAACAATATTGTTGTCATACTTGTTAAACAGAATCAAAATTGCATGCAAATGAGAGTCTTTTCTTTTATCCTTCATCATAACAAAATCTACGATCACGCTTTCTTCTACACCAAAAAAAAAAATTAAATTTTTTTTTTTTTTTAGAAAGGGATAAAATAATAATCACATGACAAACTGAATACATATATATATTTTTCTCATTTGCATAAACCAAAGACTATGTACAGAAAAATATAAAATCCTTTCCTAATCATTTCTGTGGTATGTCATTAAATATTTTGATTACTTCCACGTTGTGATTAAAATTGTTGTAAATTGTTTTTTTTTTTCCTCTTAACTTTTTACTTTGTTTTCTTGTTTATCCTTGTTCCGGTGTGGTTTTTTTTTTGTTGAAATAATGAACTTAAACCACCCTAAAAAAAATGTTTGTACACCCTACAAACACCAACTGCATACTATTTTCTTAATCATATTTTACACATTGGCAAAAAGCTATTCTTTTATAGCTTTCTGTTTTATAATTTAAATTTTCTTATTCGTTTTGTTTCAAAACAAGAGTCCTGAACAACAAAAAAATAACAAAAAAAAACCCCCCTCTTAACCTATAATAATAAATTTTCATTTATATAGTGGAAGCACCATCGAAACAAAACATAATATTCAAAGTGGGTGAGTCTAAACTAAAACAAGGACTTCATGAATTTCATAACTTTTAATTCTAAACGTAAATTGGTTTTTGTTTTACTTTGTTTCCATATAAAAATTATAATATATTCAGTGAAGTATGTCCTTTTATATGTCCTTAGTATCAAATGTAAAATGTCGTCAAAAATTGCCGACAAAAAAGTTAAAATTACCAACATTCGTGTCAAAAACAAATGATGTTGTTAAAGTTAATCAGAAATTTAAAAATTACTTTTTCTATAAAATTGGTTTTATAATTCGGTTTCCATTTCAATTAACTGAATCGCTATCGGAATACAAAGATTAAAATCCTTATTGGTCAGGGATGGGAAGTAATTTTGGAATTCGGTGAAGCGGGTCTTCAAGGTTAAGAGGTTGTACAATAAGTAAAAGTAGGCCAGAGTACATGATACTCTTCGTGGTATCCCCTCTCCTAAACTATCAATCATTAAAATATTTTAGTTAAAAAAGTTTATAGCAGCAAATAAAACTGCTAAGTCTTATTCAAATTTACTTAAAGAATGGCATTCCATTTTAAATTATAATTATATTTAGTTTATTTTTCTACTTTATTGAATACCAACTTTGGAATTAAAAATATTAGTATGCAGACTTTGGTTTGTTACAAAAAAAAATATCTCGAATGTAAAAACCGTGTCGAGGTATTTTTTCGTAACGAAACAGAGTCTACACAACAACTAGTTTTCTCATGCACTCTTAATGTCCTTAAATATATAGAAAACACATTGATAAAACAATCTAACTGAAATCTACATTTGATCGATTATAAATATTGTAAATTTAAATAAATTGTCTACCAATTCATTTAATTACCGACACAGTTTGACAACTCCTGTCGTTAATATCCTTTATTAAACCAAAATAAGTATATTTTTTATATATTTTATTACAATCAAAATATTCAAGACTTTTTTTGTAAATACAATTATGAATGAAAATGAGGACATACTAAAAAAAAAAAAGAAGTTTCAAGTGTTTTATTTCTTAAATACGTCTCGTCGTAAACACTAAACAGTCGTTGGTAAAATAAAAAAAAACAAACCAAAACCAAAACCCAACCCCAAAACGCAACCCCAACCCATCTACAATATATATTTCTGGTTATTGTATACGGTGAGTATATTTAAAAATCTGCGCGCCTATATAAACCATTCCCATGATAATCATAAATTTTAACCCTGGTTTTCTTTTTCTGAACTTTTCCATTTTTCTTCCTTTTTTTTTTTTTTTTATTATTATTTTGTTATACTGTGCTGGGTGAATATATGTCTAAAATAATTATCCCAAAAATTTATTCAACCAGAGCACGCGACTTTTATAAAATTACTCTTGCGGGAAGGTAAAAAATATGTTTTATAATTTTCTTAAACAGTAAAAAAAAATTAAAAGGTATAAATATATATATAGAAGTTTATAGCCCAACATAAGGCATACAGAAAGTTATAATATAAACAGGTTAAATTGAAAAAGTTAAAAAGGGTGTATTAAATGTTTAGTATATTGAAATTCTCTAAGGCCAAGTTTTTTTTTTTTTTGTATCCTTTTGTTGAAATCTGACAAACAGAAAAAAAGATAGTTTTTTTGGAGGTTCATGTTTTAAAAATATTATAAAAAAAAAAAAAAAAATCTATGTATAGGAAGTGCCTTTTTTTTAAAATTTTTTTTTATTTATTTACACCTGCTTTTTAATCATAAATTAACGTAATATTAACCTTAAGGTCGCGGAAAAATAATTTTTTGTTTTTTTTTTACAGAAAAAAGGTTCAAATTGATGAAAAATTAAAGGATATTTATTTAATTAGGTTTGGGCTTTAATTGATATTAAACAAAAACGAAATTTAGAAACATTTTGGTTTACATAATAAAAATAATATTTTATGTATACAAAAAAAAAAAAATATTTAATTAAAACTTTTATTAGAAAATTAATTTTCATAATATTTTTTATCAATTTTTAATATTAGTAAAATAAATCGATTTTTAAATTATATAAAAAGTTCGTATTTGTGAAATACGATAATGAAACTTTAGAATACGATGTTACTGGTAAGATATCGTAAATCCTTTGTTATATTAATAATTTCGAAAACATTACACTTTGTTTATAGTCATTAATCTTGATTTGATATTATTTAGAAATCTAAAGGACACAATAAATTTGCAATTTTCATAATTTCCTGGTTGAAATTTAATTATTGTATTATTTTGGGAAGTAAAACAATTTGTAGAAAGGCTTATTAATTACTTGATGAAAATGAATTTGTAAATTATATGGAGCTAAAACAATGGAGATACGCAATATTTACTTCAAAAGTATTGTTTTGTGCATTATACCTTAGTTAGGCAAACGATACCATTTAATGATAATTAACTAAAGGATAATTTGCCATTAATGATCATTAATTTTACAATATACACGAGTTATTTGACAATTCATTTTTTATTTGACATTTGAAAACATTGTTTTGTTTGCTCATTTCCAATTTGGGAGAATGTCCAATATTTCTATCAAGTTGAAAATATAAAAGTAGATATGCACGCGCTATCGAAAGATTTGTCTTATAAATTACATTCTGAAAACGTAGTTAAACATAATGATCAATATTAACGAAATAATAATTATATAACTAATCATTAAGCAATATAGTCGAATTGTATAATTATAATTAAAATGTTAATGATCATTAAAGAGATTTATCTATCGAAAGTATTGAACTATTGCTACCTCTACCATTGATACAATTGCTAGACAACATTCAGCTCTATCAATTATCTAAGTTCTGACCAAAACACGAAAATTGGCAAAATATATATTTAAGAAATTTTGATTGTTTGTAAATTAATTTACAGGTGAAATTAGGAGAGACCTTTTGCAGACCAGCATTATTTAAAACCCCAGTTTTATTTAAAAATAATTAAAGATACTTTGGTATAAAGGCACAAATTCCTAATTAATAGTTCAAATATGTAGTATAAGAGTTTATATTTTAATGACATAAATAAATAAATAAAATTCCAAATAAAAGATTACCGAATTAATATTTCTTAACAAAAATGAGAAACCGCATTTTATGTCTTTAACAAATAAATGCTTACAATCAACATAATTTTACTTAACTAAATCGATTTTATGTTGAATTTGAAAACCTATGTAAGAAATTCATTTTTTTTTCATGTATAAAATCAACATATATCCTTGTAAATTTTCTTTCAAAACTTACCTTCAATTTATAAAACTTCATTATATCCGATTATTAAATTGCCTAGAATTATCTGAAAATGAAGTATTTATTACCACTACTGATAGACAATCAAAATAATGTTTTCTTTGGAAAACCTTAGTAAAAAAAAAATATGATATTTAATTTATGACTTTTACACTTCAAAAATAATATAAATGTGTGTTGTATTGAAAGAAAATTTACTATATAATTTATTATAGTGGAAAATTTCATCACCTTTATGGCCTTAATATATCACAGACGTGATCATTCATTTAAAACGGACATAATCATTCATTCCTTTACCTACACATATATCTTAAATCATGGACGCCATCTACACAATATATCAGGAAAGAAAATGGAGGTAAAAGTAATTTTTATGACCTTAATATATTTTATTAAGACTGCAATTTATTTTCAAAGTTCATTGCAAAGATTTTTTCTATTTTTTTTACAAAAGACTTTTCTTTTTTTTCTGAAACTAAAAAAAATAGGAAGAAAATCTTGTTTTTTTTTTTTTTATAAACGAATAAAAATCAGGTTGCCTTAATATTTTCAAGGATAAACCAATTTATTTTAAGTATATTATATTTAAAATGAAAATGTTTTCAAAGATGTCATAAAAACGTCTTACACTTTATATACCTAAATGTGTAATGTAACATAGTTTAAAAGAAAAACTAAATTATTGATCCGTTTTATGGGGGGAAAATGTTTTTTTTGAGGTAAAAACCACAAAAATACTATAAAAAAAAAAAAAACTAAAAATTTGTTTATATAAATTTGTTGTTTTTTAGGTTCAATTTTAATGCTAGCCAAGTGTATTATTTTCCTATCCAAATATGTATATAAAAAATTAATTTCGAAATTTGTCCTTTGTGAATGTTTTTAATGTAATATTAGTTTTTTTTGTTATTGTTGTTGTCAATAACTATCCGGTATGCTATCACAAAAATAGTTTTAAACTTGTACATAAATATTTTTATTGTTTTCCGTTGTACATTTTATAGACCTTAAAATTTTATTACTTTCGTAAATGGCTTAAAATTTTACCAAGAATAAAAATAAAAAAACATAAATTGAAATTGTACTTAAAAAAAATTATGATAGAAAGCATTCAATTTTGATTCAAAATTGTAAGAAACATTATAATATATATTTGTATAAAAAGCAATATATGTATATAGTTTGTGTTTCTAATTTATCGTCTACCAATTTTTGAAATTAAAAATATTTTATTACATGTACGTCGAGGTAGCTTTTGTAACGAAACAAAGTCTGTACAACAACCACTTTTTCCCATGTCCTCTTAGTGTCCTTAGTTATATACAGAGTAATTTTTCATTCCAATTGATATTAAATGATATATTGAATTAAAAATTATATTATTACTGAGAATAATAAAGGACGATTTACATCAACAAAAAATGTAAATTTTTGAATTGGATATATAACTCCGACATGTAAACTTTATTATAGTTCTATTAAATAATTGATTTACAGTGCAGTTTACATATCCTATAATTAAACAGCAATGGGAAAGAGAGATTTTAAAAAAATTTGTGGTATACATAATCGAGTAAAATGAAAATTGATATTAAATTATAATCAAAATAAATAGTCAAAATAAATTCACTATTTCTATCCGCCTATACCGTACTTGTCACATTACAATTAAAATATTTAATTTATATATAAATCGCAAAAAAATCCTCAGACTATTTAGTGACCCACTGATAAAAAAATATTCCTAAAAGTATAACATTTGCGCTAGAAGATATTTATTAATAGTAAACAAATTGTATTTGCAAGCAATGTAATTTATTTCTCTTAAAAGTGATTTTTTTACAGAAACTTTCTTCTCGTCATTTTTCAAATATTTGTAGTAAAAGTAGTAAGGATTAATCTTGCAGTAAAAGAAAACTTATATGCGTTAACATATATAGTTTACAGTTGGTTATAAAATTGATTTATTTATCGCAATTAATCTTTCTAATAACTGGCGATGGCTTAGTGGTAGACTGTAATGCAGTAGGTAATTTACAGCAATTTCGGCGTCTTTAAATGTAAGTTTCAATAATAAAATTATCCGTTTAATGGTCAAATGATTCATTTTGAAGCCATGGAAAAGTGACACAAATAAATACAGGATTTAAATAAATTTCAATAAAGAAAAATGTCTATAAACTGGGAATGGAAAATAATAATTGACAATCATATGCAGAAAAGATAAATTTTATTCCAGCAGAAACAAATATACATTTACAGCAAAAGCAATTCATTTACAGCAACTACAATATCCGCTCCTTTCAATTTACTTCAAAAGAAGTTCTTTTCCGGCTGTTTAAAAATTAATTTTGGGGTAAAAGTTTTTTTTTATCAGTGTATACTCATTACGTAAACATATCCATTTAAAGTACATATTTATATCACTCTAATTTGATTTAAGAAAAAAAAACGTGAAAGTGATTGTACACAATAAACATATACAATAGAAAATCATCACGGCTTAACACTTTATCTAAATTGTGATTTTGCAAAAAATTACAAAACCCATATAATCTCTGGGTATAATTTCCCATCAAATTTTTCCTCTTTTATGCTTTATAATAATAATAATAATAATAATAGAAATGATAAATATACAATCAATTATGTTTACATTAATATCATATTTCCACCCTTCACTAAACAATAAATATGAGAAATATCCTTTTTGTGTATATAGTTATTAATACCACATAAATAATATATGCGAATTTCATAAAATAAAATTCTCTCATCCAAAAAAACAAAGCCATTTTTCTCTTGAGAAATAACCATCACCAATCATAATTTAATGGACATTGGTAACAAACAAAAAAAAAAAAAAACCAACATGAAAAAAAACAAAAGAAAAATATCTTATAAATACGTCTAATTTTAACTTTTTTTTTTTTTTGAGAATATTATTTATAGGACTCAATTATTCAATAGTTGCCTTTTTTATATTCAGTTTAGATGAACATTAAAACAGGATAATCGTTTGTTTCCCAAATGGCATGAAATTTATTCAAACAATTTTTACTTTTTTTTTTTTTTTTCGTATTTTTATTGTGGGTTTTTTTTTTTTTGTCCTGTGGAATAATATATTAAATATAAGTAAAAATGTCCTTGTGAATGACAACACAGCAGTGTTACGTCAAATAGACTAAAAAAAAAAAACCGCTGGTATATAGTTTACCCCTGGGGCGGGTAATTCAAATAATGCCATTTGTACAAGAACTTTTATAAAAATAATACATATATATTTTTTTTTTTTTTGGTTTTTGATATCTAAGAAACCAAAAAAAACATTATTTTATTTTAAAAAAAACTTTACATATAAAAATATTCGAAAAACAAATCCAAAAAAAAAGAAAAAAAGATATTCATTCTCCTGATAATTTTAATGAAATATCACTCAAAAGTTTTCCAATCCACCAAAAAAAAAAAAACCCATAATATAAAAGTATGTATCAACAAAAATAAAAATCATGAAAATTTTCTATATTTTTCTTGTATTTTTGTTGTATGTGAAGTTTACTACATAAGAACAGTGCCTTTTAACCTTTTTTTACGAAAAGATTTTCATATTTTTTATTTTATTTGTGGGGTATTAGTTTTTATTTACTTTTTCTTACAATCTATCTCTTTATTTTTCATATTCCCCAGTTAACCCATTTTCGCTGCTTCTACTGAGGGTTTTAAAAATAAGCAAATTTAAGCAAATTTTATTCTATTTCTTTAGTGTCCAAATAAGACATTTCTAACAAATATCAAAAATCTTCTAAGAAATCTTCAAATATAAACTACATAATTTGCAGTCTACTACATAATTTGCAGTCTCAGTGTATCTTCATTTTTTACAATCATATATAAAATTAGGCTACGATATTGACCAACAATATCGTAGCCTAATTTTATTGGGAATCTGTTGGAGGTTGTCTTGTGTGATAGTAGATTTTTAAGATTTAGTTCCGATTTACGACTACACAAGCCATCACAGTTCGTATTTTATGTGTACTTTACGCTGTTAATACGTGTTTGAATCAGGAATTTAGTCCCGTGATACACCCGCAATAAATATAGTTATGCTGATTTTTTTCGAATTGTATAACTGTAATGAATATTTTACAATGTATATTTTCCTTAAAAAAGTTAGTTTTATTAAGATGATGCAAAACTGTTGATTACTGACGTTCCTGTCAATACTATTTGTTAAGAAAAATTTAAAATTGGCTAATTATTTGCAAGCAAACGTAAATGCTACATTAATTTTATCTAATTTTCATTAATTTTTCGTCTAATTATTACATTCTGCATTCACTATTTCTACACACATACAGACTATCTTGGGCGTGTACTCACTCATTGGCAGGATATCACGGACCTCATGTGAAAAGCCCCTGATATAAAGTTTTCTCTTAAAATGTGATACTATATATAGCAGGAGAAAATTTTCCCTTTTTTTCTTTTTTTTTTTAGATGACTGTTCATCATATTTTTTGAGCCTGGTTATGTTGTGCTGACATAAATTTCGGAAAAGATTAGGATTTTTCGTTTATTTGTTTTTTTTTTACTTTATTCATGTTCATGTGAATATACATACACAAACACGTACTTTCACACACAATTACAATCCAATAAAGAAATGAACAAGGCCTAAAGTATTCAAAAAAAAAAACATTTCCTAAAAATAATTTTTTATTTTTTTTTTTTGCTCTATGTAATACACATTATTATTATTATGTGACTACTAGTATATATGTATATGTATATGTATATGAAAAATGTTTTCTAGGAAAAAAACAAATCTTCAACCAAAAAAAAAAAAAAAAAGAAAATATTAACAAATTTTCTTTTTGAAAGGAAAATAAAAATAAATATATTGTATCTCATGGGAGTTGTTTGCCTGAGTAAAACAAAATGACATGTGCGTGATAGTGTATAAAATGAATGATAAACACTCAACGGGGGTAAACCTTATAAAATAATGATGTAATGATATCATAAGCTAGCAAAAAAAAAAAAATTACAGGAAAAAAAAACAACAGAAAAAAAAAGAATAATAAGCAAACACTTTTTTTTTTATAAGTTGACGAGAATTATCGAAAAATGGACTGAAAAGTGCGTAAAGTTTTAATGTTAATATATCGTGTGTGAAATAAAACAGAGTCGGTTTCTGTAATCATATTATGTCAATTATATATATTATGTCCTATAATGTTTTATCTGGGGAATTTATTATAATACAATATTTTAAAATTATGACGAATTGTGTAAAATGTTTAATAATTTTTGAAAAGCTTTCGATATATAATAGTTAGCCTTATTATAAGTTCATTATTAATTATATCCTATAATTATAGCTGTAGATTATTATCAGTTTTGTGTGCTTCCTTGATTAAATTCCGAAATTCAATTTAATTAAGCACTCAAAATTAAACTATATTGGTAACACTAATTTTGACATTTCTGTATGCAATCATTTTTTTTTGCTAGAGTTCAAATACATATTTATTACAAATTTTAAAAATTTTTACCATTAATATCAATTACAAATAAAAATTTTCCAAAAAACTTAATATCCTAGCAAGGATGACAACTACATTATTTATATTATTTTTTGCGCAATACCTATTTGCAGTAACTAAAATCTATTATTTTATTTATCACATTCATGAATATTCGGCTAAAAATATATTTATAATACCTGAAATATTAACAATACTTTTATGCAGCTTTATAGAGAACATTTTCCTTGGAGAATCTTTTTTAAATAAATTTCACTGACTCCATCGTATTTATTCCTCCTCAACAAAAAAAAATAAATAAACGTGAATAAATTACATTTAACTTTTCACCATTTATAGAAATTTAGAAAGATATTTTTGACCTAACCTAATAATATATAGTATTGTAATCATAATACAACCCTTGTTTCATAATTTCATTATACCATATTTTTATGTTTTCATAATAAAAAAAATATATAGTTATATCTGTGATATTTTAGAATTTAATTAGGTTTGCGTTGTAAAACTTATACTTCAAAAGTTCATATTTTTATTTGTTTACATTAATAATGCTCACTTAAAACTATATAAAAAGGATACAAACAAACAAAAAAACAACAAATTTATTATGACAATTCCTTCTTCTTCTTCTTCAAAAAAATGAAAATAATTATTATAAAAAATGTACAGAAAATATAATATGATTTTATAATAAATTATTGAAAACCAAACCATAAATATTGTATATTATATATAAAAAAAAATATAAATTTATAAATTATTAAGCAATTTTCTTTTCGAAATTGAAAAATAACACTACTAGACAGTTTAATGGAAAATATAATTTTGATGCATGGTGGGTTTTTGTTAGTATACTTCCGGGTTATTTAAATTTTCCATTAGAAAATTGTTTCAATAATTGCATAATTTTTTTTTTTCGGTTTTTTTTTTTTTTTTGGGGATACATTTTCCAATTTAAATTTATGGTGAAGACTTTATTATATACATATGTTATATATATATTATTTAATGTGCTATTATTAAAGTGATGATTATTAAAGTGCCACATTTTAAATAATTGATCGATAATGATAATTATTAAAATAATGTTGTGGTATATGTTTTTTATCATCCGGTTATGTTAATTTTATTTTGAATAAAAATTTGAAAATTATAAAATGAAATCAATTTTCTTTGATTAGTTTTTGGTTTTTTTTTATGTTACACGATAAGAATAAAATAAATTTATATTTTATGCTTCTAATTTAGTGGAATTTTTCTAATTTAGTGGTACTAAGTCTGTGGTTCAAATTTAAGTTTAAACACGGTACTGATACAAAAAAAAATTAGGTTATTAAGGATTATTAAAAGAAATAATTTTTTTGTTAATAGATTTCTGAATCTAGAAACTTATTGCTCCTTATTTGAGTTATTGGTCTATAAGAATTAACATTGTGCTTACTATAAAAAATTTAAATCATACTTATGAGCTTTTTAAAAAAAAATCTAAAAAACACAACATATGCCAAGTTCAAAATTTTGGCAATGAATAACCATATCTAGTTAAGTTTCAGCATCTTATTTCATTGCAAATACTAACGAAGCATGTTTCTTTTTATTTTTCCTCATTAAATCAAATATGTTGTAATACTGACTATGAAACTATAAAAAAAACATTAATCTTGATAACCTTCACCTTTAGTATGCAAAAAAAGAAAATACCTTTTTTCAACAAAAAAAAAATTTTTTTAATGAATTTTTTTGAAAATTAATTTTTTTTTACATGTCAGAATACCAACAAAGTAAATAGCTTCATTTTATTCATAAAATAAAAACGTATATCTTTTGATTATGTTTTTTATTTTATTTTTTTTGTTGTTAAAGGACAAATGAGTATGTAATTTAAATATATTTCGCGTAAGTAATTACATTTTCGTTGACATACGAAAATGTCCTTGTAATATAACTACATGCTCTTTACATAAATTTTTTTTTTTCTTATTTAATGTTTAGTATACCATTTCACTGTTTTTCATTATATTTATAATTATCATTCAAAGTTTTAAATAAAATACAAAAATTTTAATTAAAAGCAGTCAGAAAATGAATATTTATTTTAATTATTTGTCCTGAAATTGGAAAAAAGAAAATAAAATATATCAACATGACACCGAAAGTGCAATATTTAACATATTTGTGGATATAATATTTTACCATTATAATGATATAATATTAGTGTTGCCAGATATTTTAAAAATTTAAATCATAAAACGAAAAATTTGTAGTCATTCTGCAATTTTCCTTTAACGTTTTTGTGAATATGCCTTTATATAAATTTGTAATTTGTAATTTCCAAATTTTATATTAAATAAAATTCGATTTAACCCTTAGAGGTCTACTGGTTATCACAGGTAACCACATTTTAAAAAAGCAATTATATTTTTGATATATTTTACATTGTATCAACTTGAATTTCTTAAATTTTCTTAAAAAGTAATTTCTGGCCGTAAAGAGTTAAACAAACTCCAAGAAATAAATACAGTGATAATACTTCTAAGCAAGTATATTATAAATAAAGAACGATATCAAAATATACTCTAATTTTATGAAGCTGTGTTAAATTTCTTTTCACAAAATGAAGAAATTCGAATGGTGTAACATTTCACATATATTATAGTACTTCCACTATTTATAATATTATTTCTAAATGTTAAATTTCATAAAATATTAAGAAAATTATATTTTCATTAGAAACATGGTAATCTGAAATGAAAAACTTTAATATTATTTACAAAATTATTTTTTATTTATAAATAACAATTAATTTAATTGCAACAAATTTCAGTATTAAAATAATTATATTAGCTTAACCATTTATCGTTCGTTTTGCAAAATGAATATTAATTATGTTAAATAGAAACTATATACTGTATATATACATTTAAAATATTTTTTTATCTTATTTTAATTTACCCATCCTTTTTTGGATTTAAATATTTAATATACTTTCAAATGGAAATTAAACATAATTATCATTTTCAATGTCGTAACTTTTATCGTAAAATTAAAAAAAAACAAAAAAAAAACAGTAACTTATAGGCATTTAAGTAGTCATTCGCGATGATATTATGTTAATTCTATCCTATCACCATAATCAAATTGAGTACAGGGTGCAAGAAATGAGATATATTATTTTCAAAGTTGAATTGTAGATGAAAAGTAATAAATGCCACCTTAAGCCTTAGTAGAATAACATTTTTATTATGGTTGTAATTTTACTCAGCAATACAGGAGGCATACTTGTAAATGACAAATATTAATATTTTGGATCACAAAATGTGAAATTTAGTTGTACGAATTCTGAAATTATATCTAGTTTGTATTTTAATAATACTTGCCCTTTCTACAAATTAACACTTTAATATTAAACTATTCCAAATTCTTGTAATTTCAAAAAAAAGTCTCCTAAACCTATTCGATGAGAACAACAAGCATTCAATAATTTTTAATTTAATACAAAGCTCAACTCGATGTCCACCTGTCCTTAATATTAAAACTCCACCAAAATAAATACACTTATATTATTACCACAGTGTAAATAACATGTACTTAATTCGAGGTGTTTTTTTTTAATGTTTATCCTTTCAATGTCAATTTTATGTTTAACACTTTTCTGTAAAATATTTTTGGATAAATATATTACATATTATAGCAAGTCACAATTTCGTGTTACGTGTATAATATTTAAAATATCTTACTTTAATATTAATGCTACAAAGTTGAACGTCTAAAATGCCTTTAAGTATAAAAAAAAATCGTTTTTATACGGATTGAGTATGTATATAGGAAAAATTTGTATAATTATGGTAATTGTTTTTAATTCCCTTCTACCAGTTTATTAAGTATATCTAGTTTGTATAATAAGTAAGATTATTAAAATGCCACGTAATAAAAATTAAAATTTTCTAAATTATGTATAAGTAACATAATTTGAAAATTTGAATTTTAATATCCTCCGACCTAGAAATAATACAACGTATGCGACATTGATATAATCAGGTATTTAAAACTGTTATAGAAGTTCTGGAAAATTGAGATTTTTATAACCGATATCGCTGTTTCGAAAATATCGGTTTTTATAAATTAAATAAAAATCGGATACAAATAATAACCTGGATTTAGTTTAATCAGGGTCTGCTCCTGCATTTGAATATTTAGGATAAAAATGTGAACTCACGCTAAAACTTGTCAGCTGCTACAAATACTAAACATTAGCGTGAATTTTTGATTGTTTGTAATAACATCTCATTTTTATGTATAAAAATATCTTAATTTACAAAAAATGGATTGGTGTCAATTCAATAGAAAATATTGGGGAAAAACTAGCTTCCAGTTCATCATGTATGAGCTTCATGTATTAATAAACTTTCTCTAGAGTTGGAAATGAAAAACGGATATATAACGAATGCTGTTTAAATTTATACAGTTTAAAATTATAATTACGCTACGTAAAACTTATAATTACGCTATCAATAATTGATACTTTCATACAATTTCTTTAATTATTCATTTTTCCAATTCGAATGATATTTTCAAGGTCTACAATTAACAAATCAATTGCAATCGACTATTAAATGTGTTCATGAAATGTCAAATACTTTAAAAATTTATGAAATATTTAAATTATATTTAAATCCTTGCTATATATTTTTTTTAATAAAGTCCAACCATAAAAAAAATATATTTTAAAAATGAAAAATTGTGTAATAAAAAAAAGTTAATTTGCAGTTTTTTTTTTATGTCGATAACCCATTTTGATTTATTTAATTATTCCTTTTTTTTTTTTTTTTTTTGCAATTTATTCCTTTATAGTCGATTTTATTTCTAAGAAAACTAACTCTGCCTCATAACTTTTTGTCTTATTTGTTAGGTTAATGGTTACCTTTTACCTATTATTATGTAATATTTCATTTATTTTATAAATATAAGTTTTCAAGGAAAATTATAAAGTGTAATTTTAAACGTATAGCATAAATGTATATATATGTATGTATTTTATTACCTATACCATATTTTTAAAATCGACTTTATAATTTGAAAAAAAAACAAAAACAAAATAACAGCAAAAATATGTATAAAAAATAAATCAATGTTTACTTTTATATAAAATTTGAATTACGTAAGCATAAATTCACGTTTGTTTACTGTGGATAAATTAAAATTGCTTTTAATAATAAAAAAAAAATATTAAAAAAATTTACATTTTTTAACTAAAATTGTGGAAAATTGCGTGAAATATGTTTTTATTTTGTAAATATATAATAATGTATAAACTATTATATTAATTGATTTTATAGTTACAGGTCATGTGCTTTTTTGTTTATGTTTTAAAACATAAAAAAAAATAAAACATAAATTTATTTATTTTTTTTTTTTCAAAAAAAGTGTGTATATTCAAATAATTATTTATAATGTTAACTAAGCAATTATTATTTTACTGGTAAATATAGTTTATTGCTAGATAATTGGTGATTTATTTTAGTAAAACATTCAAACTTTAACCATAACACTGATAAGCAGCTGGGTAATTAGAATAGTTTTTTTTTTTGCGTGGAAGTAAATATAAAATATGTGTATGTAAAAAACCAAGGATTATTATAAGAAATTTATGGTTTCATCAAATTTTCATCAACACAAATTATTTGTTATCATTAATTATTGGTTAGTGAAGAATCTCTATAATTTTGTGTTAGCAATTTTATTGATAATAAGTCTAGAAATTAGAATTTTCCTTTTATATTAATATAAAATTAAGTATAAATTTCATACATAAGCATTAATAACTATAGTGAAAGATAGAAAATGTGTTTTTTGTATTTTATTTTAATTAAAGAACTTTAAAGAACAAAAAATTTTAAAGAACTTTAATTAAACATTTGAATTGGTGTTAAAAATAATTTTAATAAGCGATAAATGAAAATTATTAAACCTGATAAAAATTTAACATAAGATTGATTACCCAGATTATTTACTAAAAAAGACACCCGATTATCTAAGCAAAGATCGGTTAACTTGTAAATTTTTAGTTTCATTCATAATAATTCGACTAGAATTTAATTTAAATCATTTCTGTTGCACTGAAACAAACTTTTTACTATTTACTAAGTATTGAACTACTTTAAATTAATTCACTTTTAATTTACAGAATTTAATTAAATATTTGAATTCCAGATTAATGTAATTTTTTATTTAAGATACAAAGAAGAATTAGTGGTTTTACAATAATTTTAATTATCCTTAACAAAAATTATTTCATATAATTAGAAGATATAGCAATACATATGTACATCCAGTTTTCAAATTTATACTTTACGATATATAATAGAACGTTTAGACCAAATTAAAAATTTTTAAATTTTATTGCAGATTCTGTATCAGTATTTTATTTAAAAAAATTTTAAAATATTTATCTCAAAAATTGAAAATATCACCTGAAATATGTATATATATATGGACATTTGCATTTCAAAATTGTTATCATAAGATTTAATAATTTTAACCAAAGAACACGTACACTGATAAGACTAAATAAAGTGCAAAAATAAGAGATTATACTGAAAAAATTTTTTATTTTATTTTATAATTAAACCATAAAATATAATTTTCTTGCTTCAATTTGGTAAATGAATTATTATTGCACCTTTTCATATATAGTTTTTTTTTTTGTTTAATATCCTATTTTTTTTTATTATTATAATCACTTTTTGCACTTTATATAAAATATCTTCTGCATGTGACACTAAAAACTATAAAAAGAAAAATTAATGTTTATCTGTAAAAAAATATTTTTATAAAATATCTCATTTAATATTATCCCATAATTATTTCTATATTTGCTATTAAAATTATCTTACAAAATTAAATATAAAAAAAAAACGAAATCCTTTTAATCTTTGTCTGTCCATAAAACATAATCTTTTTATTAGCTTTCTTCACTCTATTTTTTTTTTTTTTTTTTTTGTGCCAACAATCTAATAAATTTAAAAATTAATAAAGGATTGGCCTGGCACAGAAAATTATATTAAAAATATACTATAATATAATAAAAAAAACATGCTATAAATATTTATTTTCAAAAAATAATATAAAATTGTTTGTGTATATACGTAGAACTATATTATAAAAGTATCAAAATCTTAATGCGATATTTCATTCAACTCTGATGTTTTACGTAATGTTCTTCCGGATAATTTAACTTAAATAAGAATTTTTTTTTATATATATTATTTTTTGCGTTGCGTTCATCTCAGTTTTTATTTTTGTGTTGGAATTTTGTAGTTTCATAGTGGATCACAACACAACAAAAAAATAAAAATTATTTTATATATTTTTTCGTTTATATACATTTTGGAGATTTGCCAAAATAATTGGAATAAATTTACAAAGTACATATTGCAAAATTATAAAGATACTGTAAGCAAATCCTTAATAAGCCCTTCGTTTCGTTTCGCTTTGTTTTTTTTTCACACACAAAATTATATAATAATAAAGTTACTTTTTGGATATACATAATAAATCCGCATAAAATATATCTAAATATAATTTAGAGTTTTAAAGTCCATTATCCAAATAATTGAGAAATTAATCGTCTTTAAAAATTCAACTTTTAATGTTTATAATATTAAAGAAAGATAAATTTAAATAAATTTATTTTTATAATTTTTCAAAAATTAATTTAAATATTTTATATTTAAATTAATTGTAAATTTTAAATTGAAATTTGTGAATATTTTAAACAAATATTGTTTTTGTTTAAGAGTCCTTGGCAGACTTTATAAAATTTAAAAAAAACATAATATACTTTATTTAAATAACGAATTTAATAAAAGCTTTTAATTATTTTATCTGCATTCGACTTATTGCAAGTTAAAAAAAAAAAAAATTTTTTTTTTTTTTGGGTCCTACTGCAAAATGCAAATATTTTTTATTTTAAAACAATCCTTTTATTAAACAATAAAAAAAAAAATCGAGTTATAAACAAATAAGAGCAATTGGGTGGTAAAATGGTTATTTCCCCGCAGTGTATCTGAAATGACCTATAAAAGATTTGAACTATGTTATATTTAATGTAAGGTAAACTGAAAACTCTTTTAATTGTGGACAAATAAGAAACTTTGATGTTGACAAACTTTGTCATTTTATAGAAGAGTAAAAAATTTGTATTTTTAATTTAACTTATTTTATAAAAAAAAAAAAAAAATGCAATTTCTTGTAAAGTTTTTAATTATGTAGAAATTATAAAGGGTGGAATGAAATTTGGTGTTGATAAAGGTGTAACATTAGTGCAAGATAATATCTGGTATTTAAGAGAGTTTACTTTCCTAATAATAGTTGGTTTAAATTCTTGTAAATAAATTTTTTCTATTAATTAGAGCAGCGTTTTTCGATCTTATTGGCCGGGTAATAGTACTGCAAGCCAAATACTTATAATATTGGAATTGGTAAAACCTGGTAGACTATAATAATTAAGAATTATATAAATAATTGAAATTATGTATGTTTGGCAATAATTTCTACAATCAGTAAATTTTAAATCATACAAGATCGAAATTCAAGTCAAATTATTTTCAATGAATACTGTTCCACCACAAAAAATGAACTATGACGCTTGTTTCAAATCATTTATAACAATACACTTAGGTAATTAGTACATAAAACATTTGAGTAACCAATTATCTAAAATTTAATTTATTAATATCGATTAAATCTATAATAAAAACATGCTTGAAAAGACTTAAAATATGTTTTCCATCGATTCCCATTAAAATTTTACCGTGACTTTGATATTGGTCTCTTAGGTTGAGAATGTCTATTTATATTTGCTTCAAAAACGTAAAAATTTGAAGAAAAAAATTATAGACTGATTAAAACGCTGCAGAATATCCAATATTTGGAAAAATCTAAATTGCACGTTAATGGCTTTTTTTACGTACAAAAGCCATTAGCTTGTTGGAATTCAAAATATTTATTCAATGTATAAAGAAACATGGTTCGAAATCCAAATAAAATTAGGAGGTCCAAATTGTAATACTTAAGACAACGGCTCTATGCTCCTCCAGGTAGATTGTACAAGAAGAAAAATAATTATAGATAGCGAAATAAGAATTATTTCAATTTAATAAGCTTCTCCTTCATAATTTATTGAATATAATACTTTGTGTTAAAAACTTTTTAATTTTAGAGGAACATAATTTTATTTTAAATAGTTTTTCGTGAAAATATCATGTTACCTATTTTTTTAAGAATCATATTTTACTTAAAATCCTTTCAAATAAAATAATTAAAAAACATTATTTCATATTACTTTCTTTAACTATGTATATAGATTTAATTAAATTTTAAATTATGATTTTATTAAATAATATACAAAATGCTTTTGAATTTTGATATTCTTATAATATACATTTTACAATATAATCTAAATTATTAAAAGTAATTATTAATTTTTGCATAAGATCTTGTAAATTTTATATCAGTATAAAATAAACTTTCTTTAAAATATATCGAAACTTTATCTTCATTTTAATTTTTCTGAATTTTCTTCAGATATAGTTTTAATATAATATATATATTTTATGAAAACTCTTTAAGTAAAAGAATATTTGTTATTAAAAATATATAAGAAAATACTAGGTAAAACGTGTATTTAACAGTGTACCAATAGTGGATATAAAATTATGAGATTTTATATAAAATTAATTTTAAATTAAATAAGAAATTGATATTCTTGTTATATTATACAATTATTTTAGCGTTTAATATATAATATTAGTTGTGCTTTTTAGAAAGCAGTTGTTCATTAACCCTCTTAGTACTGACAACGATTTATTTTTGTTAGATAAATTTGCGAGAAATACCGATGACTATAATATCGTAAATCACTTAGTGTAAGTTAAAATTAAAGTTTTTTCCCAAAACTTAACAAACTAAATTAATTTGTCTTGGTAATTGAAGTTTTCGGTCGGTACTAAATGGGTTAATTGGATGGGTTTAATTTGCTAAATATAATTATGTTCGAGAAATTCTATAGAAATTGATTATTATGGTATCAATAGACAGATTGAGTAAATTAAACATAAATTCTTTATGAATCTTTAAATCCACCAATATTTCTCACATTTCCAGTTTTTTGAGACATAAAAAACACCCCAACAACATTATTATTTGGATAACCACCGGTATTGAATTTTGAACCAGTTTGTTATTGAAAATTTAATACAATTTTCCTTTAAAAAAAAAACATGGACAAACTATAAATTATTATCAAAATTATATAAATATTAAGGTGTTGGTGTCCATTTCTTTATTTCTTAAATTCATTTAATTTTGCAGTTCTGTTCTAGTTATTCTAAGTCTACTTTAAACTTTTACAGGATTAAATGTAAAATGTTGAATATAGTTTGTAAAGAAATTATAATTTTTAAATATTATATAGTTACATAATATCTAAAAGTGTGAAAATTTTCAATCTCTGCATTAAGTTTCTATTATTTTTCTAGTTTTTGTTCTAGAAAAAGAGAAAACTTCGTTTCAAAGTATGTATATGTAAAAAAAAGTATGTTTATGTACACAAATAATTTTAAAAAGATTTTATACAATTTCTGTTTTTGACTAAAATCAAGCAGAACAAGATCAACGCTCGCTGTCCTATTTTTTTTTTTCAAACAAAAAGTATACAAAAATTGTAACACTAAAAAAGTTTGAAAAAAAAAAAATGAAAAATTTGTCCTTTTTGTTTTTGTACTTGCCTTACTTTTCATTTGTGTCTACGCCAAAGTTTTTTAATTATTTTCCGAAAAAAAAAAAACAAGAAATTAAAAATCTTTTTTTTTGTTGTAGCACAAAAAAAAAGTAGGTATCTCATTAAACCCATTTCTTAAGTGTAATTGTTGTATACGAGTATTAAAACATTAGGTTAGGGAAAAGGAAAAATCATTTGAAAGTTTTTGAATCACATAAAATGTTTTATATTAACTGGGTAAAAATAATGTGGTTAATGTGGTTCTTTAAACGTTCCGCTACTATACATTTTCAAATTAAATAGGGTGGTTACATAAATTAGAATTTTAGTTCCCTTAGAACTGGCATAAACTTAAATATTACATTTAAAAAATTTTCAATAAAATTTCAATTTTTTTTACGCTTAAATCTCTTTAAAAAATCTTCAAAAGTCTCCTGAAAAAATGTTATTAACTGTCATCACTCATAAATATCTTAATCACTGATAACTTTGACAAATGAAATGTTTGTCCAAGCAGATGTAATTTGTCTTAGTAATCTATTCATGATTAATTTTTTGGATTCTTTAGCTGTGAAATGTTATATTTATTTAAAATACATTGTAGTTTTTCCGATTTAAAGATTTTAAATGAATACTAAAAATTTTCACTTAATTTACACATTAACGTAATTTTAATCACCCTGTATTATTAGTTTGTATCCATTAAAATTTATATGCTCACAATATTATACAAAACTTTTATATTTTATTATTAAATTGGCGGAAAATCTGCTGGCAATAGTGAATGAAAATTTTTTTTAGTTGTTAATTAAATAATAATAAAGTTATGCATTAAAGGATTGTTTAAATGAAAATTGTAAACACTTTATTTTTATATACAATAAGTAAAAATTGAATTACTAACTGAATTAAAGTTGTATATTTGAAAGTATATAATTTTTTTTTAAGTATAGTGGGAAAATTGAAAAATAAAATCGATTAAATAATTACATTTAATTGGAAATTGAACTTTGTTCAAATTTAGATATTAAATATTTAGCTCACAATAATTTTTTCCTAATTACCGATGAACTTGTTCAAACTTTAGTCGTGCCTTACATTGGGTCAATTATAAATAAACATTTTCATTACATAAAATTATCAAAAATTACCAAATGAAAATTACTATAAAATTTAGAAATTATTTGAAAATCTATATTTTCCTTAAATTAATGAAATTTTTATGGTATCTTTAAATCAATTACTTAAAAATAAGCAACTGATTCTTGTGCTATAAACTAATTTAAAAAAATATTAAAAGATTTAGATAAAATCTAATTGTATTTAGAGTTAGATGAGGTAATCTAAATCTAAATACAACTTCATTTTTTAAAATTATTTTTCAATTATTTTGACTACAAATTGGTTTTTCTAAAAAAAAATAAGAAATTTATGTTGATTTACATTGTTTTATAAGCGTATTTCATAAACCGGATCAATTATACTTCTTATAACTTCTACCAAAAAAAAAAACATTTATGTAGAAAATGAAAAATTTAAAATTTTCCAAATATACTTGAAAAGTATTATAACTACTTTCAAAAAAAAAAAATAAGAAAACTGCCAAGCAATGAAAATTATTGCTGTGTGTTGTAAAAACTTTTGAATTTGCTTGTTTCTTTAAATTAGTTTAATTTAGATTTTATTATGTTTAATATTAATGTGAATAGACATAAAAATAAGCAACAACTAAAGTTATATGGAAATAAATAAGAAAATTAAAAAGAAAATGTACAAAATATAAATTTATTTATGCAGATAAATTTAACATTTATTACTTAGATTTTATTACATTAACAAAATTATAAAAGATTTCTTGTTTGTATATAAAAAATGTTTATATTTATAAAAAATCATTTTACGATTTTTCATAAATTTCCGCACCCAGTCAACAAAATTCTATTACATACCACAAAAACCTAAATTTCCTTAAGAATTTTGAAAGATGCTTGTCAAGTAAATATTGTGATTTCGTAACCATAATTATACCTCAAGTAAATTTAATTACTATTAAGAAATATAAATAGAAAAATATTGATAAATTTTAAAATTTAATATTTGAGAAATTTATAAAATTTTATAAAATATGTTATTAAATTGTTTACATATAATTTATAAAAGAATTTATGTAATTTTCTTTTTTAATTAATTATTATTTAATTTTTCTGAGAAAATGACTAAATTATAGGATCCTTTTAGCTATATGTAAATTTTCAGCTAAATTTAATAAATATGACATTATTCATGATTTCAAGAAACCATAATTTATGGATTTTTGAGATTAAAAGATTTCTATGTTAAGTAAACATTAATTAATTTTTTGGTTAAACATTAATTAATTTTTTGTTAGAAGGTGGGTCAACATTTTACGTTAATTCAGTAAATATGGTATTTAAATACCTCCTAATAATTTTAGGATAATGTAATAAAACTCATTTATTGAAGGATTATTAGAAAATAAATTTAAAAATTTTGTCAATTTCTCAAAGATGTCCCAAAAAAATTGCAGCATATTTACATTTGATTTCTATGCTATTCATGATGGAATTTAAATAAATTTGCTCTGGATTATTGAACTACTTATATCTCTATTTTTATCCCTAAAAGACTTTCTTAGATATTCGACTTTGACCATAAAGTTAATCTATTTTAAATATTGTCCATTTAATCCATTTTAAACATTTACACTTGTTAACAAATTTCAAATATTTTACAAAATTACAGTCATAATATTAAGTTTATGATGACCTTTTATTGACACATTCATTCTAAATTCTGACATTGAAAAATAGCATTTAAAAATTTAGTAGAATTTTCAATGTAACGTTTTAAAAATTTAAAATTCAACACGAATTTTTTTTCAATTTTTTTTAGTTTTGAATTTGAGTTAATATTTTACTCCGGCCAGTGAAAAAAAATGGTTTCTAGAATAGCGTCTATTAAAGTATATTTTCAAATATCTTAATCTTTATATCCCAAAAATTACACCTTCTTGATAACACCTACTTATTTTATTCCTACGTGTTTTTTAATAATATTTTTCCAAAAACAAAAAGATATTTTTAAGCATTGACGCACGTTTCAAAATTTTTACCCTTTTTTTTTCTGCAGTCTTTTATCAAAACGTGAGTTTATCAAAAAAAAACACTTATTTATATTATTTATAAAATATATATATAAAAAAAAAGTAATATCAGACAGAATTTTAACTTATAAGAAAATTATTATATTAAATTTCTTTACAAAAAATTTCCTTATTTTTCCACCAAATTTCTTTTAACCATCTAATTAATACTTAATATTTCATTTCCATTTATTTATAAAATAAATTATTATCTTGTCTTTTTTTTTACCCCACCAAAAAAAAAAAACAAAAAAGAAAATTTCAAAGAAAATTTTTATAAAAAATTTCCCAAAATAAAAAAAAAAAAACCAAACGAAACCTTTTCGTCAAAAAAAACAACTAAAACACCAAAAAAAAAAAAAAAAATTATCCTCTTAGAAGTGAAAGTACAAAAACAAAAATTTTTATAAACAATTCATTTTTTTTTTTTTTTGCGTAGTATTTTTAGTATTTTCTTAGAATTATGTCAAAAACAGATAAAATATTTTACCCAGATGATGACAGTCTCTGCCTAAATCTAACAAAAAATACCTTTATTTACCTCAATTCGGCTTTGATAAGGGTTTTTTTTTTTTTACTTTCATATATATAAACTCTTCAATTTCTGTTAGCCTAGAGAAGAAGACTTCAAAAAAATAAAATGTCGCAACAGAAGAAAACTTTTAGAATAAAATATTTTTCCTTATCCTACGTAACTTTTATTTTTTTTTTTTTTTTATGTTTTGTTAAAAGTACATAAATTTATCAACTCAAAAACATTGAAAATAAAAAATAAAAAAATATAATCATAATAATAAAATCTAATACATTCGTGTTGTTGTTGTGTGGGAAATATAGTAGACAATAACACTAATGTTACAATAAATTTTCTTTCAATTTTCTTATAAAACAAAAAAAAAAAATTTATCTACTATATCTTATATGTATGTATTATTATTTTTTCCACAGATGTGAACTCTCATCCACAAAGATATCAAGAAAATTATATTGAAGAAGATAAATTTTTACCAAATTTTATAACACTTGGACAAAAATATAGTATAGCATTAGGTTCTACAGTAGTTTTACCATGTAAATTAAATGAAACAGGTTAGTTAAATTATATAATAAATATATGTAATTTAATATAAAAAATTTTAATTTAATATATGTAATTTTATAGAACATTCAAGTCAATATGTTTTAGCATGGAAACGTAATATTGCTGTATTAACAGCTGGTACTGTTAAAGTAACAGTTAATCCACGTATACGTTTAATACCATCTGAAGAATTACAAAATAATGATCCACATACAAGTAGTTATAATTTGGAAATACGTGATGTTAGATTATCAGATGCTGGTGATTATGTATGTCAAATTGGTAGTATGGAACCAAAAGAAATATCACATACATTAGAAATATTAGTACCACCAAAAATTAATACAGTTAATCCATCATCAAGTAGAATTGATGTATCTAAAGGTGCATCAATTAGATTAGAATGTCGAGCAAATGGTAATCCACCACCAAAAATTGTATGGTCAAGAAAGGTAAATGAACATAATTTTTATAATGTATTTTATGTTTGATTGTTTCGAGTAGGTTTTTTGGGGGTTTTTTTTTTGTTGCTTTTATTGTGGTATTTATGATAATTTAAAATAATTTTTGCTTATCATGATGATTATGAAACAGTAATTTATATTTTCAATTTTCATTGTTCCTTTCAAATACTAAACATATACTAAAATGTATATATTTATGTTCAAAACAAAAATTAAAACAATCTAAAAGCTCCTTTTTTTTAAAAAAAATATATGTATATGTATATATGTAATATTTGTGTACAATAGAAACATATATATTTATTCACATATTATAATCTTATTGGTCAAGCTATTAAATTTATGAGGTTATGTAAATTTTATTATAATTCTTTATAATTTGTGCTTTTTCAAGAGTAAAGGCAGGGTGATTTATATAAATTTTATTATAAATAAAAAATTTCAATTTTTATTTGACAGGTTAGCGACTTGTTTGTTTTTTAATCTAAGTCTAATAAATGTTAAAATTTATTATTTGTGGTGAAAGAAGATTTCTGTCAAATAATAACTCCGAAAAAATTAAAGTCAGTAATAATAGTATCGACATACAATCAAAATTTTAAACAGTTTAAACAACTCAAACATTTTAAATTCAAGTTTAAACAATAGTTTTTTTGACAGTTCAACAATTTTGACAATTCGAAGAAAAAAAAATGCTGGATTCAAGAAAAAAATGCTGGATTCATTATTACTTCACCAATAATCTTGAATCCAGCATTTTTTTTTCTTCGAATTGTCAAAATTGTTGAACTGTCAAAAAAACTATTGTTTAAACTTGAATTTAAAATGTTTGAGTTGTTTAAACTGTTTAAAATTTTGATTGTATGTCGATACTATTATTACTGACTTTCATATTCATAATTTATATTATTGGACATTATTTTAAATAATATCTAAAATATAAATCTAAAATTTTCAATAAACATTTTTCATAAAATTCAAAAAAAAAAAAAAAATTAAACTTACTATAAATCACTCTGTACTTAATATTAAAATTATATATTGTTGGCTAAAATAAATGATATCATAAACCAAAAGAAACAAAAAAAAAGTATCTATTGAAAAGGACTAAGGAAAAATCCTTGTTATTATATTTAATGTGTTTTTTTTTTTTTTTCTACATAATTTTTCATTTATTTTTCCTTTAGTTTTTCATTTTATTTTATTTGTTTTATTTTTTTTTTTTTTGTTGTTCAGAACATTAAAATTATCCAAACTGGCTGAGAAGGAGTGTTGTTAAAAAAATAAAAAAAAAATAAACAGAAAAATTGAAATTGATTTGAAAACTTTTTAATTGCAGAACAATGTCATGCCTAATGGGGAGCCAAATATAACCAATAGTATTTTAGAAGTTATGTATGCAGATAGACATACTGTTGGTCAATATCGTTGTACAGCTGACAATAAAGTTGGACAACCAGACACAAAAGATATTTCTGTTAATGTTTTATGTAAGTATATATAAATTTTTATATATTATATGTATATATGAATTTAGAAAAATATTTAACAACATAAAAACTTTGTTAACATTTTTTTTTTAATAGTAAAGATTTAGTTTACATTAGACAAAATGACTAATGAAAAATTGTATTTTCATTTACAATTAAATATAATTTTAAACATGATATTTCAATAAAATCTATAAAATTTCATTAAAAAAAAAAAAATTTTGTAATGATATTAGATAATCTTATATTATTGTGATTTGGGTAAAAAAAAAATTTTAATTTTTTGATGTCATTTTCTTGTCGGGAAAATTATTATCAAAAAAAAAAAAAGACAAACTAATTCTTAAAGTTTAAACTTTTTATATAACAGTCAAGAGAAGAAAAATAAATAATAATAATATATATTAAATTTATATATGTTTTGATGTTTTCAACATAATAAAATGAATTTTATATTCATGCGTTTCGCTTGTTGTTTCATTATATACAATCTATATATATTTTTTAATTTAGATATTATAAATTTGTTGTATTCAAATTCAGAGGACTTTGTTGAAAAGTTTTCTCATTTATTTTCAGTTTTTTTTATAGATATATATTATCTATTTATCTATTATGCATAGTTTTAATGTTAAAACTAGATATATATAATAGAATATGATTTTTAACTCTGGTAAAGACATTTTAAACAGGATATTTTTATGTTGTAAATATATATGTACTTGCATTTTATTTTCAAGTGAATAAATGAATTTTAATAAATTTTTATAAGAAATAATGGAGGAAAAAAAAAATAAATCATTAATTTTCTTTTAGATGACAAATAGTATGTTTTTTAATTTTTTTTTTAGTTTTTAAAGAGAATAAAAACTTTGTTAATATTTAGTTAAAATTATGTAATTTAATATTTTTTTTTTATTTTGCTATAAAAAGAACTTTGTCTTTTTGCAAAATTGAAAAATAGAAGTTGTTTAGTTGAAAATTTTATGAATTTATAGAGAAAGTAATTAATAAAATAAAAAAATTGTTTATAAAAAGCTGTTAAGATTTTTTAAAGTTATTATGCAAAAAATAAAACTTTATACATTACAAGATATAAACAGTCATTTAATTATAAAATAATTGATATGTATATTCAATAGATATTTTATATGGAATAGTTTGATGAAAAACTTTTCATAATTTTGTTGTAATTTAACATAAATATCGAGTTTATTTTGTAGTAACATCGATATTATTAAAATAATAATTTATTTACTTTTTTTAATTGAATAAAATTACATATTTTTACGAAAATATTTATTTTCAATTAACTGAATTTTGTAATTTGTAATGTTTCAAAGATTTCGTAATTTTGATAACAGAACCGTCGAAAAAAATTATAAAAGCTCTAATTCGCAATTTGCTCAGATACTATTTGTCATTATGGTCAATTTAATGATAAAGGATTGTTAGGCAGATCTTCTTCTGTAGTGCACTCGGGGTAACGTAAGATGGGTTACATAAAAACGAATAAATCAAAGTTAATAAATAATACATATCCAAATATTCTATCAATTAGTTTGGTTTTGCTTAAAGATCGTTAACCTAATACATACTTTTAAAGTTGTTTGAGGGGATTTTATTAACATAATATTACACTGTTAAATCCACAAATCAACATCAATTATATATCAACTTAAAATAGTTCTTTCAAACGAGATATTACAACCAGGGGCGAATCGACAACAGTTCGTTTCGTGCATGAACGCCTAGAATTATTTTAAATTATTTATTTTAATTATAAATCAAGTATTTATTAATTTTTAAATACGTAAGCAAATATAAACCAAAAATTGGTTTTTGCTTAACAACATAATTTGTATAAAAAAAAATTCAATTAAATCCACCAAGAGTATATCTGCATATATAATTTCTAAAATACTTTTGATTGTATTTGGGATTCCTTTTAACTACATTCGTTTTCTGTTAACTTATTGGACAATTAACATCTCTCTTTTCTTAGTACAAAAATTAGTTTCAATTTCAATTCACTTAAATTGGAATGATCCTCTGATATAGAAGATTGAAATATACCACAAAAAAATCCGAATTACTTAATATTTTTTTTTATTTGAACGCCCATGAGTCACTACTGATTACAATCCTGCTTTACCCTGTTTTAATATTTTAATTTAATACATTTTTCATTAATACTAAAAAGGTTATATATTTTTTTCCCAAGAAAATATTAAAAATTTCACGGTTTTTCGATATTTCTACGAATAAAAATGAGATTATTTCTTAGAATAAAAATGACAAAATTTTATTACGATATACATATTATATTATTTATTATTTCTAAGCGGCTACAAACTACTGAGAATAATTGTATGTTAAAATAGAATTTTCCATGAAATTTCCAGAGCATTATTGCTACCTTGAACTAAAAAAAAAACCATTTACCAAAATATTCAAATTCTAGCAATTTATTTTAATGTCACTTTTGTATTTTTCATCACCTTATTTCTAAATTTCATTTACATTTTTAACACACACAAAATAATATTTAAAATTAAATATTTTTCAAATATTTATTAAATATTATGCTAATTCTATTGAAACATTAAAAAAAAAAAAAATCTTTTAAATTAAATATAATATAAAAAAAAAAATATATTTGTTTTCGTACTTTTTTTTTTTATGTTTTATTATTATTATTACACTCTCAATTGCTCACTAATATTATCCTTTTTAATATTCCATTAACATTATACCATAATATAAAAAACATTATGAAAACATTTTCATGTTTATATTTTCTTTTGCCTCAACAGAAAAACAAAAAAATATTAGTAATTTAATTAAGAAAAATTGTTTTTTTTTTTTTTTGGTGATGAAAAAAATGAATGACAAATGAAAACAGAAATATTTTCGTATATCTTTATTATTTGCCAAATAAAAACAAAACAAAAAGTTAGTAATTATTTACCACGAAATTTTCGAAAATTTCGAAAAGTATAAAGTTTGTTGGAATGTTATTTATTAACTGACTGAGATAGAAATCAATTTTAATAAACAAATTTATTTTGTTTTATTTAGTTTTGACTAATGGAAACATGATTAATTATTGTCTCAGTTTGATACTTTTAGTAATTTTTTATGGAATTTATTGTAAAATTAGATGAAATTTATATGATTTTTACAAAATATGACATAAATAAACTAAACTTGTCAAATTCTCAAATCTTGAGAAATTTTACAGATCTTAATAATTTATGACGTATTTTATCTACATATTAATAATAAAAGACTTTGACAGATGCTAACAAAAATTGGCAAATTGCCAAAAAATACTTTGACAGAATACAAATAAATTGTCAAATTGACTTATTTAAGTATATTATAAAAATAATGAAATTTTCAACTTGAAATATTGTCAACATTTATATTCTGTCATATTTCTGTCAAATATTTTCAACAAAACCTTTTTAGTATAGCACATAATAATCTAAGAAAATCATAGATTATTTGACAATAAATCCATAAAACAATTATTTGTTTATCACTGCCCAAACTACTGCCCGTTCACATTATAAATTTATCATCATTTCGATTAATTAATTTCCTTGTAAACATAATCAATTATATACATAATTTGATCAAAATTAAATTAACCAAACCTAATCTACCAGCAGTATGACTTGTGCAAAATACAAAATCAAAAAAATAATCTAAAATAAATTATTCTATAAAACTTTTATAAACCAAAAACGAAACAACAGACAACAACAAAAAAAAAAAATTAAAATAAAACAAATCCTTGGCCACAGTCAATAATTTTCCCCTACACAAAAACAAAAAAAAAAGAAAGGAAAATCCACACCAAAAACGAAAATCATAAAAAAACTAACTTTAATTCGAAACAACTCTTTGTGTTAAAGTTATACTTTGCGGTTGGGTCTAATTAAATTCATGAAATTTTATATTATATAAGTTGAGATTTTCTACATTATTTCTCATTTCTCCCCCATTATTGTTTTTCCGTCATCCAAAAAAAAAAAAAAAATAAATATTTTCCACTAAGCTCATTTTTTTTTTTTTTTTGTTACTTCGTTATAGTGATTTTTTTTTTTCATCAGTTAAGTTTGAAAATGTTTTCTGGTTATTACCTACAATGGAAAAAAATACACCTTTCATTACTATATTATAGAACACAGCAAGCACTTATAGCTTTATTTTCTCCCTTGCGGTAGCGTAGTTACTTTTTCTACCCCCAAAAAAAAAAAATATATAATTGTATATAAAATATAAAAGGAAAATATACAAAAAAAAAAAAAAAAAAAATTATAATGAAGCTTTTTTCCCTTAACGAGGCAGTTACATTTCTGCTGATATCCTAACTTTTAGTCCTTTTATAATGCTATCTTCACTGTTATATACCTTTACACTACTAAATTATGATGGTTTCTGTTTCTGTTGGTTTTTGTTTCTCATTTTTTTATTTTTTTTCATTCGTTTTGTTTCGGTATTATTTATGTTAAAATGTATAAGTAATATTTGTAGTAGTTGTATAATATTATGTTATTACACGTCGTACACCTAAAGGAAAAGGATTGCACCTTTAGGAATGGACAATGGTCTTTTTATGTTTTAATTAAAATAACAAAAAAAAAAAAAACCATACCAAACCAAACCGAAAAAAATTTTTTATTTAAGAATAAAAGGACATAGAAAAAAAAACAAAAATTATATCTTAATGAAAATTTACTCAAAATAAATGATAATGGTACAACAACGAACGAAATATTATATGAATAGAAGCAAACAACCCAACAAATCATAAAAAAAAAAAAAAAATGAAACATTATGAAATCTGAAATATCAAAATTAGACTTTAATTCTTCAAAAAACATTAAAAAAAAAAAAACATTTATAATTTTTTATTTTCTAATTATGTAATTTATGAAAAATAAAAACAAAAGATTTAGTTGTACATAAAAAGTTCGTTACATAAACAAAATGTTGTATTATTTTAATATAATTTCCATTTTTTTTTTTTTAATTAGAATCTAAATGATTCTAAATTTTAAGTTATACTATATTAACTAAATTTAAATAATTATGAAATAGAAATAATATTAAAAAAATCCTACTAAAATTTAATTAAGATATAAAAATTTTAATTAAAATAATATCTTATAAGTTTCTTTTCCAATAATATTTTGTAAATTATATATTATTTCATTCAATATACAATATGCTTATATATGCAACGAAATTTATTTAAAAAATATACAAATATTGACTACAAAAAAATTTTCAGATCTTGATAATTAATTATTATATTATACTTAATTAATGTTTGACAGATATTAATAACAAATATTATCTTGTAGTTACAATATGTTATAACATTTAATCTATGACGTTTTAACAATTAATAAAATATTATTTTGTATATTAAATTCTTATATAATATAGATTAATATTTAATTAAAATGATTAATTACTAAAATTAGTATAATATATAAATTTCAGTCTAAATACAGAATAATGAATTAACTGCTATTAAATTAAATAAATATAAAAATGTCAAGAAATTTATGGTTAAAAGTTAATTTGTTAATGTTTTATTCAATTTCTAATTATATTTATTTTTGTAATTTTATATTAATTGTTGATTGTGTTAAATATTATAAAAATAGAGCGACCGTCGCCGAAAGAATACCATTTCCTAAATCGTATCATTACTTGTATTCAGAAACTAAATAATATTTTTGATAGTGCAGTGACAAAAACTACAAGTTAATTAGCCATACTTGGTATTTATTTATTGTCACTTTAAATTTAAGGTGTTACGGACAATAATTTTTATGCGCACAATTCCAAGAATATTTTAAAGACTATTTTAGAACGAGCAATATCTGAAACTAATATTTTAAACTTTTATTTTATTAAAAAGTGTTGTAATTGAATATTTATTGCAGTAAATTCTAACTTTAAAGTTGTAGTCTAAATTGTATTGCTTTATGTTAATAAGTTTCCTATATTAAGTAAAATTGTCAGTTTTTGGTTTGTTTGACTAAGGAGCCTGTTTTCCAAAATGTGCTATTTGGAATCTTCTTTTAATTTGGTTTTTTTTTCGGAAAAACTGCTTTCTTAAACTACGAAATTGTAATTTTTTTAATATTTTTTTTAACTAAAATTTTAATATAATACTATAGTCACAGTAATTGTCGGTTTCTAATTTCTAATATTTTTTTTAAGTTTAACCTAAAACCATTTTTATTTTTCCATTTTTTAATTTAATCTTCATTTTTTTTTTTGGAAAAGATTTTTTCTTTATCAAATTTAAAGGTTCTCCAAATTTAATCAAAAAAAAAAAAACCTTACGAACCTTGAAGAAAATTTAATAAATTTAATAAACGCACGCACTTTTTTTTTTTTTGTATCTGATAAATAAGAAAAACTTCAAAAGAACATCTATATTCATTTTATAATATTTTGTATAATCTTTTACCCTGAAGGATTTTTTTTTTCTTGCTGAGTGGACCTTTAATCAAACTTTTCGTTTTAAATAGATTTGTTTTTTTTTTTTTTTCGTTCATATTTCATCTTATTTTTATACAAAATTAATTACAAATTATAATATTTTTTATAATTTGTTTTTTTTTTGGTTAAATAGATTCGCCTGAAATTGAGATAGAACAACCATTTATACATACAGGAGTTGGTTATGAAGCAAAATTAACGTGTATTGTACATGCTGAACCAATGCCACATGTTATATGGTATAAGGATACAACTCAGTTAGGAACTACTGAACAAATATCACAACAGGTTAGTTTAATTATGTATAATATATGTACCATAAAAGAAGCTGATTTTAATTGAAGAAGTAAAGTGCACCATAAAAATAATGAACATAAAATAAAACATGAAAAAAAAAAGATTGAGAATAATTTTAAATAATTGTTAATTTAAAAAGTTTATTTTACGCAATATTGTTTAAATTGTGTACATAAGAGTTTATTGGGTGCTTTAAGATTATTAATTTTTGGAAAAAAAAAATATGTCGAATTTTTTTTAAACTAATTTAATATTACCTTTGAAAATTGTTTTAAACAAAACCATGAAAATATCCAAATACGTGGAAAAGTGTGTGGAAAAGTTCAAAATTTATTAGTCTAAGATTTTTATTTTTTATAGTGCTATTTGTAATAAAGTAATTTCATTTTTCCTTAACGAAACTCTCAACGAATCGCTTTCAACATGATTTTTATAATTTGCATTACTATAGTAAGTGCGTACTGAAATTACACCTATTAATTTTCTAAACATATTTAAATCTACTGAAGTTTGTTTGGACTAAGTATTTGGACAACTGAAAGGAAAAAAATGACAAATTAAAGTATTGCCAATAATGACGAAAAAACTACTCTAGTTTCATTTTAGGAAACGAATTGAATTTCAATAGAACATGTTTGGATTCTGGTTCAGATAATAAATTTAATAAAAATCTGACGATTACAATAATAATTAATACGAAATACAGAAAATTTTGTCATTTCATTCCTCAATTTTTAAAATTCCACATAATAATTAAATTTGACATAATATTCTATTACCAAATACTTTGCCTTATTCTATTTTCTGAAAATTGAAATTTTCTTACACGATCACTGTTGAAGTTATAAATACAAATCTATGTTACAGAGTAAACCTCATATTTTAAATGAATATACATAATTTACCCTGTACATAAAAATAAGATAGTCAACATTTAAAAGCAATTATTATGGAAATTTTTCTTATAATTACACAATTTATCAGTTTCATTAAACTATAGTAATAACAAAACAAAAAAAAAAATAATTTTTTATATTTTTATTTTATTTTTCAGAATCGTGGTAACCGATATAGTTTAATTATACGGAACGTAACATATAACGATTTAGGCAATTATACGTGTCAAGCATCCAACAATTTAGGAAAGGACAGAACATCACTTGCTTTGAGTGCAATTCCAACAATTTGTGTTTTCGATTCGGTAAGCATTAATGATAACAAAAAAAATATATATACGTTTACATATATCTATATATTTACGGCAATGACTATAAGGAATTATATACGTAGCTATAATAAATTTCAAAATAATATAAATTTTATTATAACCAACACACAAAGCAATTATTATCTTTAATGTCCTACTCTTTATATTTTTTGTTTTTTACCCAGGTAGGAAAATATTATCTCACATTTTATTGTACCAATTTGATTTGTAGTTTGGTTGACAATGATATTAAAATTTTATATTTAAGATTATAAAATCAGGTCTCATGATGATATTTTCAATTTTAATACACAGAAATAGTTAAACACTTTTTTAAGTAATCACGATTTAAGTATAAAATAAATTTAATTCAAGTTTTTAAATCTTTTAAAAGCTCCTGGTTTCTCGGGAAAAATTACTCAAAATTATGAAAAAAAAATATAGTAATATTTCTAGAGTGAACCTCTAAGATAGGTCATTTCTATTTGCTTAATTCATTTTTTGCATAATTGAAGAATTGACTTCATCGTTTATCTCCATTTTTTTTTTCGTATAATTTTTACTGGAATGTTATTTTGTGTCATAATAAATGTTTAATGCTTGGCTCAAATTTTACGATATATCAGATTACGACTTATCAGGTTACTGATTTACGACATATCAGATTAATGATATATTTTAAAATAATAATGATGAGTCCCAGTTAGATCTTTGATGATAATTTACACTGTGAATGTGTTTTCGGAATAATAATTTAATTTTTAAGGAGTTAAGTTTTACAACCAATTTTACTGTATAAGCTTAAAATGATTTCAGGGTACTTACAACGGAAAATCTATTTTAACGAAAAGAAAATATATAGTAAAAATGTGATAAATTTTCTTGTCAATATCTCCTAGTCTACTATTAATTAGATCATAACAAAATAATATTGCCCAAGATAATTTTTCCCATTTTAACAATATTGTACATTATATAAAATAATTTTTATTTACTTACATTATATACATTTGTACTTTATGTCGGTTTCACCATATTATAATAAGAAAATTTAAGAAAATTTGATTTTCTAGTCATACACACATCCTTTAGTTCCAAAAAAAAAAACAAAATTATTTGAGTAAATTTTTATTTTATTAAAGACATTATTTTACCTAAAAATAAAAAACTATCATTAAACCAAACAAAAAAAAAATAATGTAAATGTTTAATTAAAGAAAATCTTTTCCAATTAAAATAATTGTTATTACAAAAGAATTTCCATTTAAATTAAAATTTATCCAATTTTCTACAAAACTATTATATTATATTTTTTAACTTTTGAATATAAAATTTTATATATTATTTTATTTGATTTTATTTTGCAAAAAAAAAAAAAGTATTTTGGAATATTTTCTCAAGAAAACTGAATTTTCTTTTATTTTTTTGTATTCAATTTCAAAGAAAATGGTAAAAATCAAAATATATAACAAAATTTAATGGAACGGAAAATAACATACAACAGAAAAAAAAAAAGACAGAGAAAATTTTTAAAAATAAAATTTCCTTTTTTTTTTTTTAATATTATTTTTGGTATATGGTTTTAAAAAGAAAATATTTATTAAAGAAGAAAATTCATTTACAAAATGAAAATTTTCAAATATTATTATATAAAAATATTTATATGTATTTTTCTTTTATAAGTTATATACATATAATATATTTTTCTTTTTTAAATTATTAATGATTTTCAATGTTTGGACTTTGGCCTAAAGATGTCCACTTTTCTGACAGTTGCAATAAAATCAAATTTTTATGAGCACTTAATAAAAAAAAAAAACAAAAACAAAAAAAAAAGGAAAACAAAATATTATAAGGACAAAATAAATATAAAAATCAGTTATAAATCGACTGAAAAAATGAAAATTTGGAAAATGAAAATATTAAAGTCAGAATAAAGAAAATTTTTTTGTATATTTAAAAGAAAATGTAAAAGGATAATATCATATTTTATATTATAGTAAATAACGCAACCAGAAATGAAAATTTCTATTCTTTTAATATTATTTTCCATTTTTCTAAGTTTTTCATCATTCATTTTCCTTTTATTTTATTTCATATTATTTTCTAGTTTTGTATTTTTCCTTCTATAATTTTCTTGTCGTTATTTAGTTTTTATAGTTTTTATTGGAAAAGAAACTTTAAAAAAATTTGAGAACTAAAACTTTTAATCTGATATATCGAAGTTGAAAGTCTAAAATGAAAGGATAAGAAAAATAAGGACGTGCAATATTCATGTTCTATATTTAACTTAAAACACAAATTTTTTTTTTACGGAATATAAGAAAACAAAGAAAGGAAAAAAAAAACTATAAAAATTTTCTTTTATACATTTTCCGATATGTTTATATCTAGACGGAATGATGGTGTCATCGATATCCTTTTTGTTTTTTTTTTTTTTAAGTAAAATTTATTTATGTTCGATACACATTTCACAAATATCATTTCTCCTGTTTCTTTATACCCAAAAAAAAAAAAAGAAAATACACAAAATTAATGTTTGATATAAGACGACTTCTGACAAGGATATACACTGTTGAAAAGAAAATTTATTTTTATTTCGAAAGAAGTTTTTTTTGTAAAAAAAAGGATTTTATTTCAATTTTTTCTGCTGATACAATTAAATTTTTATATTATTTAATTATTTTTTATATTTGAGAGTTTTTTATTTTTTTTTTGTAATGTAAAAGAAGAAAATGTTCATAAAGGAACAAAAAAAAAAATGATATTTTTATATCCAGGATATCCTTTGAGTGAAATTTTTTTTAATCAAAAAGAAAATTTTATTAAGAATTATTTTGTAATAAAAAGGAATACAAAGTATTTTCCAAAGAATTCTGTTTAGTTTTTATATATAATTTTTTTTTTGTGAATTTAATTTTATTGAATCTTAAAAATCCTAAAAAAAAATCACTGATTAATTTCAAATTTATATAAATTTCCAATGGAAAAAATTTAATATTTGACCTAAAAAATCAATAGAATTTTCAATGATTTTTTAATCTAATTGCAATGTAAATATTAATAAAAAAAAAAAATTAGTTTCACTTTTAATTAAAATAAACTAATTCGTCCTTTTAAAATTCGAAATTTTAAATTTTAAAAAACATGTTATTTAAACAGTGAATTAAGGATATTTATGGGAACCAATAGATATATTAAATTTTTGTTATATATTTTATTGATAAAATCATTTACAAAAAAAAAAAAAGTTTTTTATTTTAAAATCAAATTTTAAAGCTCAAAAGAAAATATACCAAAAAAAAAAAGAAAATTCATTTTTTATATAAATTTTTTTTTTTTGTATATTTGTTCAAATAATTTTTATAACGATCCCAAATACATAAAATATTGATTGACAAGCAAAATTTCATTTTTTTTTTTCTTTATTTATTTTCATTTTATTTTCCAGAATAAAATTTATTTATTTTCCTCTTTTTCTTTTTTTGCTGGAAATTCTGTTAAATTTAAAAAAAAAAAAAAAAATTTTTAAAAAAAAGAAAATAGTTTCCGATTTACTTTTATTATAAAAATTCTATTTTATTATGTATGATTGTCCAGAGAATTGGAGTTGCCAAAGTTAACTTTAAAATAGATATTTTTATGAACTCCATTTTGATATTTTTTTCTGTTTTAAACAAAACATTTCTCTGCTGGTACTTAAGACACAACTTGCTAAACCAATTATATTCGTAATTTGAACAGTATTTTGTTTTTATGTTAATGCAGCTCAGTTCCTTAATGAATACGATTATTTTGGACGGGATTACCTTCCACGCCTCCCCTAGGTAAAAATAGTTTTCTGAACCTTCTGTAAATGAAACAGTATGTATATTATATTTGTGATTTATTTGTAGCTTTAAAAAATATCAATGAGATTATAGAGTTTTTGAAATAAATAAATAAGTCACGTGGAAAATTACCTCTACAAAGCTAAAATGTCTCTGCCTCACCGATCTTATTTATCCAAAATCTATTTTTTGTGCAACTCTCTACAAAAAAAGCAATTCAAGATGTCGTCGCTATAAATTCAATTAGGTACACTATCCAGAATGATTTGCATAGATTTTCCCTAAATGAACATATCGTCTATAAAATCTAACATTAAATGACTTTATTAATTAAATCATATTAGGATGCCCATTTAATCGTTAAATTAGATTATCTTTTCCCCATTTTTTTATTTTTTTTTCAAAATTTTTTCAATATTTCTAAACTATAATTTAATTTTCTATATTTTCTATTACCTAGTAAATGAATTTACTTATCACCTAAATAACATAATTATATTAATATAAGGATACCCCTTAAGTGCAATATTAAAATACCATAAAAATATAAATCTCTATGAGGAAAATATGAAAAATTCTTGAAATTTTCATATTATAAAACTTTCAGACATTCTTCAAGTCCTTTTTTTTATTTGTACAACAAAATAAATTTTCCCATATCAAAGAGAAAAGTGCTCGTTTTTCTATTATTTTATTTTCCATCTCTTTGAATCATTTAGTAAAATTTTTTTTTTTCAAATTTTTCACAATATTAAATTTATATACCAGTTGTACATGTATGAGTAAATTGTTTTATGAATGTGCATGTTAGTTTAAAATTATTACATAAATCGAAATTTATATATAATGAAAAAAAAAAAAAAACATTATTCGAACATTCAATTGATGTTCACTCTGATCCTTTAGGGAAATAAAAAATTGGTAGTAAGAAAAATGGGAATTGATGATAATAAATAATTTTATTTTATTTTTTTTTTTTTATGTATATTATATAGAAAATATCTTTGTTTTTTTTATGTTTATTTATTGTTTTTTTTTTTATTTTTATGTTATAACATTTATATTACCTTTATTTTTATTCATTTTATATAACAAATAACAAGTTCAAAATAAAATTTGGTAAATTAATTCATAGTAAAAAAAAAAAAAAATATTATATCATGAAAAATTCGTGAATAAATATTTTCCTAAAAACCAAAAAAAAAAAAAAAAAACAAATTTACACATAAAATTAATTCCAGTTTTATTAACTTTTTATCGCTACTAATAAATTTTTAAAATATCTATAAAAAAAAAACATAATATTTAAAGAAATTATTGATTTGTAGTTTTATATTGAAAGTTTGGTATAAGTTGGTTTATGTTGTAATTGCAGGAAAATTTATTTCAATCCAAAATACAATCAATATTCCAATACTTAGCAGTATCAAGTGGAGCTACTTATATTTGTGGAGCAAAATCCTGCGTGATTATTGCTCTTTCAAAATAATTTTTTATTTTACTTTGTAAATCTTTGTGAAGCTAACAATCTTTAAACAAAACTTACTGACTGTTAATAGTTTAATTGTTAATACACTCTAATTTATATTTTAATACAGAATAATGTCCTCGATTAACCGAAGGATTACTTTAAGATTTTTTCAGTACAGAATTGATTACGATACGATTTCGAAAGAATTTTTTGTATAGCTGTACTTAAATTATAGTGATTTTCAATACAAGGCAAGTCCTTAATTCCTAATATATTCTTCGCTGTAGTAAGTAAAAAATGTTTTATAGCATCTGTTATTTGGACTGAGTGATTTATTTTGAGATGAGTGGACAATGTTTTGCCAATTTGTCTCCACACTATTTTATCCTTTACTATACTTAAAACTACTTTAATATTGAAATTTCTTTATTGAACATTTCTGTAAAAATTATCTAATCATCAATAAAATATCATAAAACGTTGTCCAATTATTTTTATTATTAGACAAATTCATAAAATTTAATTTAACTTTTCATTACAAAATTCTTTTTAAATTTATTCAATATCCTTAATGGTATATCCGTTTCAGTCGTTACGGCAAATTAATTTGACTGATTATTACATCAATATACCATCTTTAGATTATTGTTAATTTAGTAGGAAATATTTGATTGGTCATTTCCGTCTAAATTTTGACCTTATTTTTATACATTAATTTAAAATCAATATTTTCACTTAATAAATTCATATTTTTTTTTAGATATTTAAATTTTATTTCATAAAAAAAAAGGAATAAAATGTCAAAAAAAATTAATATTCAATGATAATGAAAATAATAAATTAATAAACTAAATAAAAAATTAATTTTTTTAAATGAAAAACTAAAAACAAGAAAAATGAATTTCCGCTGTGCGGTTAATTAAAAATGTTTATTTTATACATCAATTATTTAAAAAAATATATATAAATTATTAATAAGTAAATAAATATAAATAATTTTAAAAGTTATTTTACAAAAATTGAAAACCAATTTAGCAGTCAGTTTTATTTCACATAAAATATAAATGTATTTAAATTGAAAATGAAATTAACCAGTAAAATTTAATATCCGTCCACAATATTAAATTGATTTTCTTTAAATATTACAAATTTATTATTATTTTTTTTTGGAGGGGGGTGAAATGGTTAAAAGTAAAAATAAATATCAATATCAATAAAAAATTAAATTTCCGTATAATTAAATGAATAAAAATATGAATTTTATCTTTTTTGATAATCAAAATTTATATTAATAATTTTATAAAATTTTACAAATTGAATTTTCAATGTAAATTATTAAATGGGGGGTTAAACACTATACAAAAATTATAATGAAAAATAAAGAAAAATTATGATTTTTAATCAAGTAAAGTCATACTGAATATAAAAATGTCAAGTGACAATATCTGTTCTACTACAATATTCATTTATCATTTTCAACTACATATTTACATATAATTAATACTTTAAGATTTTTAAGGCTGTTGACATAATTTTAATATGTAATACCAAAAACTAGATATAATCTGCATTGAATGACATTTTACCTTTATGCTTAATCTAAAGCTTTACGCGTTAAATCAAAATCAAAATGTTACTAATTTTTCACAAGAAATGTTATTTCATCATTTTCATACAAAGTTAAATTCAAAATATTCACTTTTCAAATTGATTGACAATGAAATCTAATATTTTATTCAATAATTTGAAATCATTTCCTTTAAAATATTCATTTTCAATTTATTTATTTTGTATAAAAATCACAATTTTTTTTTTTAACGTAATAAAAATATAATCCTTTAAGTTTGAAGCATACAATTATCATTAATTTTTCTATCACTTGTAAAATATTTATATAAATATTGAATATATTTTTTGTAATGAAATTATATATAAAAAAAAAAAGTGAATTTCACTGCACATAAAAATAAAAATAAAACAAAATTAATTAAAATAAAAATTGGCTATAATATTCCAAAAAGCTATATTAATATCAGAAACATTTATATATCCTTAATTATATTTTGTGTAGTGCACAATTGGTTATTTAAATTTATTATTTTAAATCCATACTTAAAACATTTAAAATTTTCATTTATTTATTTGTATATATATCACAATTTACCACCAGATTGTAATTTGTGTTTTACACTTAAAATCTGTGAATAAAATTTGTACACATTTGTTTTTTGAAGGGCTATTAATTTTAAAGAAATTTATATAAATTTTTTTTATAGCAATTATATTATTTTTTTATAAATATTTATGTGCACCGTTCGTACTGTCAAGAAAATGTTAATTAATTTAAATTAATTTGTTTATTTTTGTTCCTTTTGTACGAATAATTTTCAGATGGGTTTTTTTTACTAAATATTATAGATTTCGCCAAAAAAAAAAATCCCTAAAAATCACTGTAATTATAGATTTTTTAATCAGTCAGCAGATACGTAAAACGTAATACATTGCAAAGATAAATTACCATCAAATTGGGAAAAGTCCTGGATTAGAATCCAGTAAAAAGTCATAAAAACGGTTTTTTGAATTCGAGTTAGGTACGTTCCGCCATTGGGTTTAAATCCAGTAAAACGTAATTTTACGTTTTTTCGATATTTCGACGGTTTTCGATATTTCGACAGAGAATTTGTGGCACACAAAGAAATGTAAGTCTGCGGTTTACTCGGGATAACGCAATATGGTTAACAACACAGAAGAATAGATAATAAAAACAACATTGAGTAATATAAATGTTGTCATTATAAAGAATTGAGTAAAATGCATATTGAATATGTCAACTTGGAACATAAATTATTGTCATATATTTCAGATAATTATTTTGGAACTTTTATTAACTTAAAGAACAAGGATTATGTGCTTATTTCATTGCATACTTATGCAGAATTTAAAGTTTAAAGGGATGTTTTTCATTCATTTTATAATTGGAAGCTCTACTTGAAAGATTACAATTGAAAGAAGATTATGGTAATACGTAATTTACTTTTCGTTTCTTCAGTAGAGCCAGAGCCCAAAAATCGACGTTTTAAAGCATTATTGATTTAATACCTTTTTATTAATTTATTTATTGTGTAATTTGACTTATAACTTTTTAATAGCGATTTCCTGCCACTTACATTTATTTCAACTTTCGGGTTTTCAGTATTACTTTTGCATGAAATAGTATTACTGGTGGTAATCATTTAAGGATTACTTTTTCGTTATTTCAATTGGTATTAATTTCTTCTTCACATTATGCTGTCATTAACAAAACAAATATTAACATACTTGATCCTAACTATTAAAGAAAGTTTTAAGCACTTCAATACTCAGTAACGTATAATAATCACAATCATTTGGGCTAATTAAGAATATTCAATTTTAAATCAACCAATCAAAATAATACATTAGTATTATTTTTATCACATTATTTTAAAAAATTAATTGAAAATTCTTTGTCGATTGTTAAAAGAAAAAAACTATAAAATATTTTATTAGTATTTACATTTTCCACATTTTCATTTATTTTCTACGATATTGCTTAATTAATTTCTTTTATTTTATTATTTATATTTCATATTTCATATTTTATATTTTATCAAACGGATGTTACTAAAAATATTTAAAAAAAAAAAAGTCAACAATCAATTTAATGAAAAAATTCTTTGTAAATATTAATAAAAAAATATTATAAATAACAAAATATACTTTTGCATATATCCACAAAGGACCAAAAAAAAAAAAAAATTATTAAATAACTTTTATTTAAACAGTCCACAGTGTAAATAAATCAAAATCATAAAAAAAGAATCAAATCAATTCTTGTTGAAATTATGACAATAATAATTGACTATAAAATACAATATTTTGCAGTAAATAACAAAGCATAAACATACAAATAAAAAAAAATATCCTTTTAATCCTATATGTAATTTTTCTGCAACAATATTTTAACTATATATGTACTATTGTAATCGATTTTTGGAAGCTTTTCCTACTACCAATTCACCCATCAAACCAAAAACTTTTATAAAATATTTTCTACAAATTCACGTACTATATGTTTATAAATATTATTGTATTGAATTGAAGACCATCCCTTAACATAAAATGGTATTTTATGAATGCGGTGAATTGTTTATTATATATATATATATAGATATATATGTTTTATGTATTTTTGAATGAAAACTGCATCACTATTCAATGTTTTTTATTATATTCTTGTTTATTAATATGTGTGCGGATACATATACAATTAAAAACTTAATTTTATTAAATTATAAATTGAAATTTTGTTAAATAAAATATATTTTCTTTTTTTTTTTTGTTGGTATTTCTGGTTATAATGTGAATATGTGTATTAATGTAAAATAAATAAGTGAAAATTATTATTTACGATTTAATTTTTGTTAAAATTTTATTGCATTCGTGGAAAATTCATTTTATTTTTTTTTTTATATATTATTGTCAAATATACATAAATTACAATTTAAACAAACATAGTTTTTACATATACATAATATTTATAAATGATGTATTTAAGAGGAATAGAATTTTCACGAATTAAATTTTCTATTCAATTTCCCCTTGAGGTATAAAAACACGGTTTTTTCTATGCAGTAATACTGAAATTTATATCCTTTTTTTTTTTACTTTTGTTATATAAAAAAAACAGAGTAAATATGGAAAATGAAAATCTATGGAAAAATATTTAATTACAAGTTAATCAATGAAAGAATATATTTTTAATATAAAAAAATACATTTCTGCCATATAACACTAAACTTATTCAAGATAAAATTTTAATTAATTTACTTAATCTACAAAATTCATTATGTTTTAATGCTGGTTTGGTTTTGTAAAACGTTTATATTATTTCCATAAATAGTGTAATATAAAATTAGTTAAATTTTAAAATAAAAATTCTAGTTCAAATGATAAATAAATAGCAAATTTCAAAATTTTTAATCCTCAAGTTTTAGACACATAAGGAATAAAAATATTTAACAATATGAAATAATTTGTGTATCCTTTTTTCCCATTCTAGTTGTTTACATAAAACCAGGAAATAATTTCAAATTTTCTGTAGCCAAAAATTCATAAATATATCGTAGATAAATTTTAATTGCATAGTAATATAATCACAAATATAATTAATTACTAATATTTAACAATTCTTACACTGAGTTAATATCAAATTTAATAAATAATCAAATCAGTTCAATCAAAATTATTAAGGAATTTTGAATAATTTTTTAGTTTATAAGATATATTTCGATTAGTATAAATTTTTTTGCAAATATCAATGGGAATATTTCTTTCAATATTTACAAAGTTTATTTATTTTAAATTATATTTATCACAATATTTAAGCTTTTTTAATTATAATCCTGGACATCGTTTTTATTTTTTGTATTTTCATCAATAAAACTGATAAATTCAAAATTTCAAATTTGTCATTCGGTATTATCTTCATATATAATAATCTAATAAAATTTCATATTTCCAACTAATTAACAACCCTAAATTAATAATTTTGTATGCTATTTTCCTAATATCCTTTTTATAAATACAAATATACATTTATATATATATGTATGTATACAGTATATTGTGTACGTAAACAACTGCATAATAATTCCAATTAAAATGATTTCATTTATATTAGGATTTATATGGCTGTTATTATTTTACTTACAAATACATATACACCATAACAAAAAATATAATATGAAATATTTTTACAAAGGATATAACCTACTTAACAATTATATGCGTATATAAATAAATGTATTTAAAATAAAAAAAAAACGTATATATGGAATAAGGATAACAAAACCATACATAAAAAAAAAATAACAACGATTTCAATATTTTATACCCCATCTGTCCTTGTTTAAGTTTATAATAATAGTTTATAATTTGTCCAGCTAAAGTTTAATGTGAAACATAAAACATAAAATAAACAAAATGAAAATTTATTTCCAAAAACCAAAATAACGAATATAAAATAAAACGCATTTTTTTTAAATATTTTTTTTTGTTTTGGTTGTTATTTGAAAATGTTTCTCGTATTTTGTGTACTTTTGTTTTATTAATGGTTGGAAAATATGTTTTGTGTCCTTATCAACTATTCTATTGAACTCCAAACTAAAGCATTGTAGTTAAACTAATGGCCCGCAAAATTCTAATTGATACATTTCAGTCACTAAATTTTTGATGAAACTTTATCCTTTCGTGGAAAATCTCTACCTAATTTTTAAGTGTTAAGATTTTCGTGAAAACTTTTAACAACGTTTGACGTAATTCATATGCTTTGCACTCCATTGGTGCTGTTACAGCGGTATATTAACTTTTAAGCAGATATAGTAACATGAAATACTTTTTAATTTAGAAAATCTGATTAAACCAAAATTACCAGCATAAGAATTCCATTGCAACTGAAAAACTATTTTACAGGCAAAATATCGTGGAGTTGCTGGTACGTGATATTAAACTTTTGTGGAGTGTAAAAAGCTATTTCATAGCAAACCAGTTAAAATGACTGGTTCGGTATAACATTTCAAATCTAAATTTTATAATAAACATTGTCCGATTAATATATTTTCAAAAAAACTAAATGTTTGGCCCACTAAATTTTATGTTAGTTGTTAAATGAACGTTCCCTGACAAATAGCATAGATAGAATCTCATAATATTATTTAATAGTTTTCGAGGATATATAGTATTATAAAAATCGCATAAAACAAATTGATTTCATTTTGCTGAGTTATAATGTTATATTGTTTTTTTTCTTGTATGTTATGTTAGTGGTAATTAAAAATCTATTTTTCCAATTTATTCTTTAGGCGTTATTATTATGAAAGTATTTTTGATTTTGATTTTTTTGGAGGTAGAAAAATAAAAAAGGATATTTCAATGTAAATAAGCGCAGAATAAATATTTGGCCAACAATTTGTTAAATAAGAGAAATAAATTTTATTTATTTATTTTAATTGAAATAGATTTACGAATTTAATTTATATCTATTTGCTAAAAATTTTAAATATTTATTTTCAATTTTCCATTAAAAGAGAAAATAGATGTAAATATTTTAAAAATAAATCTTAAATTTCTAAATTGGTAATATTTTTAATGGGCATATATTAGTTAATGATTGTTTAATGGAAATGAAAGGAATATCCTAAAGTTGAGATATATGGGCTGTTTTTAGATTCAACCTGGATTTATACTAAAAATTAAGTTGTAAGTTGTTATATATAACTTGAAAATATCTTATTATTCTTTAAAAAAATTAGTAGTATAATTATACACTAACAGAAACTATATATGCTAGGTTCTTACTAATATAATCAATCATATGCCAAATTTTCAACATATTAATTAATATTTGAGACTGGAAACATATTTATTTTGGTCTAACTATAGCGACATATCGTAATATTTTCATAATAACTTTACAGTCAAAGAAAACTTATGTTTCAATTTATGTTTCAAAATTATTTTCTCCTCAAAAAATTATACTCCTAAATAAAATTTATGCTTTGTATCAAATTAATTTCGGAAATTTTGAATCAAATTATTTTCGGAAATTTGATTCAAAAAAAAAATTTATATAATTGTGCAAAAAGATCTTTTTATAATTTTTTTTATAAAATTATATTATTGAGTTAGTTTATTACAACATTAAATTATCATCGATATTATGTCCTAAATCATTTCTCAAGTAATTAATCTAAATATAGATTAATTACTTTTTTTATCAAATTAATAATTATTTGTCCTTTACTCAAAATTCGTCTTGCATCTTATTATACTATTGGTAATGATTAAATAAATATTTTAATTATATTCACTAGTCAGTATTTTAATTTTCTTTCTAGCAAGTAATTTAAATTTAAAAAAATTTTAATAATTTCAATCATATAATCGTGTTAAATTTAATTATTTTAAAATATTAATAAAGATAAAATTATTCAAATCCTGTAATGTTCTCAAAATCAATTTACTATAATAATAATATTAAAACTTATAAATAATTATATTATATATGTCCATTTATTTACTAAATTCTAAAAATTATTTACCACAACATCTATCGGTATTAATGTAATATCTTAAAAATTAAATTATAAATTCAATATTCCAGGAAATCAATAAATTTTCTGTTAAAGAAGGAATATCTTTAAAATAGCATATATTACTTAAATAAAAAACATTTTTTAAATAGCTTTTACTATATACTACATAACCTAATTTATTATTTATATAATAATTTAAAAAAAAATTAAATAATTTAACTAAACAGGCATATACGTCTTACTTAATTCGAAAGTAAAAGAAGAAAATAAAAGTTATAAATATTTTTTTTTTACAATAGTTCATAGTTAGAAATCTAGGTCATAATCGTATTCTCTTGGTACCATATTTTAAAATATACAATAATTCTAACACAATTTACATAAAGTCCAGACCAATTTTACAATATATATAAACCTATTATTGAGGATAAAATGTGCATAAATCTATATAAGAGAAATGTTTTGGTACAATAAATGAAAAAAAGGATGTTTTATTCAAATTCGATTCAAAATACAAAAATAAATGTAAAATGGACAATGAAATAACTTAAGTTTTAAATTTCATTTTTTTATAGTACTGTATTACTATAGATATATTACTATGCTTTGAAAAATATTATAAACAAGGATATTAAATATAATATTTTTATTTTATTGAAAATGAAAAATTTTCATCAAATATTTTATATAATTTTTATAATGTTAAAAAACTTCAAAGGATATTTTTTATTTATATATATATAAAATTATTTATTAATGTTATGTTCAAAAAAAAAAAATATGTTATTAAGTGTGAAATATTGAAAGTTTATTTCATAAAAATCAATATAAAAAATCTTGTTTTGTAATAATTTATATTTTGTAGATACTATTAATTTATTAATAAGATTATTTTGCATTTACTTAACTGAAGATACTAATATTACTAAAATATTTATTCAATTAATTTTGATAAATTTATAAGAATTTGAAAAACACTTTTAAGTTGAACTATTTTTTCAGTTTCAAAAGTATTTACATTTCAAATGAGTAATAAAAGTTCAATTATTTATAGTAAAATGATATTATTGAAGGTATTGAATAAGAATATAATACTAAGAAATTAATAATGACATTACTATGAATTTTCTAAACTAAAGATATTAAATTAAGAAATTTACTAATTTCGATAAATTTATAGCAATTAAAAAACACAAATTCCTTTATGAACGATAAAATTGTTATTTTAAAATTTGAAATATTTTTAAATTGTAGACCTTTAAACGTACTTTTTAATATTTTGCAAATATAAAGTAATTTTTTGAAATCAATTAGTTTCGCAACGCTATAACAACGCGTTATTCGTGCACTACTAATATTTTAACTACAGTTCTCATAATAAAAATTTTATAATTCTTGCAAATTAATTATTATTGTTTGTGATGAGATTTACAGAGTTCCGAAATATACACATTGTAATAATCAAATATTTCGCCATGATACTGAAGTGCTGTAGATATGATATCGAAAAATATAAATGCTTCTGAATTAAAAAAAATGTAATTTCCAAATCCACCACTTTAGAAATCATATTTTCTAAGTCAGAAAAATACTAAATATTCCATACATGATGCACCAAAAATTTTGACTTCAAAAATATTTATTATTATACATGTTACTACTACGTTTTTACTGCGTAAATAAAACTTGTTAATAAATTGGTTTTTTTTCTTTTCGAATTTTATTTCCATATTCTGTTTTTTTTTTTCAATTTGAACCCCTAATTGGATAAACAATATTTATTATCCCTGATGGTTACAATTCATTTCATAAAATTATTTATTATTTTCGATTTTACAAAATCATTCCATCAGGAATAAATATTATTTACAAATAAGATTTTTTATATGTTTTGCGAATTTTATCTTTCAATTATTATAGTATTGGTATATATGTACCTTTATACCAATTTAACCATTTTAATTTTTTTGATTACATACTTTGTACATTGTTAACATTATAGAGATTCCCAATATCTTATAGATATAACTTCAAGTAAAACATAAATGTTTTCATTATCTGTCAAAAATTGTATACAAAATAATAATTTTTTTTGTTTTTATTTCTTACTCCTCGTTGAAACATAAAGAATTATAAAATATACCTGATTTTTTATTATTATTTACAATGCATTCTAATAATATATTATAAAATTTTTGTTGCAAGTTGCAAGGCAACAAAAAAAAAATTAGAACATTTTGGAAACCAAAAAAAAAAAATAACTAAATTATAAATAAAATATTCTATGAAAATACTTGAAATCTTTTTAACATTCAGGATATTCTCTCTGAAGCAAATCATATCCTTCTAATATCTAGCTGTAGCACGTGATATGCTTTAAAGATATCCAGGATGTAACATAAAAAAAAAAAAAATAACAATTTATATATATGTAGATATAAATAAATACATTTTCCTAAAATGTCACTATGCATAGTGATATTATTTTGATGTATAAACAAAAAACAAAAAAAAAAAAATTCTATTTTGTATCTCATTGCATCATTGGCAGCAAGCATATTCTATTCATTTATCTTTTACCAAAAAAACTTGAAATGCATATCAACATTTTAAGCAATGTTGTTAGTATTTATGAGAGGTGTGTATAACAAAATAAAATATAATTTTATGTACATGCATATATAGTTCAACGGAAAATACACCTTTACATAAATTTATTAAGAAGAATATCTTTCACATATCTATAGAAAAAAATATACTATACCTTATAGTAGATATAAAAATGAGATAAACATTTTGTATTTTGTAGTATTTCCTTTTTTTTCCCCCTATTGTTGAGGAAAATAACACACAAAAAAAAAAAAACGGAAGAAAAACATAATAATTTTACGCAAGCAATTCGGTTTTTCTTTTTATTGTTGTACATTTTAGTTTTCTATTATTATTCTTTTTTGTTAAAGATTCAAAACTACATACATGTTGTTGATGGTTATATTTATTTTTTTTATATGTTGTATTATGTATTATTGTAATTCTATGCTGCAATAGAAAATTAGCTCAGTGCCGGAAATTTAAACAGAACATCCCAAAACATTTACAGAATTTTTGTAACAACAAAATGACTTATTTATATAGTTACAGTAATTTTTATAAGATTCTGGTCAATCTAATCATTGATATTATGTATTTTTTGCATAAATATACATAAATTTTTCCATAATATGTTTATATAATTTTCTATAATTATATAATTTTTCCATAATAAATCATATTTTTATGGTTTGTCAAATTTTATATTGAAACTTTTTCGATGAACTTACATGACAACTAATTTTATTTACCTTGTTTGTCTACCTAGCTTCATATATTTTCGCATACAAAACATAACACTACTCTCCTTTGTCAGTTCGATGTTTGATCCACTTTTAAACAATTTCACAAAAAAAAATAAAACCAGATATAGAAGAATGATTAGATAAAATTGGCGTCACAAGACCCAAGATTATTAAAATTCATCTTTTTTTTTGTTGTTGTAGAAAATATATAGATATAAAAAGTGTCATAATAATTAAATGAATATAGATGCACAATTAGATGAATATCTTTTATGTTTTTAAAATGACATTTTGAAATTTATGAAAATATTATATCAGATTAAAATTTTATTCAGTATTTTATTCATATTGACAGATGTACAAACAGTCATTTAGCCAATTAAATCGATAAATACAGTGAATTATCGATATAAGTTACTCTGATAACGTTATTAGTTACTCTCGATATAAGTTATCCTGATAACGTTATTAGTTACCCTCGATCTAAGTATTTTTTTTTTCATTTCATTATCGCGTTATAAGGCAATATCAAATAAAAACACAAAATTATATTTTGACTTGGGTAAATTTAACTTCGAAAATTGTCTGCTAAGGTGCCTAGCATAACTAATCACTATATTTGCCTTTTTTTGACAGTTCACTATCTTTGGAACGAATTAACGATAGGAAAAAATTGCGTCCCTTTTCGATTTAAGTCATTTAAATTTTTATATAAGTCACTTTTTTAAAAAATTATATTCAAGGTAGGTGACTTATATCGAAAATTCACTGTATTTCAAAATTATATTTTATATTAAATTTTAAAATATTAATTTAGTTTATAAGCTTACTGTGTAATGATCTAAATTTTCTAAATTTTAGTTAGTTTTTTTTAGTTGATTTTTAACTAGAAAAACTAACTAAGCGATTACTATGTTACTCAATAAATTTGATTTATTAAACTTTAAATTTTTATTTATGACAAATAGAAAAATTATAATTCTAATGCCGGCTCTGTTTAAATATAATCTTTTAGCTATTATTCATTTATATTGAAAGTGAACATTAAAATGTGCATCCAAACAAAGATATAATATTTTATTGGTAGTGAAATGTTTTTCCTGTCGGATTGGTTGAAATTATAAAAGAACAATTTTCAATCAAAATGATTTTTCAACTTTGTTTTCTTTTTTTTTCTTTTTTTTTTTTTGTGGTTAAAAAGGAAATCTTTTATTTTCCATTCAAAGTTAACAATATTTTACAAAAAAAAAAAATATTTATAAACATTTTTATTATTTTCTTTAATATTAATATTAGATTTTTAGTTAAATTCAAATTGAAATTCAATTTTCCGTTTATAATTTTCAATTTGAAAACAATAAATTGAATTTGACATGTAAAAAATTACTAATTTAATTGAACAGAAAATAATTAATTTCACTAAGGTTTCATTATGTTTTGGTAAATGTGTGTAATTCGGATGGAAATGGTTGTATATTAAAAATTTGTAATAAAACTTTTTGGTATTAATATTATTTCAGGGAAAAAAATTAATATTTCTTTAATTATAATATTTTTGGAAATTCTGAATAATTCGATCAATAATTTGATCTTTATAAGAATTTCGAAGAATTAGTTATACAACAAAAAAATTACTCAATCAAAAAATTTGAAATTTCCTCATCATCTTTAAAAAATTTCATTAAATTACTTAAATAATTTATTAATATTTATTTATTAAACTAATTTTTATAGATAAATATATTTCTTCTTTTTTTTTTACAGTGTATTACTGAGATAAAGATTATTTTCAATAGTTGTTTTCACCTATTTTTTTTTTTTGTTCCTTTATTATACGATTAGGATGTACGCGCTAATTATTTTTCTTTTGTATATCTCAGAGCAAATTTTAAGATTTTCCTGTCAAATAATATTTTTTTATTATTATTATTTTCCTAGCATGTCTGGGTTATGGGTTTTATTTTTTTTTTCATATATATAACACCTAAGATTTTATTCTGAACAATAGAAAATTTAAAAAAAAAGAAAAATTTTCTTTTGTAATTTTCCTAAGAATCGAGAAAGAAAGGAAGTGAAACGCATAAATTTTTACTTTTTATCTTTGGATGCTGATAGCATATTTCGTTTATTTTATATATTTTTTTTCGCTTGGTTTTGTTTTTTCCTTTACGGTGTGGTAAATTGTATAAACCACGAAACATATAACACAAAACAAAAACACCATTTATAGGTAAACAAACATGGATTTAAGTTTTGAAAGATTAAAATATATAATTTTTTTTTCAGATAACTTTTTTTTTTTATGTTTCAGTCGAAAGGTTTATCTTTATATTTTTTTTTTTTTTTGTCTTGAAAAAGCAATAATGGAAAATTATTTCTTTTTGTGGAAAATTGCATCAGGTGTTAAAAGTTGATATTAATTAGATTTTAAAAATGCATTTTATATTTTTTAGCGATAATAAATTATTACGAACGTTACTATGGTTTGTGTAGATTTTTATTACAAACTAGACACAATTTAAAGTTTATTATTGGAAATTTGTAGGGCCGGGCAATGAAACAATGTTGTAGAGTCGTAATGGGTTTTACTATAGAAATAAATTTAACTATAATTATGATGTAGGGGTAGGCTATAATAATATTTTATTTCAATATAATAAATTTTGGTTCAACAAATTAAAAAAATTTATTTGTTATGTACATACTACTAAATCTCCGAATTGGGGTCAATAAGTAAAAAAATTCCGTTGCTGCTATTGATTTTCACCTAAATATAATGATTAACGACGTATGATACTCGATTAATGAAGTTTGTATTTGAAAATTGTTTTTTAAATTATTTGACATTTGAAGCTATTATTTTAAGTTAATTTCCACTTTTTCAAATGGGGATGCTCTCCACAGTGATAAGTATGGGAAAAAGTGGAGATTAATTCGTGAGTTTTTTCCGAATTAATTTCCACTTGGTAAATTTTTCATACTAATGACGTTCTAAAACGTCAATCTAAAATTTTCATACTAATGACGTTCTAATTCACCAATTAACCAAAAATTGGTTAATTGGTGAATTTTGTATACTAATGACATTCTGAAATTGGTGAATTTTTCATACTAATGACTTTCTAAATTAAGCGTAATGATCATTAGCGAGATAATTAGGTTAAAACTTACCAACAAATATGACAGACAAGATATGTAATTATAATTAGGGCAATAATGATCATTAGAGAGTATCGTCTGTCAAAGGTATTAGATATCATTATTAATGTCCTCTCCATTCTTTTGTCACAAATTGTTATACAGTATAAAATACATTAAATATTAATGCTGGAAATGATTAGTATTGGATTCTAAAGTAAAGTAAAATTTAAATTTATTATTCGAAATTTTGTCTGAATATGAAAAATTATGCTAAAAAAAACACTTTTTTTAATACAAAATCACATTTATGTCAATTAAATTACATAAATGTGACTTTGTATTAAAAAAAATTGATAATTTCAAATTTAAATAAATTAATTTTTATATTCATATTTAAATACATACTTTTACAAATTTCCGGCTTAAATATAATTTTAATATTAAATTAAAAAGCTTTTTGCTTAATATTTTATTTATATATTTATTCCAACATAAATATTGATCAGTTAAATTCTGTAGAAATATTATTTTAATAAATTAAACTTTTCCAGCAATTAAGAAAAATGAAAATTTATTTATAATTTTTATTTTTTTTTTGTAGAATTAAAAAAAAAACAAAATATTTTAAATATAAAGAAAAATTGTTTTAATTTTTTTTTTTCTAAATCTTAAAATAAATGTTAATATATTTCAGAAACGATTAACTTTTTTATATTTCTGAAATTAATATTCAAAAATATTTCAATGTTTTATTTATTTTCTTTAGCATATGCTAAATTTCACATAATGATTTATGATTTCATTTTAAATAAAAAACACCTCCGCCTCATACTAAAAAAAAATTCTTAGAGATTATTAAATTTCAATATAATTAAAACCATTTTAAAGCAACATTGTATCTTGTTTTATATAAATTGAATTATTCATTTATAAATATACAAAAATATTTTAAGTTTTAATATTAAGTTTCCAACAGAAATTTAAATATAATAATATTTTAATTTCTTGTTGGTTCAAATTGTTTAATGAATTTAATAGCTAAATAAACCTTAAGCGATTTTTTAAAAGTTTAATAAGAAATAAAATAAGAAAGGGAATAATTGTGAACAAAACTATAATAATATAAATTTTTAACATTTATAATAAAAGTAGATTTGATTCAAAAAAACTCTAGATTTTGTATAAAAAAGTATAGAAAATATAATTAAGTTTCAATATTATAAGTAATCCGTGATTTTCTATCAATTCGAATTTCATTCCAATTACATATAATCGGATTGATTTTTTATTGAAAATAATATTATATTTTCCAACATAGAAAATTACTACTAAAGCAAAAAGATTTTATGCAAAATTAAAAATCCAAATTAGATACAGTCTGTTTTTTTTCAGCTCAGTTTAACTATGAAACTATTATTGCCATAAAATTATAAATTATCTTTATTTTAAATTTAAAATAAATAAATATTTTTTTTCAGTATTATTTAATTATTTAATTTTAAATAATTTTGATTATACAAATAATAGAAAAATCACTAGAATCTAATCAGTTCTATGAAATTCACTAGCTCAGTATTTTAATAAATTTTCTGTCAATCCATCCTTAAACATTTCTATTACTAAATATTCTTTAGTTGTTCATTTTACGACATTTTTTATTTAAAATGGAATATTTCGCATCGCTATTTTTCCAATAACATAACCAAATATCATTTCAATAAAATTGTAGATCATAAATTATGTCCTAGTGCAACTATAATGTTTTAAAAATGTTTTCTTATAATCAATAAGCTTTCTGTTTTCATGAAATCAATCACGTGGGCCAATAAAACATAATTTTACATAAAATTGCATAAATTTTTGGAGGTGGTAAAAACATAACTCAGTTTTTAAAAAGCAGACTGTATTATCTTCATCAAAAGTTATATTTTGTTGCCTAAAGGTATAAGATTAATCCTTTTGACCATTAATCATTTACTACTAACAATTTTACATTTATTTACAACTTATAATACCAAAAACTTGTGGTTTTATAGTCAATGTGGCTTTATTATTGTGAAAATAAATGATAATTAATTCCAAAAATTTATCTATTAATATTTTGTGTCGATTTTTTTCAAACAATAAATTTTGTAATCAATTTGTAAAACCACTAGAATCAGGCAACAATTAGTAATTATTAAGTGTTCACTAAATTTTATTGTAAATTTCTGTATAAATACAATCTATTTTTTAATTAAATGTTTGATTTTATTAAAAGTGTGAAATTCTGAAGAAAGAAATTCGGAAGAAAATATACTGAAACATAAAAATTATACCAAAAAAAAAAAGTAATTATGTCTTAATATGAAATTTGGACAAAGTTTATAGACTTTTGACTCTGTACAAAAATTATTTATTGTCATAAATGGAATGACAAACAAAAAAAAATTTATATTTTTTTTTCGTAACGTTTTACTTCCGGTTGTATATTCATAATAAAGGATGCACAATAAATAACAAACAAAAAGATATAAAGGACAATGCAACATTTCATATTCTTTTATATTTTTCAAAAAAAAAAACATACATTTTTGCTGAAAATGAAAACTATAAAAATATGTTGAAGATACTAACTAGTAAAAATATAGCAAAAATCTAAAATGAAACAAAAAAAAACATTAAAATTATTATTTGTGGACAAATTGAATAAAAATAATAATTTACGACTCTTTGTTAATGGGAAAAAGATTATTCATTACTTCGAAAAATGATAATAAAACTATGCCATTACTTGGACTTGGAAAGTTAGATTACAGTGATCATATTTCATTTCATATAATTTCCATTGTGTATTTGGCAATGCAATTTAAATAAATGTAATAAAAATACCACAGGACCACAGTGATTTCAAAAATTTGCCTAGATGTATTAATTCAGGGTAATGAATTTTTCAATTAAATTATATAATCCTTAGTGATGATGATAGCTCAATGACTTATTCAGCCTGAAATCAGCCCTTAAACAGACTTGTAAAGTTCATAACGCCTAAATATCATAAAAATGATGACTTTTCTCTGCACTGTTCTTCTTTAATGTTAACGATTTTATTCAAATATATCAAAATGAACGGCCAACACCGCCACGTTATTCTCTGAGCTTTTCTCACTTCTTTACGTAATTAATCATGTCTGTATATAAACAAACTATTTTTATTTTTTTGTTATAATTTCATAAAAAAAATTCTTCAAATTAAAATTTTACCTCTTTCAAACATAATAAAAAAAAATCAAGAAAATTCAAATTGCAATTCATTTTTTTTTTGTTAGAAATAGCATAAAAAAGAAATTTTCATAGAAAAACCTAATTCATTACAATTAATCATAAAATATTACAATGTGAATGTAAACCTAAAACAAAATTTTTTTAAATTATTATTTATTTCAACATAGAAAAAATGTAATTATATCATTTCCCTAAAGTTAATAAAATTTTCATATAAATTTTATTTCTTTATTTGTTTAAAAAAAAAAACTAAGTAATTAAGACTTCATTAACAAAAAAAATAAAATAAGAAGCAACCATTTTCTTCCTAAATATAATAAATTTTCATATTAAATTCAAGCTCACCAATCATTGTCGCCACAGCTTATAATCTTTAAAATATTTAGGAAACAAAATAAAATAAAAAAAAAATATTTCTTCCGGAAAATATTGTTGTTGTTTTTCTTATTTCATTAAATTTTTCATATTAGAAAAAATTCTTTTTTTTGGAAAATATATTGTCCACCATCTATAATACCATTTAAAAAAATCAAAAAAAAAAAAAAAACAATGTTTAAATAAAGCTTTAAGTACAATATGTTTTCTATATAAATTTTCCCTATATTTTCATTGCAATTTTCATTCAACATTCTTTAAAAAAAAAAATTTTTTTTATCCATGTATTTTAAAATACAAGCGACATAAAAAAAATGTATATAGTAGATATAAAAGGAAAATAGTTTCATTTTTGTTTTTGTGTTGAAAATTTTCCCCATTAATTTAAAAAAAAAAATAAAAAAAACAACAACGTGCTAGGAATTTTGTCCGTTTTATAAAACTATGTTATAAGGAAAATTGTGCATAAAAAAAAAAAAAAATAGTTGGGAGTTTGTAACCAAGACATTTTAAACAAATTGAAAATTTATTTAAAAATTTATTTAAAATAGAAGTCGTTAAGGAGGACATACAAGTCAAGTTACTATGCGATATAACTGATGGGGATGAATTTTTTTTTAAATATTCAATTTATTTAGTATATATTACGTGTTGCGGTTACCCACAATTTTATTTGAAAAACAAAAAAAACAAAAAGAAAATTTATATTTCTTATCAGTTATGAAAAATTCAATAAATAAGCATATAGATACATTTGAATATCAATGTTTATCTACTATCCTATAAGGCTTCAGGTTAAACAATTACATAAAGAAAAATATGATATTTTTTAATCAAAAGTTCAAATATATTTCATATTTTTTCCACATAATAGATATAAAATCTTAGGAATCAATGAATTTACATTTTAATTTACATTTGAATTAAATTTCTAGCCATGTAAACTAAAAATCTACAATATTGGCAATACGGATTTTGACATTTGTATATGCCTTTCTTTTTATTTTTATTTTTTTAAATAAAGCAGATCTGTAAAGACAATTTTAATAAAATTATTTCTATGTTATAGAGTTGATCACAGATGTTCTTAAAAAAAATATATATATTATAATAAAATATGTTGAAAATTTTCCTAAATTAAGTTAAATATTATGGGAAAAAAACCGCACATAAGCTTTAATTTCCAGTGAATGTCTGAATAATCCTTTTGGTTAGTTATATAATATATATTTCTATTATATATAATAAATATATTTATATATATACATACATATATATACATTACATAGTCCAGTGAATAATTAAAGTCATTACAAACACTTTCTTTGTCTATGGTTTTCTATACGTCATTTTGATAGTTATTTCATTTTATATATAATATCCTGGTACTATCTATACTGACTGTGATAAATAGTTTTGTCTCTTGAGTCCTCCAGAATTTATAGTGACTTTTCCTTCTTATCCTTTCTATACAACAACAAAAAAAAAAAAAAAGTAATACCCATTATTATACATAAATATATCATTGCCCTTCTATAAAACTAGTAGAATATATGATATAATTTATTTATATATATATACATATACATATATATATTTCATTTCAAGGACTAAAAAAATATTTTTGTCGAATAGTTTCCTAAATTATTTTCACTCTACATAGGAAAAATAAAAAAACTATAATAAAAAATGGAAGACTTTTAAACTTTTCAACACAATGAATGAACCATTTTTGTTTTTTTTTTTCGGTCAATTAATTAAAGGAGGAATTTTTAAATACTATAAAAATTAAAGATACGTGATAAAGTACACATTATTTATTTTTTTATTTTTTAGGATATTTAAGAAATTAAAAGTAACACGTGACAGTTTGATTTTTTATTACAATGATGGAAATTAAAATTAAAATTTAAAATATTATTGGTAGGGTATGATGTAGACAGACGAATAGTAAAAGTAGTGAATTAAAATACCTTTTATTTTTGTTATTTTTTATATAGAATTAGAGTTATAATCGAAAAGAATCTGATTTGGATACAGAAATCTAAATTTTAATTAAATTTCAATTATGAAATTCCATCAATGGTCTCTCTGTCGAACTTTTTATTTAATATAAACCAAATATACACTCTGACAAATTATTGTGTAAAGTAAAAATGATGAAACATGAAGGTCTTTCAACAAAATTTTATGTACCAAATTTCACAATTCACCAATATTTCACGCTAAGAATTCATCAAGCTAAGTAAAATAATTTAGTAAGTTTAAAAACATATAGTCTTCTAAATTTATAAATTAAATTTCTTGGTCATTACTTTAAAGACCAGCTTTTACATAAGGCAACAATTAATATAAATCTAATATTCGTTTAAAAATCCTTAGACGACCATTTATATCCCAAAATATTAGAGTAAAATATTTGATATATTTTAAAATGAAGAAATATATAATTTTTTTTAATCAAAAGTTTAAATACGAGGGCTGATTGATAATTACGTGAACTACCTGTGATGCAGGTAATGCACAGGTATGAAGTAGGTATTTTTTAACTCTAAAATCATTTACTAGGCTTTATATAAAATTTCAAGTCGATATCTTATTTAGTTTACGTGTGACAGTCTTTTAAACAAGTCAATTTCAGTGAATTTTTTAAAATGGTGTGTTGATAAAGCATTTGGTAACAGGAAAAAGTCAGAAGGAACAAAATCTGGAGAATATGGTGGATGAGGAACCAATTCATATCCCAATTCTAATAATTTTGCAGTTGCAATTCCTGATTTATGAACTGGTGCATTGTCCTGATGAAAAAGCACTTTTTTCTTTGCTAAATGTGGTCGTTTTACCATTATATCGCCATTCAAAACGTTATTGTTTTTCCTTTTGCTAAATAATCGATATGGATTATACCATGAGCATCCCAAAAAATAGTGGCCATAATCTTGCCAGCTGATGGAACTGTTTTTGCCTTCTTTGCAGCCTTTTCGCCTGTAGAAATCCACTATTTTCGTTTTTCTTTTTTCTCTGGTGTGTAGTAATATATCCATGCTTCATCAACGGTTATGAATCGACGCCAAAAAGTTCAAAACTTGCTTTGATGTTGTCACATGATTGCGTTTTTGATCAGTTGTAAGCAAACGCGGCACCTATCTTGCAGAGCTTTTTCATATCGAAATATTGATAAAAAAACACCTACTTCATACCTGTGCATTACCTGCATCAAAGGTAGTCCACGTAATTTTCAATCAGCCCTCGTATATTTCATATTTTTCCATATATGCAATAGTAACTTTAAAATTTTCTTATGAAAATTTTAAAAGACCTTCAAAAGATCTAAAAAAAATTACAAAAATTTAAAAATAACCAAAAATTAATAAAAATAAATAATTATTTCTAAAAGCCCAATAATAAAATATCAAAAATAATTTAATTTCATATCCAACCATTTACCGATTCTGATACAACTGAATTATAATTATTTTCCTATAATTTAATCCTTAAAGTTCTACCCAAAAAAAAAAAGAAAAACTGTAAATTGTGTACTTTCAATACGTGATATCTTACCTCAATGCACAGATCTTCTTCACGATTATAAATCCTCCATACAGCATCAAATTACATCGTTAATATTTTTCCTTCCTACTAATATCCTCATTTATAGTGCAAAACCATAAAATTATAATCCATTTGAAGACAATTATATAATATTTTATATCACGATTTGAAAATTCTTCTCTGTCACCACACGAAAAATACTGGAACAAAAAAAAAAAAAACACCTAATACGAAATCGATATTAAACATAAAAATAATAAGGAAAAAACACTACATTTTTAACCAACTTTAACTTTCAAAAAATGAATAAAGATTTACACGTGCCTTTTGGAAACTAAATCGTATATTTTTTTTTATAGGAACATTTTTATAAAGACATTATTTTATATACATTTTATAAATAACAAGAATTCTTAAAGGAATATTATGATCTGATGGACCAAAATACCATCGTATATATATTCCATCTCCATGCTTAGTAAAGTAAAATGTACAGACATTTTATTAACAACAAAAAATATATAATATGATTTTGTGTATTTGTTTTTATATGTTCTGGCTTAAAGTTCGAAAATACATAGACTTATGTCAGTATTCTTACATGTTGATTATGGAAATAAAGGATAGTGGTTTAAATGGATATAGAAAAAGGATGTAAACGCTTCTCTTGCATTCAGAGTACGTATTGCCTATAAAAGTGATCAATACTATTTTACGTTGGTAGATTTTAGTAGAATTGTTTTAGTTTGCTTAGCATTGTCATAAATTATATGACTTTACATTGGTAACTAGATAAAATATCAGTATATGATATTTCAATCTACTACCTGACTATTTATCATTGAATTATACTGAATGTTGCAAACTATTAATTATCCAAACTCCTAAATATTGGTACCTAGATATTAAATTTTCCTAGGAGAACACAGTATGAGCGATAATTCTGTCGAAGCTGATCTATTCATTAGAGAGATAAATATCTGCCAGGGGTTGGAAATCTTACCCAGAAAACAACTGCAGTCAAAATTGTCCTATTGTGAGACCCTACAGATCTTAACTCTGATTTGACAACGTTAAGTTATTAATAAATCTTCCCTGAAAGATTTCCCTGAAAGATCTTGATGCAATATCCTTTGGTTCTAGAAACTCTTGCCTCAATCTCGTTCATTAGAAAGCTAGTATGAATCGATGTACTACGAACGTGTAAGCCATCGATTGCAGTGCAAAACGTGTCTACTATTGGCATTCGTTCGAGAGTTGTCGCTCTTTTCTAACCGACCAATCAAATTCCACACTATGCATAAAATAGTTTTTCTGACATAGTAACCATTCATTATGTCTTATATGTCAGAAAAATAAATTTCTATACTAAGTCAAAGGTTATTTTGAGACAATTTTTGTCAGTATCTAAAGAAACCGTATAAAAAATAAATTTAATTTAACATTTTCCGGTTAGCAATCTTTACATTTTATAAAATCGATAATAAAAAATTTAATATTTTCTACACTTTTGATATTTATAATAATATAACTCATACTATATTTTCTTCACTTTTTTTTTTTTGGTATTTGATCACAACAAATTTACTGATTATATGATTATAATGATTGCTCTCTTAGCGCAGAATAAACTATATAGTTTTTTTTTATATAGTGAAAAGCTTACTATAAGATTAAGGGCTTTAATCAAGATATATATACAAAGTATTCATAGAGGACAAAGTGTAATTAAGTTTGGATAATGAAAATTAAGTTTTCTTTTTCTTTTTCACTTTTATATAAAAATACGTGTTGTTGTTTTTCTTATACATTTTTTTTTTTTTTTTGCATATTTATTAGAACCATCGTTGATTATAATATTTATGCCACCTGTGTTATAATTTGCAAGAAGAAAAAAAAATGTTGGAAAATTAATTTATTCTTATAAAGATTTTCCGATATTTTAAAAAAAAAAAATTAGAGAAAAAAAACTTTTTTTTTTAATAATGAAGATAGCTAAAAATTAACTCTTAAAGAGCAGGAAAAAAAAAATTGAAGTACACAAAAATTAATAATCAACAATTTCCTCTTTTTGTAAATTCGATTAAGTGAAGTGTAATGAGAACGACAATTAAGAAATTTTTTTTCTAATTATAAATAAATTGTTAATTCACTTGAGTTTTGGTAATTAGATTTTCAGAAAAGTAGTTTTTAGTGATTTTGATGGAATAAGTTAATGATTTCTGTACAATTCTTATTTGAAAATTACTTTATTTATGTAATTTTCTGTAATTTATAAATTATGTTTCAAATATTTTTTTTTCTTTGTATCTTAAATAAGATAATTTAAGATATTTGTCTCATACACCAATATTTTTATGTCAAAGTACAGATAAATTTTATTTGACTATAGGCGATTTTTTATATTTTTCTAAAAATAAAACTGTCAAAATATAACCAATAAATTGTCAAATATTATTGATAAACTTTTATCCAGCAGTGTAACCAGTATCCATATAACATTTTCAATGGTAATATTTTTTCCCCAAATATTTCGACAGTTTGTAAAAGTTGTATAGAGATTTGTATCAATTGAAAAGTACAGATGACTTGCAGCATTTTTTGTAAATTTTCAAAAAAAAAAATACAACATAAAAAATTACTACATACATATACACATTTTTATGTTGCTATATTATGATAAAAATGTTTTACTTCAACTTTAGTAATAAGTTTCGGTTCACTATTATTATATAATCATTAACAAATTGTTATCAGTTGTAAAATCATGCTTACATTCTCTTAAAAAAAAGGACACTTTTAAAGGAAATGAAAAGGAAAAAAGGTTAAATGTAACATATTCTCTTGTGAGCATTTTAAAATACACCAGAAATTATTGAAATGAAATAATATAGAGTAATATAGTTAAATTTACTAAATTATATGTCAATTTTAATATATTTTCTGTATATACATAGGCCCTTTTGATTAAGATAGGTCATCTATTCAATTAAGTTATTCTAGAATTATGTCAATTAAGGAATTACTTTGGAAATTAAATATAGTAAATATATTCTAATTAATATAAAAGCTAATAATAATTTTAGAAATATTATATTTTCATTAAAATTCAATTTGAAATTATAAATAATTGCTACCGAAAATTTTCAATCTTTTATCTATGAAATATATTTCTTCCAATAAAATATGGAGGTAAGACGTAAAATATACAATGTCAAACCAGTTAGGTTTAAATAATTCAATCTTGGACAAATTTATCTGGAGAAGTTAGATTTGCTTGGATTTATAAATTATATTTAAAAAAATTGATATAAAAGACCTTATTCTCACTACAAATATCCTTCAATTAGGTTTCAATGAATCGCTAGAAAAATTTTACTAAAACAGCTGATCATTAAAGGTGAATAAAAGTACAAATCTTATAAAAAAAACGTAAACTTTCACAAGCACCAAATCAACTTGTAAATTGAAAAAATTTATACTTTTGTGAAATGATAAAAAATGCAATTGTAGTAAAACGCTTTCAATCTACGATAGCAAAAGAATAAATTGTCAAACGATACCATAAGACAAAATTGCCAAATATTTAAAAGAGACCAAGAGAGCATTATGTACAGAAAAATCGTCAAATATTAATACTGCGAATGATTTTATCAACTGAAATTATATATTTTTTTAAAAATATAAACCTTACAAGAAATTCATTTATTTTTGACCAAATATTGACTGAAAATTGTACTAAATATATATGCATGTATGTACTTTGTATATGTATGCATGTACTATAGATTTTGATGTGTGAAAAAAAAGTGCTGTGTCTCGAAAAATTGTGTGATTATTTTTGCTATTATATTAAATCCCAAAACAAACTTTATTGTTTTGCTTTTTTTCCAGATAAGTCAAAGCAACTTTGTTTGGAAATAAATGGTTTTATTGTTGTACACATATTTACAAAATATAGAAAATGGAAAAACCAAAAAAAAAAAAAAAAAAAGAAAACTTCATCCACAAATCCAACAAAACTTCGTTTTGTTTTTTTAATTTTATAACATCAGCTCAGCTTATAAGAAGCTTTATAAAAATTTCATTTTTTTTTTTTCATTTTCATTTTCATTTTCATTTTCATTTTGTATTTTGTCCAAGGACTTATATTTTATATTTATGTACATAATATATGTTTAGTTTAGTTTAGTTTTTTTTTTTTTTGAACGATTGAAAACAGTTCCTTGGTGTATTAATTTTTATATACATACATATGTTAGACATATATGGTAAACAAAGTTTCATATTATTTATTTTGTATTTTATATATTTTGGACGAAAATCTAATTTGAAAAGTTTCATTTATTTATCTGTTTAGTGAATAAACTAGATTTTCATTTTAAATAAAAGTTGAAATTTATATTTTATTTTATTTATTTTTTTATTTTTTGGAAATATGTACATTTTAAGAAAATGCAAAGTTTTTACAGACTATTGAAGTTTTTATTAAAAAAAAAAAAATGTTTAAAAGAAAATATTTTCCAATATTTTTTTATTTTTTCTTTTTCTGATGGTTAAACATTGCACTTTTCTTTTTAGTTACAATTCAATAAATTTCCATATCAATTGTTGCTATCTTGCACCAATCAACTTTTCTGAAAATATTTAAAAATTCTCTAAAAAAAAAATTTTTTGTCAATTTTTTAATCGAATTTCTCGAAAAATCTGTTCACAAACATTCTGCCCATTGAATACTGAAAATTATTGTCATATTAAACAAACATATTAAAGTAGTCCATAAAAAATATGAATATACCATAAAATTTTAATGAAACATATTTCCATGAAATTGAATGATTACCATCTTACAATTGCAACTTGATTACGACACTTTAATCTAAAAATACTAATTATAATTTTTTATTCTTTTAATGCAACTAAAGTTTGAATTATTTTATATTTCTTTTAATTTCAGCCAACTTTAAGTAATTATCGTGATCAGTATAATATTTCGTGGACAGTTCAAAGTCATGCACCAATTCGTGAATATCGTTTATTTTATCGTAAAGAAATGAGTCCTAGAAATCATAATCATCGTCAATTTTCAGATGATAAATTGGATAATCATATTGGTACACATTATTATAATGGTATAACTACATGGGGTTCAAGTAGCAGCAGTAATATGGGTACTAGTACAAGTGGTGGTAATTTAATGGGTGTTACTGGTAGTGGTATATCAACAATGGGTACAACAAATGGTGGTGGTTTTCATCAGGAACATACAAAATGGAAAAATGTTAATATACCTGCAATATATCAAATATATAATGAAGTTAATGGTGGTATGGATGATAGAGGATATACACATCAATATGGATTAAATGGTGCTGTTGGTGGTGGTGGTAATCATGAAATTGGTTCTAATGGATATGGAGGTGGTGGTGGTGGTGGTGGTGCTGAACATAATGGTATATATAAAAAAATAATTTATTCATTTTAATTGCCAATGTGCATATTATGCAATATTAAAATTAAACAAGAACGAATAAAAATTACGAGAAAATTTAAATTAACTGAAATTTTAACTACAAAGTAGATTTATGTTGACATTTTACGCAAAAGCATAAAATATAGATATATTTAAATATTCATAACTTTTTACTATAAATTATATAGTAAAATTTATTCAAGTTTTTTTAAAGTTATTAATCGAAATATTAATAATAATTTTCTGAAAATTGTAAAATTATTCGTCATAAAGGTGAATAAATAAAATGAAATTTGTAATTAGCTAAAATTTGTATGATATTTGATTGGAAATTTTATTATAGAAATTATTAAATTTTAAAGTTTTTCTAAGAAATTTATAAAGTTTTCTAAGAAATTCTAAGTTTGGAAAATTAATCTCAAAAATTTACTTAAATATTATTTATTTAAATCAATTAGAAAATCTAAAGAACGAAGGATATACAAAAATATAAAATTAATAAAAAATTATAAATTATATTACGAACAAATTTTCTAAATAATCCACAGTCAAAAACAACTCCTGTTTTCAATAGATATTTTATAATTACTTATTTAATAGATATAAATTTAAATTTAACTTTTTTACCTCTAATATTCCAAAAATCTAGTAAAATCTAACATTAAATCAAAATTTAATCGTATTATATTAGTTAAAACCATAAAATGTTATATAATATTTTTCTACAATATAATCTACATGTGATTTTTTAAGGATTTAAAAATGATCTCTAAAATAGACAAGATTTTTTTAAAGCTTTTATTTATTATATACAAATTTCTATACACCATTTCGTTTTATAAAACTATTATAAAGCTTATAGTTATGAAGAAAATTGCAAGAAAATATCAAACATTAAATAGGATTTTTTTTTTTACTGCTTTATGGAGTTATATGAGCATAAGAATAATTCCACAGAACATAATTCCACACATATTTTTTAAAAAAAGAAAATATTTATACGAAAAAAACTAAAAATAGAATCTACTTTGTGAAAAAAATAAAAATTTTTAAAAAGAAAATTTTTCTACTGATGGCTACAATTTCATACAATATATAAAAGTTTCTTGTTTCACCGGTATTGCTTTAGGGATAAAATAATTTGAATTTTTTTTGTTTTTTCAATATGTATTTGTTGAAAATTATATTGAAATTTTTATCCTATTAAAGAACATTTGCTTCAAAATGATACTTGTCTATAATTTAATGTAGTTTCTGATCTGAAATTTATGATTTTAAATTGTAAACAGTAAGAAAATTAATTTTCAAACTGATGGCAAATTTTTTAGTAAATATTCGTTTAAAAAACCAATAGAAACATAATAAATTCAGTGCCATTTGTTTTGATTTACAGCCGCTTCAGTGGAAAAATTGTTAATTAAAAGGCTTTGGAAGGGTTTTTTGTAACAAAACAATAAAATTTTGAAGTTTTTTAACCTAGTTATTAAATTTACTGAAACTTTAATATGATTTTTATGTTCGAAACATCAAAGTAATATAAATAGTCAATTTAAAGTGTGTTAACAGCGGATTAATTAATCGACTAATATTAAGTTATTAGATAATTTATTAAAATATTGTAAAATTTTAATTTTTTGTTTTCTGTCGAAGTCATTATTTATAAAATGTAATATAAAATTGTTGCTAACAAAAAAAAAAAATTATACACACCAAAATCAATTTTAAAATATTTTCCAATAAACGATTACAATAAATTCTCACTGACCATTTACACAACACAACAATTCTAATTAATTTCCATTCATTATACCAAATTTTGACAGAAACTTAACCCAAATGTGTTTTATTGAAAATCTAGTCGTCTAAAAACTTAAAATGGTACATTTTTTACCACAATTTGTATAGAGTGGTTTTATTTTCAGTGCCAATCATTTTTTCCTTCGGTTTTACAAATGCCGACACAAAATAATAGGTTGAAATTTCTTTTAGAAATAAATAGGTGTATTTTAAATGTGCACCAATACGTATGAAACGGATTCGTTGCCAGTTGATTCAGCCAACTGGCATCCAACGCATTTGCTCATTGGAAAATGGTAGTAAATTCATTCAAAATTCAAATATAGTTTTTTTAAATAGATTAACGATACAGAAGAGTATATTTCCGCCATTTTGATTAAAGTATAATCCGCCATTTTGATTCAAGAATAATCATTTTCGCCATTTTGATGTATAAACATATATTTTTGTATAACATTTTATTACCAAATTTATAATTATTATAATTCTGACACATACGTGGTTTTTAATATATTCACATAAGTGATTTTTAATATACGCCATTATTTAATTTCTAAAACCTCAATTATTCTATATCTGAGTAAATAAAATGTTTATAATTACAATTAAATTCTAATTAATTTTACTAAAATAATTGACAAAATAATTGACAATGTGGTATACAAATTTTTCAATAAATTTACATTTATATGGCAATATGCAGTAATTTTTTTTTCTGTGTAGATAAATAATATTATCCAGTGTAAAAAAAAAATCATTTATTACATAAAATTTATCTCTATTTTAAATTATATAATAATGTAATTTAATATTAAAATGCACAATATTTTCTTTTATTTTATATTATTTTAAATTTTATACAGGCATTCATCGAAACCATAATATCCGACATAAAATGTCGTATTTAATTAGTAATTTAGCACCTGCCACTAATTATGAGGCTAGAGTACAGGCACGTAATGATTATGACTGGAATAAACTTTCAACTGTATTTTATTTTTCAACGCGTGCTGAAGGTAATTATTATTATAAAAAATAAAAAATTACTTATTTTATAGATAAATTTTTTTATACACTAAAAAAAAAAACATAATAAATAAAAAATATGTAATTTTATTTTTTATTGAAAAAATTTTAAAATATATTTTAATTATTTTGGGTTTTTAATGGATTAATTATGGTTTTTAATCAAAAATTATTTTTAAAAAAAATCATTTTGTAAAATTTAGATGTTAAGTGATTAATATCGTAATATTAAAATATTTGAGTTGTAAGTTTTCAGCAATAATTAATTGGTGGGAAATTTGTAAATTAGTGATAATTTACATAAATTTAGAGAAAATAGCCAATGATATTAGAATATAATGTAGGATAACCGAATTCGGAAACTTCGCGTGAAAATGTATTAAGCGACAAAATTTTCCAAAACTTAATTTTTTATAAGAAACTAATAGTTTAGATGAAATGCACTATGTTGGATCTGTATTCATGGTTATATCACAACAACAACAAAATTTACAGGACATTTTCACCTGTTATTAGTAATTTTATAACAAACGCTGAAATTTAGAATCAATCAAAATTCAATGATTGATTCTAAATTTCAGTGGTTCAAAAATAAATGCTACACAAAAATAATCAATTCATAATCAAATCTAGTAATATTTAAAGGACATCTAAAATCCGGAAGAGTTTTAAGGTCAAGCAGAATAAAATATTGTACTTTTAAAACAGTGCTGATAGCCAAGTATTTAAATGGCATTGAATCAAATGTTAAATTTAATATATTTATAAATATTTCCTAGACGATATTATAAAAATTGATTTTCCTTAACACATTCTGTGTAATTCGTCATTAATTTGGTGAGTTCCCACCAGTTCACATGATTTTCCAAAATAATATAATTTAAATTAACAAAATAAAAATATTAATGCTAAAAAAACAATATACACAGTAAAATTTATGTATTTTTGAAAGTTTTGAAGTAATTTTTCATAGAAGTATTTATTATGAATATATTATAAAATAACAAATGACAATTATATGTCCAACTTTTATGTTAAATTATCCATAATAAATAATTTTATACAAATTTTTACAAATAAAAACAAAAGGGATTCGTTCACAAGATGTCCTTTTTAAGAGTTTTACGAACTTGACATTATATGCTTTAATTTTGTTAACAATAAAAATAATTTTTCTCTAAATAAATATTCTCTAGCAATGAACATGTTAAAACTTTTGATAATTTTCCTGTGAATTTTTTTTATAATTTGTGGAATAAATAATCTGGAATAAATTTTCTTTTGAAAACCAAAATAATAATAATAAAAAAAAAATATATAACTACAAAATTTTCATTTTTTTTTTTTTTTCAAAAAAGAAAATATAATTCTATTTTCAGAGTTTGATTACTACTAACTTTTTTTTTTTTTCATTTTTCCAACTTTTTCCTGTAAAGAAGAAAAATAAATTATATTTTTTTTGGTTATTTAAAAGTTTTTAGAATGAAAAGTTTTCAGTGCGAAACATAAAAAGGCAAAAAAATAGGAAAAAAAAAAAAAAATCTTTCCAAGTGCAATGGAAATTTTTTTTTATTTATATATTTTACTTTTCTGCAAAAGTTATTAAAAGCAACAACAACAAGTCACTTGTTAAATAAAAAAAATTCTGTTAAAAAAAATCCTTTTTTTTTATTATTATTAGTATAATGTATGTGTATGTAGTATATGTATGTATGTTGCGAAAAGTTTTCTATGAAAACTTATATTTTCATTTATATTTTCCATTTTAGAGACCCGAAAAACAACATTTTCTTTTTCAAAAAAAAAAATTTAAAAAAAGCATTGAAGGATTTCCCCCTAAAAAATCGAAATAATTTGTTTTTTTAAATTAAAAAGTCACAAAGAATAAGTTCGTTAATTAAAAGTTTAAGTATGTTTTCTTCCCTAGATTTTAATATGATTAGAAAAATAAACGAATTGTAGCATTTTCCCCGAATATTGAATTAGTCTTAGATAATTTATATTCAATTGTACATAAAAAAGTCAAAAGTTAATTTATTTTTTAGTAATTTAGTATATCGATTTTCCCGCGTAAATGTATTAACCCTTTTGAGCCTATTGGGATTATACATCCTAAAAATGTTTCCTTTAAAGTCTATTGGGATATTTTTCATAGTAAATGTAATATTAATTATGATTTTACCTTTCTGTTCAGAGAAATCCTACATAAAATGACATTATATTCATTTACTTCAAGAATTAGCTGAACAATTAATCAATCAAGGACGAGAATATGCATCACACATGATTTAGTCATGGTTTTTACTAAACCGAAAAGTTCACCCGAAAGGGTTAAGCAACATTTTAAAAATTTTACAGGAAACCGAATTTTGTTGCATAAATACATTTGTGGTTTTTTTGACGTTTTCGACAAAATCGCTGGGCTATAGAATACTGGTAACTGGCGAAAATGTCCTAAAAGTTTTCTTGTAGTTGTGATAGAACCATGAAACATTGTCTATAACTAAGCGTTTTATGCAAACTATTAGTTTATTATAAAAATTAGGTCTTAAAAAGATAAAATTAACTTAAACTTAGCATAAAAATTTTCCAAACATCTCCAATTCTTTCTGAAGGCATTAGAAAGTATTAACTCTATTCGTCGTGGAGATGTTTACTACGATTATTAGGCAGTCGTGGAGATGTTAATTGTAAATAAACATACAAAATATTTATTATGTGAAAAACTAATCATAATTTTGTCTTCTAAATTATGACATTAAATATTTACTTAACTAAATTATAGGAATAATCTATAAAAAAAAATAGAATTTAAACATTAAATTATATGAAAAACCAATAATTTATTATAAATAATTTTTGCATAAAATAAAACGTGAAAATATTTATAAAAATTATTAATAAAAAAAAAAAAAAAAATTATATTTTAACATTGCCTAATAATCCCAGTAAAGTGTCCTAACTTTTATGTTAAATTGTCCTTAAAAATTAAAAGTTTTATTTATTTTATAAAAAAAATGTTCATTTAATATTCAGAATGTGTGTAATATCTATAATAAGAAAATTTTCTTTTAATTTTGTTTTTACAGATCTTGAACTTGAACCATCAGCTCAACCAGCTGTTTCAAAAACAGCTGGTGTACTTGATAAAGATTTTACTGGTAGTGCTACAACAACAATTTCAAATACAATTTTAAACTTTTCTTCAAACAATAATTACATAAATAGAATTATTTCAGTATTTTTATTAGTTAGTACTTTTTTATACTTATGATCTTTTTAAGTTTTACAATTTTAATAACACGTACATTTTACTTTCACAAATAATTTTTTTAAAAATAAAACCAAATACAGAAACAACCAAAAAAAAAAATTACAAAATAACATTTAAAACATAAAAGTAGGTAAATTGAATTTAAATAAAGTATAAAATAAAAATAGAAGGAAAGAAAAACCCAAAAAAAAAAATTGAAAATCTAAATCTCAAATATATTTAAATAATAAGAAGAAAAATAATTTTATCATCACATTAAATAATGTAAATTTAAAAATATATATAATTAAATAAACATAAAAAAATATATTAAAAAATTAAAGATACAAAGATATAATTAAAAAATAATAATTAATAAAAATAATTAAAATTAAAAATTATATAAATGTATAAATCAATAAAAAAATATTTATGTATAAATGTTATTTAAAAATTCACATAAAAAAAACAAAACTGGAAATATTTAAAGGAACAAAAATGAACTAAAAAAAATAATTAAATAAATGTTATTAATTAATAAAAATGCAACTTTAATTATTTTTAAAAAAAAAAATAAAAAATTAAAAACAAAATAAAAGATTTATTAATTACACTTATAACAATGCACTGATAAAAAAAAAACTTTCTTATTAATTAACTAAGATACCAAAAAAAAAAACTTTTAAAATTTTCCCAAAATATATTAGAAATTTTCATTTTTGATGCCAAAATTCTAAAATTTAAGAGAAACATGAAATCGAATTAAATGGTTGGATAATAATTAAATATTGGACTAAATGACATTTGCGACAATCCCCAAAAAAACATTAAAAATGGGATTTTAAAATTTGTCATAAATTTGTATGATTTTAGGTTAGGTTCAGTTAAATTTGTGGTGGCAGTGGCAATAAAACTGAGTATATTACTATCTTCCTACTGCTTTTGAATGAATACCTACCTATAATTGAAATTGGTCGTTTCAATTTCAGTTTGGTTTAATGTCATTTTATATTTTTCCAAATCTTAAATTATGAAATAATAGAGATACCCAAATATACTATTTTTACTATACTGAAGATTCCAATATTTATTACATAAAATCGAACTTATCTTAAAAATGCATATTATTCTCTAAAAAATGATTTATATTTCGAATCTATGATTTTCTTCAAGAAGATTTATAAAATTTTCTTCAGAATTTAAAATCCAAATGAAAATTTCTATAATTAATATTAATAATACAGAAAGAAAAAAAAACATAAATAAATATTAAATAAAAAATGTAAAATTTTTAAAGAATTTATTATTAAATAAAATATGATGTGACCATTTGTTGTCTAAAACTTTACCAAAAACATAAAAAAATAAATCTAAAATTATTAAAAAAAAAAAATGGAAAATAATTAAATATAAAACAAAAAATAAAAACTAAAATTAAAAATAAAAAGAATATAATTATTAAATTAAATAACTTAATCATAATTAATGTATTAAAATTGATATAATAAAATAAAGAAATTTAATTTTAATTACGAATTTTTATTATGAGCACATATTTTAATTATAAATATACCATATATATATGAAGTATTCACTCAAATTTTTCACTAAAAATTTTTGTAATAAATAATTACAATTTTTTGACAGTTAACCATAATTAACTTATAAGCTGAAAATATAGAAAAAATTCAGGCAATATTATTCATTTTATTGATTCTAAAATTGACAAGGAAAAAAATTTCATAGTGTTCTGTCAACTGATAGTTTTCTGTCAAATTATTTGTCTTCTGTCAACTATTGATAGTCATCTGTCAACTGTCAACTAATTATAAAATACAAAATGGCATCAAAGTTCTAAAATACAAAATGTCGGAATATGTCATCGGAAAAAGTTTATTATTGAAATAATTAAATCATATTAATTTTTTTTTACAAAATCTTCAATTTCCAGTATACGTAAATCTTCAATTTCACCTATACGTATTTTTAAATACCAAGTCAGTAAGACTTATTTTCGGTTAGTCTATCGCAAGTAATTCTTTCGGTTAGTCTATCGCTAGTAAATCTTAAAGACTTGATATATCAAAATATTACGTTACGAGGATTTTCAACAAATAGTAATGAATATACTATTAGTAATAGATAAGTTCATAAGTCCGCAAAAACCTTGATGATTTAAATGTTTACGAAATAACTTAGTGATATTAAATTTTTGACTTTACTGTAAAGTTTATATCAAATTTAAATAATGCAATTTTATATATTTTTCACTGAAAATCTTAAAATCTGACATACCGTATACATGGACTCAATTAATAATATTAATAATACCGTATGGACTCAATTAATAATATTAGCCTAAAAACGCCATTAAAAGCCTGAAAGAAATTAATTTAATAAAACTAGTAAAAGCCAGGACAAAATCTGTTAATTTTTTCTACTTTTCTCTGAATTAATTTCAAATTGAAATTTTAATTAAATTAATTTTAACATAATATTGATTTCATTACAGAAATCAGCCTAAACTTGAGTGAATCTACTTCTATAATTTAAGTAATATATTTTTTTAAGAAATATTTTTGTCTTGTTTATTTTTTGTTTTTGTTGTGTGTAAAATTATTTTAAAAAAAAATTATAAAAACTAAAAATTAATGAGAATGAAAAAAAAAAAAAACTAAGAATTAAAAAATTTAATTAATATTAATTTTTGAAAAAATTGAGGCAATATTATTCATTTTATTGATTCTAAAATTGACAAGGAAAAAAATGTCATATTTAGTATAATAATAAAATACTAAAAAATAAAATAAAATTTAAAAACCAAAAAATTGATTACTATAAAATATTGAATTAATTAATAGTAATAATCCTTTGATTATGGTAAATTTTTATCCTTGATAATAGATTTTACTTTTAATATTATTATATAAATTTATAAATTTAAGTTTTTCCTTTTTCTTTTTAAAAAAAAAAAATATAAGCTAAAAAATTTCTCATTATAAAGTTTATTTTTTATTTTATTATGAAAATTTTTTTTTTTTTAAATATAGAAACTCAAAGTTTTAAGTTTTCAAATGAAATATATTATACTTAAAAATTGTAGTTTTTTATAAATATTCTCGTACGTAGTGCACATTATAAGCAAAATACTTTAAATTGAAAAGCACCCTAAAAAAAGAAAAATTTGATATTATATAAAAGGTGAGTTATTAATTAATTTTGAGTGTTTTTAATGTATATATACATATACCGTATATATATATATATTATAAATAGTACATTTATATATACATCAGTTGATAATTAATGAATAAATACGCCAATCCTTTTTTTTTGTATTTTTGTATGCTACAATTTCTATATTATACCAGTTTGAAATTCATTTTTTTTTTTTATAAAAGCTTTTAAATAGAAAATCATTTCATAAAAATATTTTCTCAAAGAAATTATTTATGTTTTATATGAAAAATAATTAAATTGGTACAAAATAAAAAAAATAAAACGCATATTTTCATAATATTTTTCTTTATAAAAACGTATAAAATTCAGAAGAAAATAAGATGAAATAAAATATTGTGTCAATGAAAAATTTTCCACATTTTCATTTCGTATTTTTTTTTTTTTTTTATAATTTTATTATTTTGGTAAAACGTGTGTTTTATATTAATTAGTTGTTTTGGATATTATTTGTACATAATTAAGTTAAAGAAAAATCTATGACTGCACTTGAAACAGTTTTTTTTTTTTTGCCTTTAAATAATTCAAATTTATTTCAATTGAAAATGGCATGAAAAACAGTTTCCATAGGTCTGAAAAGAAAATTTAATAATCTATAAAGTACAAGTACATAATATTATATATTTGCTCGTAAATGCATATTTAGTGCAGTCAGTATAATGTATTGCAACCGGTCTAAAACGTACATCTTATTGTGTATGTGTTTGTCAAATTTCAAAATTCTATCTTTATTTAAATGTATAATGGCTTTCCAATATTTATTCATATTGCGAGGACACCAAACGAAAATTGTATATGAAGTTAAGTATAGTTAGTTTCACATTTTCCAAAAATATTTTCTGTTTAACACAAAAACCAACCTAATTTTCTAGTCAAAGATACTATTACGAATATGATATCTAAAGCTATTATATATAAAATTTCTCTAAAATCATTAAAAATATCAATTTTACTTATTTTATTAATTAGTTTTTCTTACTAACTTCAACCCAAAAATTATATAATTTTTTATATAAATATTTCTGCGAAAAATTAATTGATTTTAATTTTACTAGTTTATTGCATTAAAATCTGAAATTGTTAACGATATTAATTATAACAATTTTCTATTATTTACTACAATAAATATTTTCAATTTAATTTATGTTCGTATAACATATTTTGTTCGAATTACAATTTTCCGAAAAGTATTTTAAAATATAATAAATCGAAAATTTTAAACTAACTTTGGTAAGTACATTAAATTCTTCTAACCTGTACAAACATATTACAAATAATTTAAAATATTAAAATAATCAAAATAATAATTAACGATTGACTGAAAGATTTTCAATTTTAATTAGACTGTGCCTAATTATAATTTCAATTTATGTAATTAAATTTGTTCATAAATAGTTTTTTTTTTTAATACAGTTGATTGAATACTGAAAAATTTCAATTAAATTGTTTTTCACATTTAACACAATTATTAATAAATCTATACATTTTCATTAATATAACAATACATACTTCAGAAATCATATTTTTCGGAAAATAAAAAAAAAAACTAATTATAAAATATTTTTCATTCACAACTTATTTAATAATTAAATAATATTTTTCAATTTGCATAATTTTCAAAAAGTCCATCAATATTATTTATAAAAGTTGATATAATAAATTATCTATCTATAATATTGATATTAAATTAAATTTGATGAAGTTGTGGTTTATATTATTTTTAATGAACTTTCGAACTATATAACATATACATATTTACTATTCAATTATTCAAGTACATGATTGTTCAACAGAAAACTTTTTTATTTTCATTTAATATTTTAAAAATTATATTTTTATATTGAAATGTTATATAAAACTTATAATTATATTCATATAGTTATATATAGATATAATTTACATAGATTTCAACTTGAAAATTTAGATAATTTTATTGTTTTAATAATATATAATAATTTGTATTTAATTTACTTAATTTATATACATATTATATATATAACCAAAATTGTACATTTATTGAATCAATAATGATTTTGGGCTAATTATAAATTTATCAGCACTTTTTTTTAAAAAAATTTGTGATTGTATCTATTCAACATTTTCCAGAAAAAAATTATTTAAAATCACGTATTATATAATCCTTTCAACTGAATTTAAGAAATATTTTGAGATATTGATATTATACACATAGCATATCAATTGGTATTCTGATATCTAAATAGTTTATACAATCTTGGACTTTTAAGAGGTTATTTTTACCATCTTCGTATTTTACAAAAAGTAAATAATTAATTCGAGAATCTATTACTATATTTTAAAAATCAACAAATTTGTCTTTTCTAATACTGTTTTTTTTAACTAATGTTAAATGAAGTATGGAGTGATGATATTAGGAAAAATTAGAATAATATTTTCTTTAAAATTTATTAATATCAATATTTTAAGCCAAGTTTTCAGCATGACAAGTAAGTATACTACAAAATAAGGATATTTTTTATGCACAATATTTGTTCAATGCTTAAGATATGAAAATTTTATGGTTTAATTGTTATATATACATTTTTTAAAAATAAAATATCACGTAAATTACAGCATTTATTAATTTTTTTTTTCTCCTAATATGTCCTATTTTTATATTAATTTTTTCTAGAATTTCTTTAATAATAACGTAAAATATCTAATTTTTCTAAAAACTCTAATTAACGATAAGTTTTAAATTTTTACACTGTGATATTTTGCAACAGATAATTTTATTCTAACATAATTTAACAACAATTATTGCCATTAAAAGCTCATATAAAAATTTTCACCAAGTTTCTGAGAAACTATACTAAACAGTTTATTTTAAAATTTTAATATCAAAAATTCTAAATTATGAAATTTCTTCCACATAAAAATTTGCTTAAAAAAATTTTCCAAATTATTATCAAACATCATGTAAAAAGGATACTGTTTTTCATTGATTTTTTTGGTTGTTTGTTTATGGCATAAATAAATTTTAAATCCTTTTTTCCCATAATTTGTAAATTTGAATATTTTTTTTTTTTTATAAGAATAAAATCTGTAGAGCATTTAAAATTAAATTTAAAATTCAGTAATTAATTTCCGAAGCTTATAACTCTTTTATTTTATATTATTAAAATAATTTCAAAATATAAAATATTTTATCGTGGTTCTTTTGCCGCATATACATAATTATTTTTCTAAAGGGATTAATGAAATAAAAATTATTATTAAATGCGAAAAATCTATTTAAAATTAAATAAATTGGACCAAAAAAAAAAAAAGCAAACGTAATTGGAAAAAAAAATTATATTTAATAAATTTATATTTAAAAGTATCTACCTACAGAATTTTTTTTTATTAATATGTTCATTAATTAAAGCATATAAGTAGAAACTCAAGGATATCATGAATTTATTAATAATTATAATATATAATAAAAAATTCTGAAAAATTTGTGCATAATATTTAATAGTATGGGTTTACAAAATAATTTAATTTCCCATTAAAGTTTATTTTTTATATGAGTACATATGGAATTAAATTATTGATAAAAAAATTATTTTACATAGAAACATTATTAAATTATTTAAATTTTAAATCTTACATAAATATTAATATAATAAATTAATTTTAAAGAATTGATGCAAAACCATATAAAATATTGGCAAAATCTGTTAAATATTAAACAATTTCTATTTAAATTTATGAGATTTTACCAATATTTTATATGGTTTTGCATCAATTCTTTAAAATTAATCCTTTAAATTTATCATTTTATTTAGCATATTTAATTAGCAATTCCAATAACTTGAAAGTGAATTTGGATGGTAAATGCTTAGAATATATATCCTTATTTTTATGCAACATAAGATACAAGTGTATTTCAGAACATATTATATTTTAGAAGAGCCTAAATTAGACCACTGTTTTTTTCTCTTTGTTCTATATTGTACTGGTAGAATTGCGGAAAATTGAAAATACATTAAGTTTCCGAAATGGTACGATTTAAGAAACTAGCTTCAGCTTGGACGGAAATTCTACATCTACACTATTCCTTCAGTAAAAAATAATTATTCAAATTTGGAAAAACATCAAAATTTAAATTTTGTTACAAAATACAATCATTTTATTAAGTAAAATACCACAATACTGATAAGTTGTATGATTTAGCCAACTCTTCCCTACATTTTTTATTAAATATCCTTTTTTAATTAATAACAAATCACTTAGACTTAATAATAATACCATTTGATTTGTAAAAAAATATATTTGTGACATAATTATTACATTTGAATAACTTATCCTTTTTGACTGAAATATTTCTCTTCCAAAGTAATTATATACATATTTGAATTTATGAAACAAAATGATGACATTTTTGATTTAAATGATTTAGATATCAAAAACTTGCGGCCACATTAATTGAAAATATCTGAAAAATTGATATTGCCTAATAAGGATCTTAAACAAATGATTTAATTTAAAAAAAAAATTACTTTTGGATCACGGTGCACATAGTGAATAATCTAATATTTATGATTAATTAGAATTTCAACGAAAAAAGGATTATTATAAAGTAAGTAATCAACCGTCATTTATATAATGATATTAAGCACCAAATTATGTTTTCCAACCAACTATAACACTATATAAATAATTAGTTAAACTTAAATGTAATAGTTTAAAATTAATATTCCAATAATAAAATAATGCTTTTTCTTATGAATTATTTGAGCATATACATAATGTAATGCAATATCTAAATATATAAAATTATATGATAAACGGAAAATATATTCAAAATATATAATTTTAAATCAGTTAAATTATTTAAATAATTATTTGTATTTACTAGGAAATGAATAAAACCATATAACATCCGTACAATCACAAAATTCAAATTATGATCCACATCCGTAAATTAATTTGTTTTTCTTTATTTTATTTCAAAATTTATTAATTAAAAAAATATTTATACTAAAAAATAACAAATTTAATTTAATCTTTATTTAAGTAAAAAGATGACCAAAAAAAAAAAAAAATTTTGGATATATTTTTTAATAAAAGTTTACGTTTTTCTTTAAATTATTCTTGTATATCTAAAGTTATTTTAAAATATCTGTTATAAAGTATCTTAAATCTTATTTGATGTTCTTCTATTGATACAAATTTATGTTATATAAATTGTATATATAATCTTTAGGATTTAAGTGCTCTTAAAATAATTTAATTTATTCCTTGAATTATTTAAACTTTGTTGTTTAATTTAATGGAATAATTAATTGTTTTCCTGAATTTTGTATTATAATAAGTTTTCACGAAATACAAAAATAATAATAATAAAACACAATATTAATATTTATAAAAGTTGTTTAAAAACTAATCTTATTTTCAAAATTTAGATATAATTTGAAGTAATTTGACTTAATGAAAATCTAAGTGGTATTTTTGATTTAAAAATAATATTAAAATTATGTCTATTTATGGATTTTGATCAACGAAATTACTTGTAATTAAAATTAAAATGATTACCGATTAGAATTATTAGAAATTTAAGAATGTTAAGTCAGACGATTTTCGATTAAATAAAGTATTAATCTTTTTTTCTCCAAAAACATAATTATTAAGGATTGATTATATATTTATTAATCTATTTTTATTGATAAATATTTATAACACAAAAAAAAAAAATGATTTTAATAAATAACTTTAAGAAAAATGTAGTATCTTAAAGAAATTGTCTTATTTCAATAATTTGCTTACCAATAAATATATATAAGAAAATTTAGTTAAAAACACTCTGAATATGATCTTAGACTTTAACATTTTAATTAATATTTAAGGTTAATACTTTTTAATTTTTATGACCTTTGTACATTTTGAAACATATACAATAACAAAGAAAAAAAAAATTAGATATTGATTATGAAGGATATTTCCATTAAGGATATTTTTAATTTATAAATATTTCTAGTTATATCAAATTTCCATTTAATAGATAATCTTCAAATTTATATGTCTACTAATTCTATTCAATTTATTATTTGAGGAAAATCAATGAAAAAAAATTTCATTGAATATCTGATGGATTTATGAGTTTATGAATTATTAGTTAAGAAGCTTTTAATATTTGAAAGGTTTTTAAATTGAAAGGATAATTTAAATCGCAGTATTGTTTTAATAGTTAAAAGAACCGAAGATTTCTTTTTGTTTTTTAACATAAATAGACAACTTAAAAAAATCAATTTTCACAAAATAATAAGAAACAATAAACTTAATTAAAAAATGCCAATAATAAACCAATAATTAAATTTTAATCTAATAGTATAATTAAGAAGATCCATAAGGAATAGATTAGGGTTTTTGAAGCAGATTAATTTGGGGTTTTAAACAAAATTAATAATATTTCAACAAAATTATATGATATAATTACTTAGTCTAGTTTGTCTATTAATTAATAAATTTTAGACCACAAAAACTACTAATTAATAAATTTTAATTGGACCACAAAAATAAACTACTTAACATTATAATAATAATTTTTCTTAGTATTATTTTAACACTCTCTAATATTTTAATCATTAAAACTAAAAATATAAATAATATCTAATTATCAATTCATCTTTATCCTTGTTGTCGTCCTTCCAAATGTAAATAAACAAAAAAATGTTATCTGCAAAAAAAAATATATATACATATATATAATCATTTCATTACGTGACAAAATCGGTAATTGAATGATTAATGAATAACTTTTTAGTATCCCTTAATTAAACGAATTGGATTTTAATATATGTTTTTCCTTTTTTTTTTTTAATTAAAAATTTTATTTATTTTTTCTTTTTTTTACCAACTAAAAATCATTTAAAAAATACTGAAGTAAAAAAGATGGAAGAAGGGTGATGAGAAACACTTAAGAAAAAGGACTGCTGCGACATTTTAAATTAAGAACAAATGTATAAAAAAAAATCACAAAATAAAAAAAAAATTATTTAATTAAAAAATCAGAGGGGTTCCTTTTTAATATTCAATCTTTATTGTTATAAGCTTCTTTTACCTATTTAAACAATTTTTGTTTTTTTTTTTGGTTTTTTTGGTAATTGGACGGAGATATGTTGAGAGCTAGAGAGATGCTTTGCAAATTTTATGATTATTGTTTTAAAAAAAGTCTAATAATGTTTACCCGTCATTTCATAAGAATAGGATTAAAATTATTAGGGGTAATTTTATTTTGGTCGTCTTGTTTTTTTTTTATTAATCAAAGCAATCAAAAATTAAATTATGCATTATTTGTGAATGTTTTAGTTAATTTGAAAAAAAAAAAACAATTAATTGTATTAGAACTCAGAGTCAGGGTGCTAATTAAATAAAGAATTAAATTCAATTATTGGAAATAATTAATTTTGAACACCTCAAAATAAGGATGTATAAGGCTATTAAAAGTATGATATCCAATTTTACTCTGCATATTAACTATGTGTGTACTTTGGTACATGAATAATTTTTAAGAATCATTTAATAACATAATATCTCTTTGTATATATCTGTAATCCATAGTTCCAAGAGATATGTCTTATTCCACACGAGTATTATATATTATTTTATGATGTATTCTATATTATTATATTTCACCGAAATTTAATACTCATTTCATTCCTTCTATTCTCGGTGATCATTTTACGTCAAGTAAATGTTTTTTTTACAATATAATTTTATATCAATTCTATTTTATTTTATTAATTAAATATTTCCAATAGTAACTAAAAAAAAATATTTCCTTGAAATACTCGTAATAATTGTATTGTAATAAGTCTAATATTCAATGTATTTGCAGTTTATTTTAACATTTTTTAAACAATCTGGAAAATAACCTATAAAATATTACCCAATAATAACGTAGATAAGGTGATTAAGAATAGAATTCATAAATCTTTAGCTTCTATAAATAAATACAATTTTCTCATTCAAAGTAATTTTTTTACCATCAAAATTTGGATAATTAAATTAAAAAAGTTATAAAAAAATCGTTGTGCAACCGATTTTTCTTACAACTCTTATTGCTAAGAGTTGTAAGAAAAATTATGGAATAGTATTTAGATTTGTAGAAGTAAGATTTGATTCATGGGTAATTTTAACACAATTCTCAAGTATATAATAATTTTATACTTGAGAATTATCAATTGGCAATAGCAGGCCAATATAAAATGTTTTTTTCTAAGCTATTACCATTTCAGATTTTTAGTTGAATGTTGTGTTAAGATGAATAAATCTATCAAAATTAAAATTTCCAAACTTTAACAATTCTTTTGCATATAATAAATAAGATTTGAATTTGAAATAATGAAATAAAAATCTGGTTCGAAACCAAGCTATCTTTGATAGCCATCTAATAAAACTATTGCGAAACAGCATGACTTTGATTATCACAAATAGATGGCGATATGCCTTTTTGAATTTTAAAGAGTCAACCCTTTAGTACTTGCGATTTGTAAACGTAATGCCAGCGAAGACATTTCTTCATACAAAGTTAGTAAACGTAACACTTTTTCGAATCGTAAATGAGCCGTAAGCGTAACTTATGGAATAAGAACAGTCGAAAAAAATCGTTAAAAGCGGTTCGTTTACGAAACGCCTGAAGCTATTCGTTTTATTACCGATGTTTAATCTGTCAAAAATGCGTTTCGAACAGTTGGGACATGCATTTCTGAAAGATTAAAAAACAACAAAATGCATGGGAAAGGCGATTCGTATCCGGTTCAATTTGGATTCGTTAATTTTTCAACCTAAAATTTAAAAAATATTAAAACGCAACATTAAAACATTTAATTGCATTTCATTTTTGAAAGTGCGGTATCAGGTTTACAGACTTAATTTTTGAGCTTACTTTTTTGACTCAATGAGCCGTTAAAAGAGTAGTTAAAATGAAATAATTTAATTTGACAGTGCCATCTTTTGCTAAAAAAAATTTCAAATTATTTTTTTTTACATCTATAGCATCTATCTAGCAACTATTTCTCAGATCTAGATGACCAAAAGTACTGCAAGCATTGTTATGAGATTTTTCAAAATTTGGCTCCAAAAGTACTTATGAGATTTTTCAAAATTTCGCTCCGATTTTCATAATTTTTGAGTCTTTTTGTAAAAAAAGGAAATTAATTTTAATTAGAAACTTTTTTGTCAATCTTAAAGATAACACTAAAATTTAATTTTTTTCATTCTAAATTGGAGTTTTTTTTAAATTCTTAATAAAACTTTAACTTTTTAAGCGAAAATATATAAAATAGTACAAAATACACTAAAAAAAGCGGTTAACATAGTACAAAATAGTACAAAATACACTAAAAAAAACGATTTACATCATTTCCATGAGTTTTTTTTAGGTTTTTTGAAAATTTACAAATAAGACTCAAATTATTTGTTAAAATTCGAGCAATAAATCAAAAACTCAAAATTATATTTTTCTGAGTCTTTTTTTTTTTTTATTTGTTATTTTTTGTATCCGCCATGTTTTTTTTGAAAACCCACTGTCAGTCAACGTCAGTCAGTCGAAGAAAGAATTTTTTTTTAAATTAAAGAATAATTATTTTTAAAAAATAGAAGAAAATTTCTGTGCAGTAAAATAGATAAAAAAAAAATATTTTTTTTCAAATTAATAATTAATTACCGAAGTTAATACAAAAACAAGAAATTAAAAAAATTTCTTATCATTAAATCAAAGTGTAACAAAAAAATATATATTTTTTTCCTACAGTATTTGATTAAAAATTATATTTTCTACACAAAATGGAAAATTAAAATAAAAAATTAATTTAAAGAATTTATTTTACATAAAATATACACAAAAAAAACCACCACGAAGTAAAATAAAATTTTAAATAATTAATCTCTTACTAAACTTATCCAACATTAAGGGCTAATTATAGAAATCCATAAACCAAGAACAAATAATTTAAATGATTATGCAGGAAAAATAGTGTATAAACTCCACCCTTGCTTGTTAAATAAATGTGAAGAAGAACAAAAAAAAAATTTAACTTTTCTAATACAACATAAAAAAATCATAATCTCAGCATTTTAATACATCAAAAAAAAAAAATATATTTTTGTTAAAACTTGGGTTTTAACAAAAGTGGGGTTTTATTTTTTTAATTTTATTTTTTCGTTTAAAGATTTTAAAAAAATTATATATTGAAATTAATTGTAAATTAGAAGAAAAATTGAATTTTGTGTAAAAATGAATGGTTTAAGTTTGAGTGAATTATGTTGCTTATTTTGTTGTCCGCCATGTCCTGGTAGAATAGCATCAAAATTAGCATTTTTACCACCAGAACCAACATATGAATTAAAACCGGATGAAAGTTCATCAACAAAATTTTCATTAATATTACATGAAAGAGCTGATTGGCAATTTAGTGAACGTGAAAAAGAATATTTTGAAACATTTTATACACGATCAACAAGAGGCAATCGAGTTGCTTGTTTATTTGTTCGATGTAGTACCAATGCTAAGTAAGTGTTTATATTATATTTAAAAAAAAAAAAAAAAAAAATGAGTAGAATTCTTCATTTTTATTATTATATTTGGTTTATTGTTTCCAGTTGATTCAACAGATTTTTAATTAATTTTCATGAAATAAACAGAATTGAAGATATATACAGATAAATAAATATATGTATACTTTTATATATTATTCATTTTTACCTGTTTGATTACACCTGTCTGTTAATAATTGTAGAAAGGTTTTTTTTTTATTCTTTATTTGTTTTGAAGAATTTAGAAAACATAAAAAAAGAAAGGTGATTTATTCAATTCCACAAAAATAAAATAAAGTAAATAAAAACACCAGAATATAAATTTATATATTAAAATCAATTTATTATTGTATACTTATGTTGATAATGCCTATACTTTATATATATTTCAGAAAGCGAAAATTTTAATTTAACATTTAATCTAATTTTCAGAATATTATTTAATTATAAAATTATTTATCAGTAAAACTAATTACTATAATACTATTGTATTTATAGGATATTGCTTCATTTATACTGTGAGTTCAAAATAAAAATACTGAAATATTTTTATAAAAGATAATTCTTTTTTAATTTATTACAAATTTATAAGGTCAGAATTCTCATTAAAAAAAAATTAATACTAATATCATTAAATTTATAAATTAAAGTTATAAAAAAATCTTCTATAAATTTTTATTGTATTTGGCAGGAAATAGAATTGTCTCCTTGTCTATTTTCATATCTGAACAGGGTAATCGTAATTAGTTGATTAGTAGCTACGCTACATATACATGTGTATAATCATTATAATAAAAACTAAACTACCAATTCATGCACAATTCATAGATGGGGTTAACATTTATACATAATATAGTTTTTGCAATTCATATTTTAGGTGTCTTAAATTTTCATAATTTTAATATCTTTAGAACGTTAATGTACCACTTTTTTACTAGATTCGTAATTTGAAACATTGTAAAAAAAATTAAATTTGTTGTTTGACTGAAATAAAATAAATTATTGAACCCTTTAATAATTACATTTCAAAAATCAGTTGAGCAATCAATTCTATGTGTGAGCAAATTTCTATATATAATACAGAAAGAAAAACGAGTAGTTTTTAAAGTTCCGAAAGACTATCATTTAACTACAGTATGTATCATTTATCATTAAAAAAAAATCATCAATTTCAATCTACACTTATTAGTCAATTATCTATCACTATGAGAAGTTGTATAATGAAAATAATTACTTAATTACTTATGCCTTTGTAATCATATTATAATCATTTCTCGTCATTTGTATAGAACGTAAAATTCAATTGAGACAACTTCCTCTTCGACTTTCTAGAGACAACTTATCTTCAACTTTCTGTAAAAATTACCCATTACATATCAAAATTCTTTCGGTTAATACAATATCTTTAAAAAAAATTTATTTACGTCTAAAAATACAATAAGAAAAAATTAGTTCAATAACTTTGTCTCGTTTTATTATACATTAATTTGCTCTTAATCATTCGCTTTTATATCAATATTTTTGTGTTTTTGTTGAAAAGTAAATTATAATTTTAAACGAACAAAATAATTACGTAAAAAAAAAATATATAAAAACCCTAAATTTTTTACAAATAATTAACTAAAAACCAATAACAAAAACTGAAAAAGTAAATCCTTCTACTTGGCTGGTAGTAAACAATTAGAATAATTTATAAGACCATAACCTGATATCACGCGATTTAATGATTCATAAAAGGAAACACATTTAAATATTTATTTTCTGATAAATATATCTATCAAAAGCGTGGAAAATTATTAAGTATATATTGTTCTAAAAAGAATGGAAAGAAATTTAAAAAGAATTTTTAAAATTCAAATTTGAAATATTGAAAAATTATTAAAGAAAATTATAATTTAATAACTTTGTTTAAGTAGTCAGTAAGACAATTTATTGAAATTTTTAATTAAACCTTATAAATATTTTAATATGTATATTGAATTTTAGGGACTTAATTTATTTTAATTTCTATTTCTAGTTAAACTAATTAAAGCTAAATGAATTAACCATTTAATTGTCAATGTAAATTTGACTTGCAGAAATTGAAGATTTATGGGGAATGGATATTTTATTTAATATATCCAATGTTATATAGTAACTATTTTAACTAATCAAATTTCTTTTTAATACAAATTTTAATCTTTTGCGAATTTTATTCAAACACTTAAATAACATGGTATAATTGTAGGTAGCTTAGCTAATTAAAAAACATTTTTACACTAAATATATTGACAGGAAGTGTCTTTCGAACACAAAGGATTAAGTTAGTATTAAATAAATTATTTTATATTTTTTACCTACTATGTGCCTCTCACTTCAAATTAATGTTTTTAAATTTAGATAAAATTGACTGTAAATGATTAAATAAGAATTTTATTTCACATTTAAAATAAAATATAAATAAATTTAAGAATTTGTAAAATTTAAGTAGAATGTTTTTATAAGTTTATTTCTTAAGGGTGACATAGATTAGAAATTAGAGGTAAAAATTAAAAGGATATAGAGTTCCGATTTTCAAATTTAATAAATACAAAAATAATTTAAATTACTTTAAGGGTGACACAGAATAAGTCGTTGTCACCTGTCGTCGAGTTCGTCGTTATGTTATGTTGCCTAGAACAAACACCCGGTAACAAATGGCACATTTTCTGAATATATTTATTTTATATTTTAGTGTGCTTTGCAAATTCATTTTACATGGTTATATTAGTTTATATTGATATAATTTTTACTTCAATTTTTTATTTTGCTTTCGATAATTTTACGAAATGGCAATATCAAATACCAAATATTAAAATTAGGGTATTTGTGTGTTTAAATTTGTATAACTCAAGAAGATTTGCCACATTATTAAAAAAATATTATTAACTCAAGAAGATTTGCCACATTATTAAAAAAATATTATTAAATAATATTTCAGTACATATTTCCAATTTTTGCTATTACATGCAAATTAAATACTGATTAGCGATAAATTTTAAGATACCATAATATATTTCCGTAGATTATTTGTGACCTTTTTTACATACTTATTGTTAGTTTTACTATAAAAATCTAAAAATATATTTTTTTGCTTTTATAATAACAATTACTTGCATAATTCTCGAATTTTCTTGGGGATATTTATTGATTTTTTAATGAGTGAACACAAAAAAAAAATATTTTTTATAGAAAAAGTAATTAAACTGATATTATCTATGAATACGATGTGATGACAACGTACCTTCAAAGTTCAAACTCATAACATTACCTAATAAATGCAATTTAAGTTATTAATAATTAATGTGATGGGATTTAATAGAATATTTTAATGAAAAAAGGTAAATTATGATTGCATTATTAACGTTCATTCCCAAACATTTATGATATGTTATCATATTTTCAATAATAATTGTAAAACTTTTATTGAGCTTAAAATTAATGTTTTTAAATTTAGATAAAATTGACTGTAAATGATTAAACAAGTGAGCCAGACAATAGACCGAATGCAACAGTTAAGCAATTGACATATATATATATATATATATAAATTGTTTATCCGTTATATTATCGGCTTAAGATTAATTTAGTGTCATTGTCTGTGCACGAAGGCAATGACATTCAAATTTTTTATAAGTTAAATTCTTATTTAATTTTTTTGCTAATACCTATACTTTGTGATTAATTTGTTAACATACAACATTGGTTTCCATAGATCTCTCAACCCACATATGTAAGTGTGTTTGGCGTCAAAAATTTAATAACCTATTTTGATAATTGAATATGAATAAATGAATATTTTCTACTGTATTTCACACCGTTGACAATAATCGATAAACTTACAGATACGATTATTTGATTTATTTTCTAATAAATTTATGATTAAAACTGAAATAATAAAAATGACTAAATGTGTTTTTACTTTCAGATTTACAATATTATTTTCACATGGAAATGCTGTTGATTTAGGACAAATGACAAGTTTTTTTATTGGTTTAGGTCAACGAATAAATTGTAATATATTTAGTTATGATTATTCTGGTTATGGAGTTAGTACAGGTAAACCAACTGAAAAAAATTTATACGCAGATATAGATGCAGCATGGCAAGCGTTACGTCATCGGTATGGTATTAGTCCTGAAAATATAATATTATATGGTCAAAGTATTGGTACTGTACCAACAGTTGATTTAGCTAGCCGTTATGAAGTTGGTGCTGTAATATTACATTCACCATTAATGTCTGGTATGAGAGTTGCATTTCCTGCAACAAAACGTACATGGTTTTTTGACGCATTCCCGAGGTAATAGTTCAAATTTTTAATTTTATTTATTTATTTATTTTTAAATCGATTTTTTTTTATTTATTGTTTTTTTTTTTTTGTTCTGTAGTATTGACAAAGTTCCAAAAGTAACATCACCCGTCCTTGTTATACATGGTACTGAAGATGAAGTTATTGATTTTCAACATGGTTTAACAATTTATGAAAAATGTCCAAGAGCTGTTGAACCATTATGGGTTGAAGGTGCTGGTCATAATGATGTTGAAATGTATAGTCAATATTTAGACAGACTTAAACAATTTGTATCAGTTGAATTAGTTAACTGACAAAAAGCTGATAATTCAATAAATAATAGTAATAGTATTCAAGAGGCTGGTTCGGGTAAGTTTTAAACTATAATTTATAAAATATTTTAATTAAATTATTATATAATTTACACATGTATTAAATTGAAACAGTAAACCATTTTATTTATATAATGAAAAGAAAATGATTATAGTTAAATGAAGCGAAACAAAAATAAAAAAAAAAACATGAAACCATGCAATTTTATATTTATATACTTTTTTTTGATTACATAGTTACGTAATATAATTTGAGATAATTAAATTAATTGTGGATAGATCAAATCAAAGCAAAACATCTAAAAACTGTTACAATATTAACTAAAATTTAGAATATATTAAAAAAAAATTATATTTATTTAATATGTATTTGGTAGATACAGAAAATTTTAAACAATTTAAAATATTAAATTTATTTGTATACATTTTTAACAAAAATATTAAACAAGAATGCGGAAATTTAAAAGTAGATAAAACTGAAAATGAACCACATATGAACAACTTCCAAAATGTCAATGTTATAAATTTAAGTTTTCTGTTCAATTATGTGTTGTTAATCGAATTTATGCTAGAGGGAGAAAAATTTTAAATTGCAAAATAACAGAAATATAGATTTTAATTTCATTTGCCGTTCACAGTTTAGGCTCTAGGCAAATATGCAATTCAATTACAGAAATGAAATTTATTTTTATTTATGCATTTCATTATAATCTGCTAATAAATTTTGTGATATTTATTGAACAAAACTAGATTTAATTTCAAATTTTTTAATGTATTGATACCTTCTCGTGAAAATGTATTAAGCGACTAATTTTTAAAGAACCACTTTTTATAATAAACTGATAGTTTTAATCAAATGCCATATTTTAGTCCAGTTTTCACGGTTCTTTCACTACTTTAAAAATAAATAGTGAAGATTTTCGACTGTTATCAATTTTTTGTTCCCAGCGATTTTGTAACACCCACTGGAACATTAGAATTAAGCTCCATCAGAGTTAAAAAATCTATTTATGCGAGAAAATGCATAAAAATAATGAATTTATTACTATACATAATACAGAAAAAAACTGAATAGAAAGTTTTTTGTGTTTCTCGTAAAATTTCGCTTAAAACATTTTCGCGAAAAATTATGGATTTATCAAAACTACACATTAATATGTTTTTAGTACTTGGATACCAACCACACAATTATATTGTTTATGTTCGTTAAATTAATGCTATATTTTGATAATTCATTTACAATCAGTAAAATGTGAAGTATTATTTTAATATGTATTTTAGGTGATGATATATTAGACGGTATTGATGATGATGCATCAATAACAATAAGTTCAACATCAACAACTCATAATTCAACTACTGATAAATTACTATAGCATAAATTGTCTGGTAGTAGCATTACTACAACTACAATATGTCATCAACAACAATCAAATAATGATAATAATAAAAATAAAACAATTAACTCCTCCACTAGTAATGATAAAAAATATTGTAGTAATAATAATAATAGTAGTAATGTACAACCAGGCAATAAAAAAATTATGAAAATGGTTAATTTAAAAGAAATGCCAAAATTATTAACAACAATTGGTAATAAAACAAAATCAGTTGCAACATCAATATCATTAACAAATCATCAACAATTACCACCACCACCGCCTCCACCTATAATAAATGATAAAAAACAACAGCAAGCATTATTATCAAATAATGATAATAAACCAATAATAACAACAACACCATCAATTATATGTACAAAATCAATAGCAACAACATCAAATGCTGTTAATGCTGCATCATCATCACAATTATCATCATCAACAAAAAATATTTGTTGTACAACATGTTCCTCGAATGATATAACCGAAATAAATATTAAAATTAAATCATGTCAAAATTGTAATCAAATAAATATAGATGAATTAAGTTACAGTTATAATAAAAAAATGAAATCATCATCATTATCATCAACAACAACAACAAATACAGTGCAAGCATGTTATCATCAATTAGCAAATATAACCCGTAAATTAAAATCAATATATAAAAATCGTATTAATCAAACGACAACAGAAATATTAACAACAACACCATTATCTTCACAAAATTCTTCATTAATTGCAATTGATGAAAATAATTTAATTTTATCATCATCACCAACCCCAACAACAGAAACAGGATCAAAAGATTTAAGTAATAAACACAATTATTGTCAACAACATCAAAATTTTGTATCAACAAAAATTAATCAAAATACTTTATCTACATCGTTAAATGATGATAAAAAATTACGTGATGATGTATTAGTTTTAAGAATATGTGATTTAGATCATAAAAAGAATAAATCTAATAACACAACGACAACCAAAAATAATTATACAACAATAACAGCAAATAAAAGTTGTAATAATTATCAACAAAATCAAAACTTAATAAGAGACTGTAAGGAGAATGATATACAAAATAATATAAATAATAAAAAATATCGTTCTCCTATTGTTAATAAAAATAATAATTCAACAATATCGGCAATATCAAACGCATCGAATACTTGTAGTAATAGTAACACTATTAGTACTAGTCCAAATATAAAAATTATCGGTAAAAATAAAATTATACGATCATCACAACAATACCAACAAAAATTCAATAATAAAAGTTCACGAAAAATTTTAAAATCATTATCTGTTGATCAACAATCACCTAACACTGCCACTAGCAGTATTAATAATAATAAGTCAACACGTAAGATTGTTGTAATAACAGATGAATATAAAAAGAAATCTGAAAATATAACTGATATACAAATAAATTGTAGTTTAGATCGTAAAGAAATAATGAAAAAATTTCGTCAAAATAATGAAATATCAAAATCATTAGATATAATTTTACCAACTACAGATTTGTTAAATGATTTTAATGAAAATTTAAATGACAATTTCAATTCAATAATAAATCCACCACCATATATTTGTACATCTAAATCAACATCAAATTTAAATGATGAAAATAATATAAATGATGACGATGATGATGATGGTCCATTTGAAAGTATTAATTCGGTTGAATTAATTTTTATATCTGATGAATTTTTAAATAAAGCAATTAAACATGATTTAAAGATATTAAAAAATAATAACAAAAGACCAAATATTAATTATTTTCATTCATTAGATAATCAAACAAATGATATAAAATTGAATAAACCAAAAATTAAATTAGATTCTTGTACAACAACAGCAAAAATTAATGATGATGAAAATTGTAATATTAATACAAGTCGTAAAAATTCAATATCACCATCATTATCAACAAGTATTGATAAAAATACTACATCACCAAAATCATCATCGGCAACACCATCTGGTGGTGGTGGACGTGGTAGTAATAATTCACAAAAGAAATTAATTATAATATCAGAAGATTTTAAACGTAAATCATTAGAAAATAATATTGTTATAGTTAACGATAATAATATTAATCAAAAATATACAAAATTAACAACAACAGCAGCAACAAAATCATCAATTGATAACGATAAGAATATAACTATTGTTAATTGTGTTACTGGTGATGATATTACTGCTGCAGAACAAATTGCAATTAAACGTAAAACTATAAAAGATTTAAAATTAACAAGGCAACAAAGCTCTATTGATGATGTTGGTAATCAAATGTTAAGTCATGCATTTTGTTCTGCTGAAGAACCAGATGAACAATGTTTAGAAAGTAAAGAGATTATTACCACGCCAGAATAAATGAAAAATATTATAAATTTTATTAAAATTATTAAATAATATCAGTTTTTAAACCCTTTGGAAAATGTAGTAAAATAAGTTTAAATTAAAAAAAAAACATGTTTTTAATACTTCAAATATTCTTCACAATAGAAATATTATTCTCACACATCCAGATGACAGCATTTTTTCAAATTTGGAAATAAATTTTGTCTGTATCGTTGTATATTTAAAATATATTACAAAAATATGTATTTTATTCCTTTATTAGCGATAAATTTAGTATATATATACATATATATATTTTAGTATTTAAGTATTTTTCTTCACTATATTTTATTTTGTAAAAACCTTTTTGTTTTGTAAAAATATATTTTAAAAAAATATACATTTTATGCAAATATTTTTTATTAAATAGCACAACCTGTTTTGTTTTATGTTTGTTTTATTATTTTATTTTATAATATACGGAAATACGTCTAAAAACTATGTTTAATAGAATTGAACGAAAATGTATGTTTTGAACAAAGTAAAAAATAAAACTGAAATATTAGCAATCAATAAAATTGGGTGCTTGTGACAAGAAAATATAATTTGAAATGAAAATTTACTTAAAACGAAATATAAAAATACAATATTTAAAGCAATATTTAAAAATAATATAAAAATTCACAGAGCTGAATATTTATTTATATTTTATCTTTTAAAATTTTAAGTTATAAAAAATATATTTCTAAAAATGAAAGACTTATTATTAAAATTATAATTTTTTAAATATTAAATATAAAAAATTTAAGACAATATTTTAAAGTTATAATTTTTAAATTAATTAATTTTTCCAAAAGTATTATTATTAAGATTTTTTTTTTTGAAAACATAATTATATAAATTCGATTATTCTCACTGATTATGAAAATAAATTTCATTATTCCTATGATTTTAATTATTATCTTTGCAACATTTTAGTTGTTATGTAAGAGTTATTTAGGATAATATCAATTTATATTTAAAATATAAAATTTCTAATCAAATTGTTTTTTTTTTTAACTAAATTTTATGCAAAAAAATTTTTAACTGCCAATAATAAAATAATTTTTACTGCTAATCATTTTAGTAGTTTGATCTCAAATTCAAAGTTCACATTCTAAGTGAATTTAATATTTTCTTATTGATTACATAAAAATTAAGCTATCACGAACTATTAAAAAAAAACAATTTTTAAATTTTTTTGCAATATCACAAGATAGTAATTTATTGTCTACTTAAAAAATACCAGCTTGAAAACTGGAAATATAAAGTTTCACTTTTAATATGCAAATAAAATTTGTAATCAAACAATCGATTTGTAATCAATTATTAGCATGTTGTCTGTTATTACTTGAAGAGGTGTAACTCATGTTTCACTATCAGTACTTTGTTATGGTTAGAACTAGTATAATATCTGATCAAACGATAACTTTTGTTTTTGATTTTTTAAAGCATCTTTGATAAATAATTCGTTTTAAGTTTATCATTTTAGTTATTTGAGTCTATTTCATTGGATAGAATAAATAATTACCATTGAATAATGTTACAATGTTAACTACTATTGCAAGAAAATTATAAATTTAATATTGAATTAAATTGTCTGGTCTGTATTTGATTCATTTGTTTGTTATTTCCTCCAATAGATAATATAAGTGGTAAATGAAATTTATAAATATTTCTACTGCCCCGCCATTAAAATCAATATCCCACTAATATATAAAACGTCCAATTAAAATCAAAATATAGATTTGATATTAAAATGAAAAAAATAAATCTGTATAATAAAATTTATAAATTTGTTTAAAAGTTTAAAATTACTAAAATAAATATAAAAGACTTCTTTCTAATAAATTCTGAAAAATAATTTCTTTTCATTTTTGTACTAAAGCAGTTTTATTAAATAAAAATTAAACTAGATATATTAAAATCTAATTATGACTGGAATTATAGCTAATAAAATCACTTTATTAATATATTATAAAAATTCATTAAACAATTTTATCAAATATTAAACATACAATGAATAATATTGTCAAATTTATTAAATTTAAATTCATTTATAAAAATATTAAAGTTATATAACATAAAACAAAGATAAATGGGAAATTTATTTTGTGTTTTTGTATGTATAAAATCCACAAAAACTAGAATTCTAATAAATTTTAAAAGAATTTATAAATGTAATTTAGTAAATATATTTAAATAAATATTACATATTTTTGAAATTGTTCGTAAAATAAAAAAATATAAACGGTTTCGGTAATTTTCTGATGTTAAATGAAAAAAAAAAAAACAAAAAAATGTGTCAAAAATAATGAAAATTCCTCGACAATATAATTTTGTAAGATCTCAACAATTTGTTAGGACTATTACTGCAATCCCATTTTTATTCTGTTCAATTAGAAATTAAGTTTGAATTCAAGTTGGATAAATTATTTATTAGTAAATTAGTTTATACATAATTAAAATAAATACAGAAATGTAAATTGATGTAAATATATAATTTCGGAAAGAATAATCTTTACGAATTTATTTGATGATATAAAAGTATCACGGAGATATTATTAAATTCTAGAAATTGAAGATAAAAATATTTAAGATTTATAAAAAACTTATATTTTGGGAATAAGTTTCAAAACAAAATTTTCATTTTATATTCTTTTACTAATAATAAAATTATCCAGCATAAAATCACCTTAAATCAAGGATGTTATACTGTAAACAAAAAAAAATATATATGTTTATTTGCAAAGTAACAAACAAAAAATTTTATGTAGAATGGATTTTATATCAAATGAAAAACAGTTTAAAGTTAAACTTATTCTTAAGACAAAAACAAAAAAAAAAACAAATTAAACATTAAATTTTATTTAAATATATTAAGGTGAATTATACTATAATCTTTAAATAATCACAAATAAATAAAATATTTTTTATGTATATTTTATTTTTTATGTTTAAATTCATTATATTTTTTTTATATAATGAACGGACGACTGCGAAAAATAATTAAAAGATAATGTTTACTATAAAAGAAAAAAATTGAGCTGTTTTTTATGTATTTACATTATATTTTTGAAAAAAACAATTACAAAGTTTTAGTTTCTAACATAAATTTTGTATTTTTTTTTGTCGTCATTTTAATTTAAATATTTTAATGGTGAATTATTAATTATTATGTTAAAGTGTGATTGTATTAGAAAATGAATCGTTCTTTTTCATTTAATTTTATATGAGGGATTAATATTATTTCCGTGTTAAGTGTGAATGTTATAAAATCATATATAAAATTATGTAAAATCCATTAATTTTTTATATATATGTATTTCATTTAAATATTTTTTTATTACTCATATAATCGAAAAAGAAAAATAAAAATAATTTCTTATAAATTAAAAAAAATATGCATAATTGTAATAAATTTTAGATAAAAGTTTATCATAATAAAAATATTAAGACATTTAAAAATTGTATAACGAAAAGTGTAATGTATAAAAATAAATGACAAAAAAAAAAAATAATTAAAAAACAAAGATTCAATATTTTTTTCGTCAAATAAATTTTCAAAATTTTTTTGTGCCTAATTTATATATAATTTATCTTTTTGTTTTTATATGATCGTGAAGAATTTTTGATAAGGAATAATAGTTTTCTACAAGTTAATTCAATTTGAGGAAAATATGTAAGTATGTTTTACTTTTAAAATTTAAGAATATCTTCGAAAAAAAAACATTAATTTTGAAAAAAAAAAAAACATGTTATGCGAAGAATTGGGAATTTACATTATATAGAATATAGATAATTTTTTTTATGTCGTTAATTTTCAAAGTGCGTGATATTCAATTTTACTGGTACTTGCGTGTAATATGTCAAAAAGTTTTGTTTTCCAAGGGTTATTGTCATATTTAAAAAAAAAGTTAGGAAAACGCATTATTTATCATGTTTTTCTGTAATACAAAACACGGTTTTAATGCAAAACTCATTATTTCAAAAAAAAATGTTAGGTGAATAATTCATTAAAAACAAAAATTTAGGTGAATAATTCATTAAAATTAAAAATCATTATGTCCAAAACATTTTAATTTAACATTAATTTTGATCCTGAAAAGACGTATTTCACATTAACTAACACGTCTTTTCAGTGCAAAATAATATATAAAATTTTAAGTGTTGATTATTTTGTTTTCATAATATTTTTCGAGATTCTGAGATTTTTTTGGTTATAAATTAAGATAATGCAATCAAAAGGTCATCCAATTGTGGTACCTAAAGGAAGAAAAACCAGAGAAATATAAAAAAGAAACAAACCATTATAAGTATAAAGCCCGAAGGATATATGAGTACATATATATAAAAACCATGCAACTGTTATAACTGTTATAGTGTCGTTTATCCACTATAATACTGGAAAAATGAATGCAGAAAAATTGTACGACTTCCAGGATCTTGGCACTTTAAATACAACGAGGCCAAATAATCATTACAAAAATCGACAAGACATTATGGTACAGGGGAAGTACCATACTGTTGGAACTGCACGTATCATAACCAAAAAAGGAAAGAAAATTTCAAGAGTAATTCAGCCTGGTGTAAAAATAAATGTTGATTTTAAAAACTTATTTAACTAGGTATCGCCTATAAGCATTTATTTAGTTTAATTCACCAAAAAAAGGGTCTAATTCATTAAAAAAAGGACTTAATTTAATAATATGATATAATTAAATTTTCTTTCTAATCATCAATTAGGGCTGCCACATCACAAGATTTCGGCTTGATAACCAAGATTTTGGAGCAAATCCCAAGGCTCAAGACTTAGAAAGTGAATCTCAAGATACATTTTCTATTACAAATTAATTTTGATTTTCAAATATTCAAAATTTGGTGGAACAATAGGTAATATTTGTTTTAACTTCCCAAATAAAACTCAACATCTAAATATTCAGATACGACAAAAAATTACTTACTGCTTACTGGCTAAGTTATGTTCTAACCTATAACCTTTACCTAGGTAAAATAAGTTTTTGGATAAAATAACTTTTCGCTCATGGATAATTTTTGGACAAACCACAGAAATTGATTTTCTGAACAGCTTTTTGTAGTTCCATAGTTCTGGAAATGTATAAAATAATTGTATCTTTTAAAAATTAATTCAGTGTTAATGAACTATGAATATTTTTGGTTTTATTTTTTTTTACTAACTTTTTAATTCTATTTTATCTTTTTTTAATATAATATTAATATTATAACAAAGAATCTAAATCTTAAATATATTAAAAAAATTTGTACAAATGGTGGACAAAAAAATTTGTACAAATGGTGGACAAAAAGATTTGGCGCGCTGTTGAGGTGGAAGCCCTAACATCACAAGATTAATAAAAATACTTTAAATCAAACAAAATAAATAATTAATAATACCCAGACATAGTACATAATATTATTATATATACATGCCTCTGTAAAATCAGGAATAAGAAAACAAACTTAAAACTTGTAATCAATTATTTATTACGCTTTTCCTAACCAGAAAAATAAATAACATACCTCATATATTTACAGATTTATGAGTGTTGTTATTCGTGACTAATTTGTGACAACTTTATTAATATAAATTAGATCGCAAATTATTTATACGGCCAATAATAATTAGTGGATTATTATGTAATTCGTAAAATTATGATAACCAAAATCAAAACAAAATATCGCAAAATCATTATCAAAAATTGGCGTAGATTAGAAAAAGAATATTAACTCTGAAATAATAGAAACCGGAATGAAATGATAAATATATGTATGTATGTATATATATTTTTTATAAATTTATTAAAATTTCATTTAGAATTGAAATGTACTTCGTTTAAATTTTCCAATTCAATTGAATTTTCAAATTTTTCGGTTTAATAAACAAAACTTGGACGGCTAAAATTAAATTTGTTTTCATTAATTTTCACATTACCTAATTTATTGAACGAATTCACGAAAATTAAGCCTGGTACCAATTCGACAAAGTTGTTTCATTCGAAACTATTATAATTTTTCAAATTTAATTTAACTTATGTATGAAAAAATGAAGTTTTTCGAATTTCTATCAATTTAATATAAAGAAATTAAATTTCTATCAATTTAATATAAAGAAATTTAATTATTGTGAACTTATTCAATTCTCCTACAGATAATTTCTTTTCCTAATTAAACCCATTAAGTTTTGTTATGATAATAATAAGACAGTATGTCTTAAAATATGTTTTAAATATTATTTATAACATATTTACTTATCTTTTCATTTAAAAAAAAAAAAAATGATTTAGGTATTTTCTTAATGATAAGTACATAAAAAAAAAGTATAACTTGTGGTTGACGAAACGAAAAATATTTAGTATAGATTTATATTCCAACTACGATGTCTTAATTAGCGCATTTAATTTAATTAAAATATTTTTACAAAATTGATTATTTTAATTTGAAAAATTAAATAAATAAATTTTCAAAATTGTGTCATAAAGGATAAATATAGTGTGTGCTGTAATTTATAGTGGCGTGTAATTCTCCAAAATTACAAGATTTACTAACATATAAGGTGATAAATTATTAATAATTATAATAATCTTGTAGTGTATCAGTTAAAAAAATAATCTTATTCAAATATAAAGTTTGTTATTTTATTTCGAACAATGTTGATTTTATTTCAAACAAAGCTTAAAAGTGAGATTTAAAGATTTACTTCTTATGACGTTTGTAATAATATATGTAAATTTAAGATGTTGCGATGGAAAATCTCCATGTTGTTTGTATTATTTATAAATGAATTATTTCATAAATTAATAGACGTGTTAAGGACCTGTTATTATTCTATGTCGAATAATTTTTCGTAATTACAAAATATAGTTTAGAAAATTATTTTAAAAAAAGGATTGGAATAATAATTCTAATTACATACTTCATTTTTATCAGATTAATACATATATTCAATTAAATGAAATCATTAATCTTTATTTTGAAAAATTACGTCGTAATTTAAATATACCTCTACTATAGTCTTGAAAGCCAAATATATTTCATGTCACCAATTTTAAAATTAAATTATGGTGAATCCTACATTAATTATGTATTAACTCAATATAAAATTACTATAATAGCATCGTAATAAATTATCTCAGTTAATAAAATTTTTTTAAAAAATGAATCGTTTTGTAATATTTTCTTAAAAAATAACTTTTTTATGAACTCCATCAAATTTACGGGTTTCAGTAAAAGTAGTTATGCAAATTTTTTCGTAAATCTAGTGTTAAAACGCGTAAAAACTAATAATTCCATCTAATAACAATAACAATAGATGCGAGGTGAACTATTTCAAATGACATTATTTAACTCTAACGTTTTTACAAGATTTATAATTTAAAATTTTATATACTAATCTAATTTTTTTTAGAATAGAACTTCAATTGTAAAATAAATTTTAATACTACAAAAAATTAATTAAAATCATAAATATTAAAATAATTTTTCCATTAGGAAATATGTAATATTTTTATTAATTTTCCTTTTCAATAAGATATAAAAAATTAGGTTATTTAAAATTTAAACAAGAATTAATTATACTAAAGTTTTGAGTACATAAAAATTAACCATAAATTTTAACCATAAAAATAATATAAACAATATTTTATTAAAGTAAATATAATAAATTTTATTTTTTAAATGTAAAGTTTATTTTAGCTGTTAAGTTAAATATTTCGTCATCTAAAAAATTATAGTTTTTTTGACGGAAAACCCTAACATTTTTGAGCTTTTTCTGTTATACTGGTAAAAGTACAAAAATATAATTTTTTTTATTAATCCTTATTAATTTTATAAGGAAAATTCTTTATGATTTGTATAAAAAAATAAATATTACATATTATATAACTTTAAATTTTTATTTGTCAATTTAATGGATATAAATTCTGTTGTTTGAAAAATAGCAAAAATTCATTTATATTCTTGAAAATGAAATAATATGTATAATAATTTCTTATGATGAATTATAGTAAAAATAAATATTTTAGTAATAAATTATAAAGATTATTTATTTTGAAGTATATATATCTTTTATTTATTTTTATCTGCTATGTTGTTTAATAACTAATCAAAACAATCGTAATAATCTTGTCTGATGAGTGATGACATTGTGATAAATTTTTTTTTTAGTAATTTATTTTTAACGTATCGTTAATAAAAATCAAATAATATCAATAATATATTGATTGTAATTAATAATACGCCTTTCAGAATAAATACTTTTGATGTAAACATCGTTAAATAAATATACCCAAATAACTATAATAGATAAATATATAAAAAATTATATAATTTTTAAATTCAAACTGAAAATTCTTAAGATTCCAGCAAAAATTTCAATTCTTATGATTCTGGGAAAAAATGCTTACGGTTCAAAGTTTAATTGAAACTTTTGCTAGCTACCAATGATTTTAATTATTATCTACAAAAACCAAAGTGTAGCTACCAATGATTTTAATCCACTGCAGTTAAAGGAGGATGATAACTTTTACGATTTCGCACCATTGACTAGTTTATATAGAAATAATTAGTACCAATATAATCAACGTTTCACATAAATTGTATTTCCAAAAATAGTCATTCTCAAGTTGAACATTGTATTACTAATCGGTAAATTGTATTTTGAGTGCAAGATAATTTATTGCAAAGTTATTTTCTATTATTAGAAAATTAAATTAAATTGTAGATTAATTAAATAATGATCATTAAAACATATAATCTTATAAGATATCTTTAAAAATTGAATTATTATTAAAAGTTATTAAAAATAAATTGAAATCTAAAAAAAACAACTTACTTAAAAATAATAAAATCTTCTTCTAAGAAAAAAATATTTGCATAAGCAAAATTTTTATTATTTTATAAATTTATTTGATAAATTTTACAACTTACACATTAAAATTTAGCACAAATAATTATGTAGATTTAAAAGAAAAATAAATAAAAATCATAGTAAAACAAAAAATTAGAAAATGTTTTAGCATAAAGCATAGACAAAATTTAAAACAAATATTTAAATAATGTATTCAACCAGATAAATTAATTTCGAATTTCGATTACCATCAGTTTTATTTGTCTTATTGCTTATAATAGCCATTCAAAGAGATAGATAGATAATATTAAAGGAGATAGATAATATTAAAGCTAGTAATATTTTGTAATCACCCAACCATTAATTAATATAATTATACATTAATTTATTATTAATTACAGATAATAACATAATTATCAAAAATAATTAAATGTTCTTTTTTGTTTTTTCAAAACAAAAACCAACAAACAATTAAATTTAATATTTAATTTATGAAATTTCAGTAATAGTGTTAGAATTTGTTAAATTGTTATATTTTCAAAATATTGTTATAATTTTAGTATTGAAAATTCGTTAAAATAATTCAATCAATTGAATGTCATATCAATTTCCCATTGTCTTCAATTAAATTTTCTTTGCGTACATAAAAAGTGTGAACCACTTACTAATTTAAATTTTATATTATATTCAATACATTCAATAAAATAAATAATCTAGATTTGGCTCTACCAGCTTATTAAGGCAGAAAAAAAAATTTCATTTCACAGCTTAACTTGTTTATTATATTACTTATTGGTCCATCTTCCTTATTGGTCCAATATCTTCCTAGGAACCTTTAATAATTAAATACTTGGTAGCAATTCATTTGCCTAGTCAACTAAGTAATTGTTAAACTAAAACAATTTAAAATTATGGTTTCAATTATAATTTGTATTGTGAATGTAATTCAATACATTCCAATTATTGCGTAGTATTTAAGCAAATAATTTTTTTTTTAGAAGAGAATTAAACTGAATTTATTTAATTTCTAGTTCTAGATTAATGTATATGAAATTGTGAAATTCTAAAGATTTAGGTTAATTAGTACCTTAGCTATAATTAAACTGTAATAATATTGATTATTATTATATTTATAATCAATTTGTAATTCTTAGTTATATGTCTTCATTTATCTTATAATAAAAAATATATTATTGATGAATCATTAACCATATAAGATTGATCTGATTTACTTATTTAATTTCATTTAACACTATAACTTTATAATTTCTACTTAAAAAAAATCTCTATTTAATGAGGCTATACATCTCAGTTTTGTGCCATGACCTACCTCAAAACGTCACATAATTCGTTAAATGTTATTCTTTTTCAAAAAAAAAAAAAAAAGTACTTAACTAATTCCAAAAATATGTAAATTTTTTATTTTATTGTAATAATTAAGCATATTTTTTTTATAAAACCTATTAAATTTTATATACTAATGCTTCAAATTCATCAATTTTTTTATTTTGTTATTCACAATTACTACTTTATATTTTGTATATATTATTTTAAATACTACTTATCTATACTTGATGTTCTCTCTAATTGATATTTTTCAATTCAAATCAAATACAGTAAAAATTCGCAAAACACAACTTTTCAGAATCGATTATTAGAAAAAAGTTGCTATAATTAAATTTTGTTGCAAATATCGAATTTGGGATATCATTTATTTTAAATATCGTTTATCAATAACTAATTGCACACAAGACATTTCCTTTGAATTTGTTCGTCCTGGAGCATTTACAGTCTTGCCATTTAAATTTTTGTATACTAAGGCAGTTTCGTCAGCGTTATAAATCTGTTCTGGACATAAGTTTAAATCGCTGATTTTTTTCTAAACTTTTCAATTAATTCAGGAATTACGAAATCATTTGAAGAGATCTTCTCACCACTTATCTTTAAAGATCGAAGACATTTCTATTCATTTCTATAGGTTTATAAATTTATTATTATATTTTGTTGCTTTTTTCGAATAGTTGCTATTTAGGAAGTTGTTTTTGGCGAATTTTTACTGTATTACCAATAAAAATTGTACTAAATTGGTACAATTTTTTTTTTACCATCATACCAGTTTTATCATATCAATCAATTTCAATATGCAAAGAAATAAATATTCGATATAAAATTAAAATAAATATTTTGATAAAATATATTTTCTTTGCATGTAGTTAAATTGTATTTTATGTTTTTGTCATTTTATATCTTCAGAGAGTTTTTTTTTTTCATTCAAAAAGAAGATTGATATTTTGCGTTGATCAACGATATAATAAAAATATTAATTTTAGTTTCATATTTAACATAATCTAAGAAACATCAATTTTTGTGACCATAAACACGGATAAAATATTATTCCAAAAAAAAAAAAAAGTTATTTTTATTAATTTGAAAATTAATAGTTTGTTTATTTTGATTTTGACGAAGGTAGAAACATAAAATCTAAACAATTTTTTTTTTTACATATTTACGTGTTTTACAATAAACGGTAAAAAAATACGAGTTTTTTTTGTTATTGTTGATTTGGTTAAGTGTTTGGTGTTCTTAAATGGTTAAAATTCTATACCATTAAGGTCAAGGACATTTGAAAAACTTTTAATGGTAAATTATTTCCTAGTTGACTGTAGTAAAAATAAAAAAAAAATTGATCATTTCATAAAATTTAAGTTTTTCATTAATTTCAAAATAAATAAAAAAAATTATTTTAAAGGCCAAATTTTTGGGAAAGGTTCAATGTCATTTTCTGTGTTTTAATATTGAATATTTTATATTTTTTTCATAATGAATTAAGAAATAAAACTTAAAAAATGATTGAAAAAATAAAAACCAATTAAAATCTTTTTATGTTAAAAAAATAGTGGTTTTGTAAACTTCTTAATATTTTTCTAAATTTAATGTTACTACTTACTAATTAAGATATATATATTTTTTTTATTAAATAATTAAAATATATTGAAAATATTATAAAATTAGTAATTTTCCATCAGCTTGAATTAAAGGTATTTCAATGACAATTAGTTGTATTGAATATCCATTTATTAACTTTAATATATTTTATTTATATAGATGTACTATAAAAATTTTGAATTATTTAATTACATTTAATAATTTTCAAAATATTTTTATCATTAATTTACAAATCTATTTTAATTATATACCTATACACGGTATTACACTTCATAAATTAAAATTTTCCAAGAATTAGCTTTTTTTTACACTGTAATAAAAACGTATAAAGTTGTAAACAATTTGTTCCGTCAATTACTTACTCATTGCATGTTTACAATTTTTATAATCATATTCATATGACAATTTTTAAGATTTACAAATAAATTAACTGATTATGATCATTAAAATTTAAAAAAAAGATTTTTTTTTTTTAAATAAAAATATAAATAATAAATTTAATAAATTTTGAAGTATATTTAAATTTTTACATAAAATTTTTACTATAATTGATTAGAAATACAAAAGTTTACGATTCTAAATACATATTACATATTAATAATTTAAAGAAAATTTATCTAATTTTAAATTTATTTTAGTATTCATTCATTTTAAAGCAATTTCTAAAAAAAATTTCTTTGTTAAAGATTTTAGATAATAAAATCTTTATTATTTTTAGTATAAAATTAAATAAAAACAAAAAGCTTTTATTTTCCTTCTATTTTCCAGAATTTTTCATATCTATTTTACAGATATTGTTTTTTAAATAAATTTATTTTTATCTTTATTTTATTTAAGGACTCATGGTTTTTGGTTGATGTATTTTCCTAAAAGTTTTATAAATTAAATGTTTTTCGACAGAAATTCTAAACATACAACTGACATTTTAATTGAACAAACGCCCATTAATTCTTTGCAGAAATCATAAAATATAAACTTGATATTGACTACTGTAAAGTATATAAAAAATTTGAAAGAGAAAGTTTGAAAATAATTAAATGGAATAGAATTTAAAATAATTTAATAAGCTAATTAAAAAAAAAATCAGAATTAACATTTTGTCATAGTTTTAGATTTTTTCTATAAAAATTAATCAAAATCAATTTTAATTATCAATTATTAAATTTCAATACAATAAAAAAACATAAATTTCATCATTTCATTACATTATTTTGAATAAATTAAGATAAACCACTTTAATTTTTTAATAGGGTTAATTAAATTTAAAAAAAAAAAATTATAAAATTATTAAGAAAAAAAATATAGTTCCATCTAAAACCTGCCAAAAGCTTTACTAAAACACCTTTACTTTTTCTATTTTGGTATGTTTGCATAGGAAGTAAATTAATTTTCTGTCTGTTTCTTTTGGAACCTGTTAAATCAGACTATTTAAATATACTATAAACCAAGACTTAACATAAAATATTCATAATAATTTTGTTTTTTTTTTATATATATATTTTTGGGAAAAAAATTAATGATAAAATTAAAATCATCACGTGAATATATGACAAAATAAATAAATTCAAAACGATATGCGCTATCAAAAAAATTAGCATATGCTGTCAGATATATGAGATAAAAAGACTATAAATTTAGTATAAATTAATATTTAAAATATTAAAACTGTAATATATTTTATATTGATATTTCTAACGATAATAGGGTATAATGGTTAATTACCAGACATTGATAAATTTAAGTTGAATAAACTTTTTACGAAAATTTTCAGATAATTAATAATAACAAAGTTAATATTTTAATCCCAATTTTAAAATCCTTATAAGTTCGACAACTGATAAATTTGCTTTAAAATTAAATCATTTAATCAGTGTTTTTTTTTTGAAAAAATATTTGAAATTTATATAAAAATAACTAAATTAGTTAGATTATATATTTTAAATATAGTAGAACGATTTTATGACGCTTTTGTAATTGTGCGTAAAATAAATAATCTTTACTTAAATTTCGCCTAAAAATAATTAGTTTAGTAATTAAAACAGAATCATTTATAATTTTGATTATTATTATTAAGAATGAATCTTTCCTTTAACTCTCATCGATGCTTAAGGTTTTTCGAAAGCAAATAATAATTAAATCTTGAATCCAAATTATGACTTTGTTTTATAAAAATTGTGTACTAAAAACGAAATTGCTGTATTAGAACATTCCGTATTAATATCTTCTATATCTACTTTTAAATACTATTTATTTCGACTTAGTTACCCTATGATTTACGAAAAAAAGACACTCTCTTTATTTAGAAAATCTAGTGTACAAGTATCTTTAAATTTAATTATATTTCGAACCAAAAATTTATTTTAAAAGCTTTTAAAAAATTAATAAACTCATTTAAGCTTATTTAACATTATTAAACATAAATATAAAGTGTACTAATATACAACCACATAACAATTCATTTCTAGAAATAACAATTATCTAAATATCAATTAAAAAAAAATTTAAAAAAATATTTATCAAATTTCTTCCTTAAATATAAGGTGATTAATCTTATAATTTACAAAATAAGTACATATGTGATATGTCTATAAATATACAATTTATAACGATAAATTTATTCTACAAAACTGTCTGTAAACAATTCTATGAAATTTTGTTTGATTAATAAAATTCCTAAAATTTAAAAAAATCAATTGGAACAACAAAAAAAAAACATTCAACATTATTGCACAAATTAAGGTTAAAAAAAACTTATTTAAATATTAAATTTTTTTAAATTTATGCTAATATGTTTCAAACATTTTCTTATATAATCAAATAATTGACTATTGACTAATATCAATTTTCAATGTTTACACCAAACATTTAACAAAAATTCTTTAATTATGTGCTAATTTTCACCAATATAATATTTATCAAAATTTAATATCTTGATAGATTTTTGCGATTTTTCTTGAAATATCTTATCAATTAAACAAAATTATTACATTTCATTTTACAAACAAACATTTTAATTATAATTAAGCAATTTCCTATAAATTTATTTAGTCATGTCTTATTTGATATTTTTGTTTTTATTCTTAAATTTTTAAATTTTTAAAAATAAACATAATTATACATTGTTAAAGATAACCAAATCATATTTGTGACAGTAACGTTATTCATTATAATATTTGTGACAGTAACGTTATTCACATTAATATTTTTTGTATCAATAATTTTATTTATTTTAATTTACAGATAAAATGAATAACCTACCACTTAAAATGGAAAATAATTTAAAAACAAATAAAGAAGATACAGGATTAGATCAGGACGAAAATTATAAAACAGTATTACAAATTGTTAGACGGCCATATGAACAAGATCAATTAAATAAAGAATTTCAATTTATACATCGAAAAAATACGAAAAATTGTAAATATAAGTTTTTAAGATAAATTATTAAATATCCTTATTAATCCTTTTTTTTTTTTAATATACCTATATTATAGATTGTCAAAAATTATTTCATAAAACTCCTACATGTAGTTTATCAAAATATTTTCTTAGTGTATTTCCAATTTTAACATGGCTGCCACAATATTCATTAAAAAATGATTTTTTAGCAGATATTATTACAGGCTGTACAGTAGCTGTTATGCATATACCACAAGGTTTTTTTTCAAAATAAATTAAATATTTTTTTTGCTTTATGAATATTCTTAATTTGTAGGAATGGGGTATGCTTTATTGGGTAATGTTCCACCAATTGTTGGTATTTATATGGCCTTTTTTCCAGTTTTATTATATATTATATTTGGTACATCAAGACATAATTCAATGGGTACATTTGCTGTTGTTACTATAATGGTTGGCAAAGTTGTTGATCATTATTCAAATGTATCAATAAAAGCAAATAATTTTTATAATACAAGTGGAATAAATGAAAATACAACAGATACAATATTAACAATGAATACTGAAAATTATAATCCAATTGCAATTGCATCAGCTGTTTGTTTTGTTGTCGGAATTATTCAAGTAAGTTGCATAAATTATGTATGTATGTAATAAGTTTTTTTATCCTTAATTAAATTAATATAATTATTACTGAGAAAATTGATTTATTATAGACATCCTATGAACCTAATTAATTTGAAAGCAATTACATATACATTTTTCATAATTATAATAAATAATTATTTTTATTTATAGTTAATAATGTATATTTTACATTTGGGCATATTCAGTTCATTATTATCTGAATCATTAGTATCAGGTTTAACAACTGGTGCAGCAATTCATGTTTTAACATCACAAATTAAAGATCTCTTTGGATTAACTATACATAAAACACCAGGATATTTTGAAGTTATAAATGTAATTTTATTTTATTTTTAAAACATATTTGTAACATTTAGTACTTATAATATGAAATTTTTTTTTTTTAGACTTATATTAGTATATTTCAAGTAATTGGTAATATTAATTGGATTGCAACTGCCACATCAGCAGTTACAATAATAATATTAGTTTTAAATAATGAAGTACTAAAGGTAATTTTTTAATTATATTTTGTATTTAAATATGAGAAAGACTAACAAACAAAAAAAATGATTAATTAATTTTAGGGTTACTTGGCAAAAAAATGTTCATTTCCAGTACCAGCTGAATTGATATTAGTTTTAGGTGGGACATTTGCATCAAAATTATTATCATTGGAAAATTATTCCGTAAAAACATTGGAACATATACCGACAGGATTTCCAGGTAAAAATATAAAACTAATATCATTTTCGTATTTTATATAAAATGTTTTAACATTTGATCTCGATCAGGACACCTCTATTTGTTTACCTGATATTATTTAATATCATTAATGTAGAAATTTAAAATTCTTATTTAACGAAATTTTATTAAATTATTCTTTGCAGATTTAACACCACCAAGTATAGAACTAATTGAAAAAGTATTTATTGAGAGTATACCAATTGCTGTTGTTTCATATTCAATATCAATTTCAATGGCATTAATATTTGCCCAAAAAATGAACTATCAAGTTGATGCTAATCAAGAACTATTTGCAATGGGTATTGGTAATGTATTTGGATCATTCTTTTCATGTATGCCATTTGCAGCATCATTATCACGTTCAACAATTCAACATAGTGTCGGTGGTAAGACACAAATTGCATCATTAATATCATGTGGTATTTTAGCAATTATATTATTATGGATTGGACCATTCTTTGAACCATTACCTAGGGTATGTTTTATTCAATATTATTATTTACATAATATAATTACAAATTATTAAAGTAATTAATTTTTTTTTATTATTATTATTATTTTAGTGTGTTTTAGCTGGAATAATTGTGGTATCATTAAAGGGTATGCTGAAACAAATAACACATTTTTATAAAATATCAAAATTAAGTAAATTGGATGCTGCAGTATGGTTAATAACATTTTTAGTTGTTGTATTAATTGCTATTGATATTGGTTTAATTGTTGGATTAGTATTAAATATATGTTGTATATTAATTAATGGAATGAAACCATATGCTTGTTTATTGGGACATGTACCAAATACTGATTTATATTTGGACATAAAACGATATAAATCGGTAAATAATTATATATTTTATTTTAAATTTAATAATTAAAACTAATTATTTTTATAGGCTATTGAAATACCAAAAATTAAAATATTCCATTATTGTGGTAGTATAAATTTTGCATCAAAAACAAGATTTTCAAGTCAATTAATGACACTATTAGAAATTGATTTAACCAAAGAAATTCGAAAATTAAAAAAATTAGGAGAACATTACGCAAATAGTTATCGTATTAAATTTAATTTTATTATATTTGATTTCTCAGCATTAAGTTATATTGATCCATCTGGTGTGACATTATTAAAAAGTATTATTGATGATTTTAGTAAATTATCAGTAACAGTTTATATAGCTGGTGTTTCATGTAAGTTAATTTGGTGTTTTTTTGTTTTTTTAATTATGTAATTTATTTTTAAAAGATTGTACTAACAAATTTGTATATTAATTATAGGTCCAGTTTATGATATTATGCAAAAATGTGGCTTAAAAGAGAATAATAATTTAAAATTAAAATTTTTTCCAACTATTCATGACGCTGTTCATCATGCTGATTATCAATCAATTAAATATATCGAAATCTAATATTAATATTATATACATAGTTAGTTCTGTAAATATTTTTTTTTTTGTAATTCTAGAATAAGTATATAAGTATTTATAAATAAAAAAAAATTATATTTCTTAAAAAAATATTGAAAATGTGGCCAGAAATCGGCTTTCTTCTTTATGATTTATAAATTAATTTGTGTATGATTCTATTATTTCTTCTTAATAGAATTGTATTGCGGGTACCCGGTCAACCGGTTTACAATTATTGACAATTACTCGAGTTAATTAATTTTAAAAAACAAATTTGATAGTATATTATTAATAATAATATTTTCCTTATTATTGTGAAAAATTAAATACCAATTGATATATTTTGAAATATTATTTATTTCCGTCAGAAATATAATTAATACTTGGAAATATAATTTAAATTAATGGACAATTTAGAGCAAGGCATTTTAATAATCAAGCTTGCTAATTAAGATATATTTTTCAAGATTAACTACAAAATCATTTCATATTTATCTTTACAAAACAATCAAAATACTGAGGAGATGGTAATAATGTAAGTCTTTTGATTATCTCTGGCAAAAGACAATTATAATATAAATTTTTAACAAAATATACTACCCATACAGAATTTATACCATCGCCTGAAAGTAGACTTTATTTATTTTGTTTAGCATATATTTCATTTGGGCAGAATTTTTAAAAACAAAAAAAGGATCTTATTAAACTGAAACAAGAGTTTGATAATTATGTAAGAAAAAAGGATTTGATTAAATTGGAATTATTCAATATCAATATTGCTTCATTTAAATGGTCTTATATGCACATAATTTCCGCAAATAATTTAAAAATAATTTAATTTATAAAGTTTTATTTTTCACAATAAACTGAATTATTAATATTTGCACAGAAACAAATATAATACGTACAAGGTTTGTTTTTATGTTACATAAGAAATATAAAAATATTGAAATTTTTAATAATAATATTAAATAAAAAAAATCTTTGGCCAAATATAGAACTAAATTGAGTTTTTCTATTTAATTTATTTTCACAAAAGTTTCATCATCAATAATTCGGAAAATATCTTTACGGAAATTAACCAAATCGTCTAAAAATCTTTGACTACTTTCATTATGTAATTTTGTCATTACTGGTTTGAGATTTTCAATATCTGCTGTTGACGATAGTGCATCATAATATTTAATTTGTTCTGGACCCATCATATGTGCTTGCCTTTTCTTATAACCACGATTCCAACGTTCTTTCATTTCATCTTCGGTATCAGCAAGCATTTCATGTTTTGATGGTAATTGTTTTCGACCTGAGAAAAATGTTATTACAAAACGTGTTTGTAAATCCATCATTTGTGATGCACAAACATAAAATGGTAAACCAATGAATGCCATTGTCGGATAATTAATATTAATACAGTGTTTATATAATGGTTGTACATAATTATCTTCAACATGTACACCACAATCAACACTTAAAAATGGAAAACAATATTTATAACCGGTACAATAAAATATAACACTAAATGTTTCTTGTGTACCATCTGAGTATTCAACACCATTTTCTATTAATTTAATAATATCTGGTTTTTGTTTAACATTATTTGGAAATTGTGTTTTAGGCGTTTCAGGTAAATGATGACTTAATGTAACACGTTTAGCTAAACGTGATATTTCAAAAGCTAAATCCATTCCACTTGGTCCAGCTCCTATAACAAGAACCGTTTCGTCTAAAAGTATTTATTTTTTTAATTAAATTTGCATGGAAAATTTATATTTAAATTATACCTTTAAATGGATCTGGACACCTATAATCATGACTATGAATTTGTTTACCCTTAAAAATATCTCTTCCTGAATAATCTGGAATAACTGGTGTATGATAATGTCCATTACATATCATTACATAATCAAACATCAATGTTGTTAAACAATCATTAGGTAAATCTTTTACAATAACCTAATTAAAATAATTTATAATTAAAATTAAAGAAATATAATAAATATTAAATTTATTATATACCTCCCATTGATTATTTTTTGGTCGTATTCGAAAAACATAATGTTGAAATTTAATATGTTCTTTAACATTAAATTTTTCAGCATATAAATTTAAAAATTGTAACATATCAGCTGCTGGTATATATGATTTCTCTTGATCCGGTATTGGAAAATCTGGATATCCCATAATTTCTTTAGGTAAATTTGTACTAAAAAAAAATAATTATATAATTTAAGAGATCAGTAAATTTTTTATAATAAAACTTCAAATTAATTAATTTACTTACTGTAACCCTTTGTACATACTGCTATGTACATCATTTCCAAATTCATCTTTTCCAATTTGATCGGTATATACCCATGTTCCACCAATTTGATTTGATTGTTCAAAAACTGTTACTTCCATACCATTGTGTAAAGCATGCTTAGCTGCACATAGACCAGCTGTACCAGCTCCAATAATACATACGTTTCTCATTTTATTTATTAAGCAATTTTAATGCTGCATATATATTATATATAAAAAAAAAGTCTTTTAATAGAAATTATAACCTAAAATATCATAATTTAATTAAAAATTTTATTTGATTTTGTACAACATATTTCTTAAGAGTTCTTTAAAAATTAATAATAGTAAACATAAATCTTTATTAATCATGTCGGTCATATAAAATAAACTTACGTACTTAATGTAAAATGTAATTAAATATTATATTTTATGTCAGAAAACAAATGTTTAGTGACAATTTTATAAAATTTCTAGACCAAAACCAGAATAAAAAGCTTAATACACAGCAACGACGCATATGCATATTTAAATGTCTTTGATAATATTATATATTTAATGATAAAATAATTCAAAATATCTATTAATACAATTGCTGTCTAATTAAAATTTGTGTATTTAAAGTGATCTACGTTTGGAGATATTTACGGGTTAATGAGTTTTAATCACTTTTAATAATGTATATATCCAATATCGGTTTGTAACATAATTTTTATTGAGTAAGTTTAAAATTAAAAATATTTCACGATTTTCACGAAATATTTAATGTCTCAGTAATCAATTTAACTAACAATGTAAATTTCTACAGATCACATTAAATCAAAATCATTATAATTTAATAACAATTATCATTTATGCTTTTGTGATTTTTTAAGTATTTTTCAGGTGAATATTCTTCTAGCCATATTTCTACAAAGTTTGTAATAAAGTGTTTTGTATTCATTTCACAAAAAAAATTAATTTCCTTAACTCTCTCAAAATATTTTTTTTTTAGATAATCTCAATGACAGGTATTGCCAGGTATTGGATTTGTATTTATCTGAAAATTGAAATATCCTTGTGGTTTAATTTAATATTTCCGGTAATAAAAATATTTTATATTATAGTTTTCCTTTTTTTAATTATAATGAGAAAATTAATTATGTATAAAATTTTCATTGTTTAAAAACTTCAAAGTTTTTATTACATTTTCTATCAATTTTTTAAAAAATATTTCCTTATTTATTTAATCAATAATTAAATTCTAAATATGACCTATATTTAATTATATAATTTTCATGTGGGAAAATTATCACTTCCTTTATCAATGTTTAATATTTTCAATCATTATTTTATTATTTTTACGATTAATTTAATATTAGGAAAATTACATTATTATTTATTAATTAGAAAATCATTGGTATAAAATAAATATGTTTTGCTAACGCATTTGACATAAATTTTTTCAAAACTTATCAGCTTAATAATAATTTTAAAGAAATATGAAAAATAAAATATTTATATAATCAATAAAACAACATATAATCATTAAAAATTTATATATATTTTCTAGAAATATTACTTGTTTATAAATGAAATTTTAAAGTTCATAATTTGAATTTTTGAAGCTTTAATTTTAAAGTTCAAAATTTTGTCTATCAATTATTTTTAGAAACATATTTTGAACAATTTTTTTTTATGTCAACAATTATGTAAAAATAATATAATATGTAATATTATAATAATCTAGTCTAGACTCTTATTATTCAGGGAAAAAAACGTAAATACATAATTTAAAATTTTATAAATTTCATTAGAATCTAAGCCATGTAGATTAATTTCCAAAAAAAAAAAAACTTAAGACAAATTTCTGTTTAGCATATTTAAAATATTATAATAACAACACCTTTAAAATTATCTAAATAAATTGATTAAATATGAATTTGTCCCAAAAGTCAGATATAGTCAAAATTCACATTTAATCAAATCTATATTTAAAAAAACTTTTAGCAATAGTTTATGACTTTAAAGATTGTTTAAATGTGGCTATTTACAAGGTAAAAATAGAAGAAAAAAAACAAAAATATGTTGATTTATTTACAAATAAATATTTTTTAATATTTTTGTTTATGTTTAAACATAATCAGTTTACAAAAATTCAATAAAATTGATAATTTTAATACAACATATTTAAATTATTATTGAAAAATATAATTTTTTTATTTCAATATATTTTTTTTTTTTTAATTATTTACTATTGGTAAAATGTTATTGAACTTCTTCAGCACCAAAAAATGATAGGTTTTTAATAAATTTTATGAGAAAAATATTAAAATCTTTTTAAATAAAACAAACTTCTGTAAAGTGACACAGAACAGCTTTACATATTCTAAAAATTATTTGAAGAAATTATTAATATTTGTAACTTGCAAATTATAATTATATTGGTTTATCGTAAACAATTTATTGTAATACATTTCAGTTAAAGCATAATTCAATGTCATGAATAATTCGATAAATTTTTTATTGAATAGTGACGTCGATCTTCCGAATTACTTGCGATATAAATTTTGTTTTTTTTTATCGTAAATTCTTTAAGGATAATTGTGGTACCGGGAACTGGGTTATTGTTAGTTAATCCAATATCATTTTTGATATAAAATTAATTGATAATTAAATATAATTTATTTTAATTTTGAAAATATTCTCCTCGTACCAAAATAAATTTTAACAAAAAATGTGAATAAATTATAAAAACAATACCGTACAAAATTTTTCAATTCCGTACCAAATTTTTTAATTCATGACTTATTTACTAACAGATACTCATAAATCTATTTAATTATTGATTAAATTGTAAAATATTATTTAACTGGAATTATTTTTATTAAATTTCCTAAATTAAATAATATTTTCACTGAAATATGAATTTGTAAACAATATAAAATATATTTTTTATCAAGGTTTTAAATACTGGAATTTTTTCGCCATTTTTAACATTCTAACCGGAATAACATTAAAATTTCAAATAATATTAAATATATAATTATTCTAGCTTAAGGCTATTTAAAGTCAATTTTCACTAGTTTTTCTCAAAGTTGGAATATGTTACAAGTTACAACTATAAAAAAAAATATATATAAAAGTCACTAGTTTGGCTATAAATATCTTGTTTATAATTTAATTTTAAATAAATTCAAATGAAATAAACAAAAAGTTTATAATCTCAATAAACCAAAAAATGAAAATAATTTAATGTATTTACATAAGATAAAAATTTCCACTACTGATTAATTTAAACATTTTGTATTTTTTTTTTGATTTAAATTGAAATCAATTGAACTTTAATTGATTTCGGAGTTTTTTTTTTTATTAATTTAATTATTTTTTTATATTAAGCGTTAATTGCTGAATTAAATAAACTTAAAAAAAAAAAAGCTTTTTAAAGTAAAGTTGAGATACAAAGATTTATTTTTATATTAAAATTTAACCTAAACTTACCTGTATTCAATACAAACCGGAAATGATGTATTTTAACGAACAACAAATTTTTGAGATAACAACATAAATTTTTGAAAATTATACAAATTTTATGAACATTTAATTATAAATTTAAATAATTTTTTTTTTTGTAATTTATTTAAAACACTTTTGATTTTTTTTAATATTATTAATTTTAATGTGATACGATTGGATACTTAATTAAGACTGTTGTCTAGAAAATTTGTGACTTGACTTTATAATATTTGACTTATGTATATATCAATAAAAATATACATACATTTATAAAAATATTTGTTAAGTTCATAATTGATATAATAATTAAAGATTAAGTTTGTATAATTTTTTTGTTTTAAATATAATATAATATAATATAAAGTATCTTATTGCAAATAGAGAGCTTTTTCAAATTTATTATCAATATTTAATTGCAATTTTCTTTCTTTATTGTTTCAGGAAAAGTAGCAAAAAATTACAATAAAATTACAAGTTATGTTATTAGTTATTATCGACAATTTAGTAATATTTTCTTTAATAGAAAATTTAATAAATTAATTTTGAAGTATAAAACATAACTTTTTAATGTAGGATTATATTAAGTTATAAATTTAAACATTGTTTTTGCTTTATAGAAATTTAAATTAAATAAATACATATTTATGATGTAAATTTTAAGAATATAATTATTTCAATTTATGTCATACCAAAAGAGTATTTTAATATACAATTTTTGCTGTAACAAATATTTATTTGTATCTAAAAATAAAGATATTTATTAGATTACATAAAAAATGCATGAAAAGTATATGGAAAGACGAAAGATTATATCAAAAATATATGAAAATTTTAAATAAAAGCGTTAAATATACTTTTTTTTCCCATTATAATCATTGTAAAATTTCAGTTTTAATAAACTTTATTTGATCAACAATGTGCTTACAATACATTCATAAAAATTATGTGTAGATACTATTCCTACTATTTTTTTAAAAATTGATATTAAATTAAATCTAATTTTACTACATAATTTTAAAATTCACATTTCAGAATTAAATCAAATATTTATCGATAATATTTTGTATAATCTTAGAACCATTCATTAAATTTTATTTATTGATATTGGACAGTCGGTGTTATAACTAATGAACTCAACAAACTGATACATTATAATTATATATTTAAGCAATTGTATACATAAAATATAATCAAAAATATGAATTTTAGTCTGAAAACTTAGATTTTATTCAATAAAACGTCATTATACCATAGCAACTATTTTAAATACATTAATATTTTAATATTGTAACTATTTTAAAATTTACTATTTCATATGATAAATTAAATTATAATTAAATGATTTGATAATATGTAGTTAGATAATATATATAATTGTTTGATATGACTATGATAATTTCATATTATAAAAGATAATTTCTTTAACATGAATTTAAACATTTTATTTTATGTTGTTGTTAATGTGGCGAATATAAACAAAAATATTTAAATGTGTATATATTGATATTAAACTTACGAAGAAGTTTGAGAAGTTAGAAAATAGTTAGAAGAAGTTAACTTTGGAATCTTTTAAATACTAAGATATGTATTTAAAAGATTCCAAAGTTAAAGTTTGATATTATTTTAAAATTGATAAAAGATAAGAATTATATTATTATCGCATAAAAAGTGACCTTGTTAATTAAAATTATGTAGTTCTCTACATACATATAAAGAGAATTTAAGAAAATACAACTAACAAAAATATTGTTAATTTTAAAATAATGACTTTAGTAGATGATGATTTTTAAGTTACTTGCTTCTTTGTCGTTAAACTATTTAAAGACCTAAACTGTAGTTAATTAGTTTAATGCTAGGAGTGGTCCATTTAATAATTTAGTATGTTCATTTGTATATTATTTATAAAATAAATAATAAATATTTCTTATATTAAGTTTATTTTAAATATAATATATTCAAACTATCATATAAATTAACATAAAAATCAATTATGGAGTAAATACTGGTTTTTGCATATTCAATAAATAAAATAAAAATCAAGAAATTAAATTATGTGGTTTGTGTAACATAATATAAATTGTTCAATTAGTTTAGCGTATGTAGCTACAAATAAAATTCGAATTTTATTGTAATTAGAATTTGCGAAATTATATTAAACATATTTACATATTTAATTTGATAAATTAATTTTTATTTCGATTAACTCAAATATAATTCAAAGCACAGATTTCAATCCAATACTTAAAAATTATAAACTGAAATAACACGATTACATGAAACAAACAATTAATGCTCACTTACTTAATATATTTAGAAATTTCTGAGTTTAGTTTCAATTCAGTAGCAAACTGTGGTATATCTCTTGTAATATTTTGAGACTAGTAACAAGATTTGATTAGACTTCGGCTGTTGCCTAAAATTGAAGCAAAGCTTATTTTCTAATTACAGTGTTGCGCTACTAATTTCTTATGCTGCATATTTTCTTCTGATAAATGTATAAATTATATTCGCTCTCAAAATTTTAACAATTTAAAAAACAGTAGTACCCAATATTGCCTTTTATTTCTTGTTATTTATTTTTTTACAATATTTTTATGCACTTGTACTTATAAGATAGAAACAAATTATAAATCTCACAAAATTTTATTCAATTTAGCTTAATAAAATCTTCGTTATTAATTATTTTAAAATTAGAATTTCGAAAATTTAATAAATTTTCTAAAAATAATGAACAACTTGCTACATAATACAATTTTGATATAACAGGGTCAATATTTTTAATTCCAGCTGTTGCTGATAAATCATTAAAATATCTCTTTTGTAATTCACATCCCAATACATGTGGTCGTTGAACTTGTAATCCTAATTCTAATCGTTCTTTTATTATTCTTTCTGTATCAGCATACATTTCATGTCTATTAGGCAATTGATTTTTTCCTGTAAAATACGTCATTACAAATCTTACTTGCATATCAATTACATGAGTAATGGCTGCCTCAGTTAATAGTCCAATAAATGCAATTGATGGTAATTTTATATTAATACACTGTTTATATAATGGTTTTACGCAATTATCTTCAATATATATTCCACAATCCATACTTAGAAATGGAAAACTATATTTGTATCCAGTACAATAAATAATTGTATTAATATTTTCTATTGTACCATCAGTAAATTCAATATAATTTTCATAAATTTTCAATACATCTGGTTTTTGTATAAAACTATCTGGAATTTTGATTTTAGTTGATAAATGATGGCTAATAATTATTTTTTCTGCTATCCCAGATAAATGTAAAATTAAATCCAAACCACTTGAACCACTACCAATAATTAATACTTTCTCGTCTAAAAATATGCATTTAAATAATGTCAATTTCATTTTTATTTATATATAATTATTTTATATCAAAATGAAAAAGAAAAAAAATGATTTAACCTTTAAATTCATCTGGGCATCTGTAATTGTGACTATGAATTTGTTTCCCTACAAATTTATTCATTCCAGAAATTTTCGGCATTAATGGACTTTGGTAATGTCCATTACATACCAAAACATAATTAAATTCATAACATTTAATTTCACTATTTGGTAGATCTTTTACAATTACCTAAAATAAATAATTAAATTTAATAAAAAAATTTCATTATTTTTAAATTGACAAAACTTACTTGATATTTATTGTTTTTAGGTAAAATTTGTAAAATACAATTTCGAAATTTAATATATTTTTTTAAATCAAATTTTTCTGCATATAATTTTATAAATTCCAAAACATCTTCTGCTGCAATATAAGATCTGTCTTGATCAGGAAATGGAAAATCTGGAAAACCCATAATTTCTTTTGGTAAATTAGTCCTTGAATGGAAAAACACGGTTCAAAACGGTTTAAAACCTCACACAAATTACTAATATTATACCTTAAACCTTTATACATACTACTATGGATTTGTACACCAAATTCATCTTCACCAGTTTTATCAGTGTAAATCCAAGTTCCACCAATTTCATTATTTTGTTCGAAAACAATTGGTTCCAATCCATTTTCAATAGCATGTTTCGCAGCACATAAACCTGATATTCCAGCACCCACAATACACACACTCATAATCTATATTTGGATAATAAATATGTTTAAAATATTAAATGAACATGTTTAAATTAGATTAATATAATTTTTTAAAAAAAAACATATTTCTATTAAAAGTATTACAAAAAAAAAATTATGAGATATTTTAAATTAATAGAAATTATTACAAATATAAATGAATACCAACTTAAAGTAATTTATCAACGATTATAACTATAAATAAAGATAGAAGTATTGATTGTCTCCGATACTCAAACCAAATTTTATTTCAATTTAAGCTTATAAAAATTAACATTTTATTTGTATATCAATTAAGTCCAAAGTCAAATAATTTCAATTTATAACTTTTTAAAAAATACATTCAACTTACTTGAAATACACTTCTTTTTATATCACTATACAAAAACGAATTAATTTTAATTTAAAAATACGCTTATCTATCTTTATAAACATTTTTTTTTTTATTATAATTTGTCTTAAGTTACGTTTTCGTTATTTCGACGTCATGAAAAATATAAAAGCTCAGTTTATTTAAGCCTAGGGGTTTATTATAAGAACATATTAAAAGATATATTTTTTGTTTGTTTTCTAAACGATATTTCATACTTAAATGCTACGAGTTTGCGATGATTGTGCTATAATCATTGATGTGAAACTTTAAATTGATTCATTATATTAATATTATTGTGATCAATTGAATTTGAATTATGATTTGAAAACTTTAGGATCAAACAAATTATTACTTAGTTTTTGAATAGAACAAATTAGTTAAAAAATTTTAAATACTTTTTTACTAAATTGTGTCTGAAAATGTGCAACAAATCTGTAAATATATTACTAAAATACCGCAGATATTCTTATTTGCCAAAACAAAGCAGAATTATAAATTCATTAAATTTCTGTTAAAATATTGAAATACGATAACAGAAAATTAAATCCCATTACTTTAATTTGCATAAAGTTCAATAAATTGCAGAGTTCTGGCCCTCTACCGTCTAAGAAATTCGAATCGTTCGAGTTTCGTATCAGGCAGATCCGAATTTCGCATCCATCAGTACCGCGTAAGAGATTCGAATGAAGAATAGTTTTGCCAATTGCGAAATTCAATTTTGACAGCAAAAAATTTTTTTCGTTTACAAATAATTATTTTGTATACAAATCGAGTTGTTTTATTTATTTAAATATTATTTGGTTTTGTTTTATAAAATTAAATTAAAATGGATTGTTCAATTGAAGTTTATGTTAGTGATAGTGATAGTGATTCCGAAATGCTGAAAATCAATCCTTTTGATTTTTTAACTGCATTTTAATCAATGAATTTTTAGAAGTTGATGGTCTGGTGGAAGTTGATGGTCTAGTGGACATTGATGGTTCGGTGGAAATTGATGGTATACTATTTGTTATGGTGCTTGCTGGTAGTTCAACATCAAATTCATTTCCAGTGTAATTAAGTATTGATTCACTTTCACCATCAACACACTGATAATTAGATTGAAGCTCATTCGTCTCCTCCAAGTTTATTTCACCCGTACAAGTAGCTGATACAGAAGTTGGTCCAAAACTCTTAGTTTGAATACTTCCAAATGTTGCTTCCGTTAAATTAATTAACTCGATGACGCGTTCTTCAGTTGATGTAAACGATAGACATCTATTCGGACCACCACCAGTTCCAGACATTGATTGTTTATTTCTGCGCATTTTGGATTTTATATGTATTTTATAATCAGCCCATACCTATTAAAACAAAATAGTTCAATATTGAAATATAAATATTTATATTTTAGTTACTTTTTTCCATTGGATTGCTGTGCGTACTGGAGGTCCTTCTGCATTCAACTGGATGCTTAACCTATCCCACAACCTAGATGTTCCATAAATTCCACCATCACATCAAATTGACCCTAGCGTCTGCAGACTTTAAATAGCCCTGAGCCATTTCTTTATGATGTTCCATAAATTCCACCATCACATCAAATTGCGACGGTTTCGTACTTACTTTTCTCCTAAAACAACAAAAAAATATTTTAATTATTTTATATATAAATACATTTCATTAATACATTACTTACATATTAAACTATAAGAAAACACTATTTTTATTATTAAATTAAAACTACAAAAAACACTATTTCTATTATTAATTTAAATATATACAACAAAATTAAATTATATTTTTTTAAATTAACAAAAATAAAACGAAAAAACATAGGAAAAAGAAAAAAAAACAATAAACAAAGCACATTCGAAAACAAATTAGTTATCGAATGGAATTTATGAGATTTGATACGAAATTAGGAATATACAGTAGCGGGATATTCGAAAGTGAAACTGTCATCAATTTTCGAATTCGGATCTCTTTCGAGTTTCGTCTTACATGGTACGAATTATTCGAATCCGAATCTTACTTTCCGAAACTCGGAGTAGGCGGTAGACGCCCTGTTAAAGTTTTGTATAACAAAGGTTAGTCATTATTATATCACCTAGATCAGTATTAATTATAATTCAAATGGTTAGAACATTTTTCGACAACAGATACAAATAGAAAAAACAAGAAACATTTCCAAAGTTTTATTATTAGAAAATAAAAAATTTGTTATTTCAATTTAAAAATACATTATAGTAGTTAAGAAATCTAAAAATTGTTTAAATTCAATAAACTTCGACAATTGCCGCAACAGGATACAATTGCTGCCAGTATGCGTTTCGAAGCATTCTATTGCAATTTGGACCTCCTAATTTTATATAGGTCCGAACTATAAATTTCTTTATAGCGAAGAAACTTTTAATGGGAACATGCTCATAGTTTTATTTGTGTGACATTCGTTGTTAGAAAAATGCCTTGACCCTAACCATTTTTTCCAGTCTTCTATTACAGTTTATTGTAATTTTATTACCGATACTTATGCCGGACAATAATCGAATCCAGTACCACATCTTTGTACAGTATCAGTAAGCCACAGCCAGTTTAAGTAATTTAATAAACTATCTGAACAATAATTGAATAAACAATAATTTTATTTTAAATATTTATAAAAGTTTCACTATCTAGAATTTTAAAATTATTTTCATGAAATGTTGTTAAATTTTCTAAATAACTGTATAGTGATGTTTTTTTATATAATTTTAACATAACTGGTGCAACATTTTCAATTCCAGCAATTTTACTTAAATCATCATAATAACTTTTCTGCCACTGCATATGCAACGAATGACCACGTTTTTTTGTCCATCCTTTATCCAGACGTTCTTGTATTTCTTGATCAGTGATTTTCATCATTTCATCAGTTGTTGGCAATTTATTTTTACCCGTAAAATAGGTCATAATAAATCTAGTTTGTATATCGATTGAATGACCTATTTGAATTTCTTTTAATAAACCAAGAAATCCCATTGTAGGATATTTAATATTAATACACTGTTTATAAAGTGGTTGAACACAATTCTCTTCAATATAAATCCCACAATCAGTACTTAAAAATGGAAAACTATATTTATATCCTGTACAGTAAATAATTGCATCGATTTCTTCAATTGTATTATCTGTATATACCACGTGATGATCATTCAATTCCAATACATCTGGTTTTTCTTGTACACCATCAGGAAATTTAAATTTGTGATCCATATGATGACTTATTGTGGTCTTTTTAGCAGTTTCATTTATTTTCATTACCAAATCTAGACCACTTGGTCCACCGCCAATAAGAAGAACTTTTAATCCTATAATTAATATATTTCATTACAATAATAGCTAAATAACCAATTAAAATTTTATTTAACCTTGAAAGTCTGAAGATCGTCTAAAACTGTGGCTGTGAATTTGTATTCCTTTGAAATTTCCCATTCCGGGAATGTTAGGCATTATAGGAGCTTGGTAATGCCCATTACATATCAAAACGAAGTCAAATTCATAGGTAACAACACTATTGTTTTCTAATTCTTTTACCATTATCTAAAAAAAGAATACTAAATTTAAGAACTATCTTCTAATTCTTCCAGTATTATCAATTAACCTGCCATTTTTTATTTTTCGGTACAATTCTTAATACCAATTGTTTAAATTTTATAAAGTTCGTAATATTATATTTCTTCGTATATAATTTTAAAAATTCTAAAACATCCTCTGATAAAATATAAGATCTATCTTGATCAGGGTATGGAAAATCTGGGAAACCCATAATTTCTTTTGGTAAATTCGTCCTTCAATTAAAAAATAATGTAGATATTTAAGAACTGTTAAGTAAGTGGTCGATATACCTTAAATCTTTGTACATACTGCTATGGATTTCTACACCAAATTCATCCTCACCTGTTTTATCAGTATAAATCCAGGTTCCACCAATTTCTTTATTTTGTTCGAAAACAATTGGCTCCAATCCATTGTCTATAGCATGTTTCGCAGCACATAAACCTGCTATCCCAGCTCCGACAACACAAACTTTCATGGTGAATTACTTACACAAAATATTATAATCTCACTCAGTTTTGAAACTTATATAATCCGAAATATGATTTATTTTTATTTATATTCTTAAGTAATGATATGTTATCATTATCAATATAACCAAAAAACATTTCTCTAATACATAATATGATAAGATTGTAATTTTGCATTATATATTTGGAGCGTTTTAAACAGAATAAAATTAATATATACTTAAGATTAATATTTCTGCTGCCAAATTAATTCTAACAGAAATATTAAATACTAAAACATTTGTAGTAGTTTATTTTTTTTATTAGTATACAATTGAATTGTCAGATAATTATTAATAGGTTTTTCAATTATATATTTTATGATAGGAATCTGTTCTAAGCTAAAAATTAATTTTATCAAATTTTAAACGAACTAATTGCATAGTAACGTCCCATCAGTAATTTTTGTATATAAAAAGAATTACAGCAAATATCGTATTAAGTGGTGGTAAATTTTAATATATATCTAGATAGTTTTCCACCCGATTTCATTAAATTAAATTCAAATGGATTATTAAATGATCTTTTGAAATACTGCATTATGTTGCAGTAATTTTATATTTAGTAAAACTTTAGTTAAAATTCTTTATAGTAAAAGTTATGAAAATATTACAGGTAAAACAAGATTAGTGACACACCTGTCTATTTTTAATCGCACTATAGTGAATTAAAAATGGAGAACCGTTTTTAATTCACCTCGGAAGTCATAAAGTGGAATTTCGTAATATTTTTTTATTTAATTATATACATTTGTTAGAACAAATAATTGCTAATGCTTAAATTATATTTTAAAATAAAATTAAAATCATTACTTGTGGTGTCTGCTTGATTACCGGTAATTTTAGGAAAACACGGAGATACTCAACTTGCATGCGATATTTTACAAAACCACAAGCAAAAAACAATTAAAAGTTTTTTTTTTTCATTACAGAAGTCAGTGCTGAATAGTCAGAAACAGATTATCAGCAATTCTGAGTTATTGACAAAGCTAATTAACACATACTCTTTATATAAAACAAGTCGGTAATAAAGAAAGTTATAAATCGGAATCGGAAATATAAATTTGTAGTATATAATGAGAAATACAGTAATAAAAATGAATTAAGGTGATAAAATAAATCAGTGTTTTATGTAGAAAAAAAGAGCTTAAGATATATTTGCGGGTAAACGGAAGCATTATTAAAATAATACATAACAGCATGCAGCTCAAATAGTTTGTTGATTTTTAGAAAGAAAAAGCGCTTAAGATAGATATATTTGCAGCTTGTAAGATTGAAGATGCTTTGATAGCTACACTTTAAAAAAAATATAATTCATTTTACAGTACCGTTTTAAATAGTTCTTTAACCAAATTATTATTGTTCTATCAATCAAATATTTATTTGTTTTACTTAATTAATTAATTTATATTTTCATTTATGTACATTTTTTTATTATTACAAAAATTATATTTTCATTGTAAATTTACCATTATATATTTATAAAAATTTATCAATAAGAAAATATTGTACTTAATTAATTAAAAACATCAATATATTAATTAATTTGAATATAATTTTCATCATCAAGTATTCTATAAATGTCATTACGAAAATTAACAATATCGTCCCAAAACCGTTTATTACTTTCAATTAATAATTTAACGTATACTGGTTTAATTGGTTCAATATCAGCCAATTCAGATAATTCCAAATAATATTTATCACGATATTCATTTCCTAACATATGAGCATGTCGTTTTTTGTAACCTTTTTTCCAACGTTCTTGCATTTCCTGATCGGTATCTTTTAACATGTCCTCAACAGTCGGTAATTTCTTTATTCCCAAAAAATATCTCATTACAAATCGTATTTGTAAATCAATCAAATGCGAAATAAGTGATTTATATTGTAATCCAATAAAAACCATAGTTGGAAATTTTATATTAATACAATGTTTATATAATGGTTGGACAAAATTTTCATCAACTTTAATTCCACAATCTTCAGTTAAAAACGGATAATCATATATATATCCTGTACAATAAATTATAACAGTGAAAAAATCTTTTGTACCATCAATATATTCAGCACCATTTTTTAGTATTTTCAAAATATCAGGTTTTTGTTTAATATTCTCAGGCAGTTTAAGATTTTCATGATGACTGACTGATACACTTTCTGCTACATATGAAATAGTCAAAGCTAAATCTTTTCCACTTGGTCCACCACCAATAATTAAAACAGTTTCACCTAAAAATACAATTAAAATTGAGATGTAAAGAAAATTAAATTAATCGGGGTTTATACAGAAAGAATAGAAATGGAACAAAATATGAGATATACATAATCGGAGAATTTAGTAAATATACAAAGAAATTGAACATGTATCACAATAGGTGTCGATATAGAAAAGTATATGGAAATGTATTGTACCTGGAACTCTATTGTACAGGAAACAATTCAATTAATTAAAATTTACATTTCAGACTTTCTTGGAAATATAAAGTCAGATATACATTTGATATTTTATAATTTTGGAATAAAACAATGAAAATCTACAATTTGGAAATCGAAATTACATTTTGAGCGCAAAAAATAATTTAAATGATATAATTTTTTTAGAAGTACATTTTGTTATAAAAAAATTATATTTGATTTTATACATAATATAACATTTTATTTTTAAATAAAACTTTATTTATTAAAAAAAATCGAAAATCATTTTAAATTTATGTATAAAATATGACAAACAATATCAATTTTATTTAATGAAATACTATACCACTACCACATATGAAATACAGACAAATTATTACCTTTTAATGAGCTAGTATGTCGAAAGTCATGACTATGTAATTGTCTCCCTTGAAAATCTTTCATACCAGGATAATGTGGAATAAAAGGAGCATAATAGTGTCCATTACATATCATAATATAATCATAAATATGTACAGAAATTACATTTTCTGTTAAATTTTTAACCACAACCTTAATTATTTTAATATAATAATATAATTAAATATACATTTATTTTTTTAAAATCATTACCTTCCATTTTCCATTTTTAATTGGCGAAATTTCTAATACATTATTTTGGAATTTAATATATTCATTTATATGAAAATTATTAGAGTACAAATTTAAAAATTTTAATACGTCATTAGCTGAAATGTATGATTTTTCTTGTTCTGGCATTGGAAAATCTGGAAAACCCATTATTTCTTTTGGCAAATTTGTTCTAAAAATACATATATAATAATATTTATAAATCTTTTGGAATATTATATGGTTATGTTATATCATTATTGAAATGTTATATGGTTAAAATGTTAAAAATTATTCTAACATTTACCTTAATCCTTTATACATGCTGCTATGTATATCGAGTCCATTTTCATCTTTCCCAATTTTATCGGTATATACCCATGTTCCACCAATTTGATTTGTTTTCTCGAAAATTGTTGGAATCAAATTATTTTGAAGACAATATTTTGCAGCACATAAGCCCGCTAAACCAGCTCCAATAATACATACACTCATATCAGAATTAGTCTCTCTGTAAAACAAAAAAAATTATATTTTAGAATATTAAATTTTCTAAGCCAGTAAAAACTATGTCTTTACTTTTTCTACTAAATTTCTTCTTGGCACACTGGTGCTTAAAATAAGCTGAATGCAAAGATAAAGAATAATAATTTAAAAAAATTAAATATATTATTATTATAAGTAAATATATGTTTAAATTTATTCTCGAAAATTTCGACTCCTTACGTTCGTTTAATTTACAACTCAATTCACAACTAAATAAAATTATCTCAATATTAGACCATTCTTAGATTGTGTAATTATCATGTATTGAAGATAGACATGATTAATTATAGAAAGTAATCTTATTTACGTTCTCATAAAATAAAAATTTAAAAGCTTTTATTAAATATTAGATTTATATAATTTTTTTCCCGTTAATATATCATATTGGAAGTGAACTAGAAATATATTGTCAATTAGTTTGAAAATTTTAATTCTCTTAATTGTATATATTTATATATATAATATAGTAACAATAAAATTTAAATTTTAGTTAGATTTTAAAATACATAGTACATGTATGTTTTTAATATCACGTTTTTCTGAACCTATTTGTTTATCTACTTATTCTTCTCAATAAAATTTTATCATGGTTTTAGTCAGTGATAATATTCATATGGAAATAGGTAGCGAAAATTTTTTGAGCTCACATAAATTTTTAATCGCACAAAACTGAATGTATTGTGCGATTAAAGATTTATGTGTGCTCATAAAAACTGAAATCAACCAATATTAGTTATTTTTTAACCATCAACTTATCTAGCTTCAGTTTCTACATTTTTGGCTCACTTTTGTATTGGTTATTTTTTAGAAGTAAAATTTTTTCTCTGACAAATAAGCATGGCCGTGAACGCTTCGAAACAGCTGGTAGTTCCACGATACCATATACGGTGAATGGATCATTCATTGCAAGTCAAAATCAAGATATTTATTCAGTATCGATTTTGCTGTATGAATATTAGTGTCGCCCTCTGATAAAAGATAATGATTTTACTGCCAAAACGCAGCCCCGTAGTATGCGTTCTTGGTTTCGTTATCCCTTCGCTATAAAAGGGATGGTATCATCTCTGATGCGAGTTTTACTTAGATTTTCACCTTTATTGATGAAAAACGCATAATACGACGTATAAATCTTTTTGAAACCGCCATTGTGTTACAAATTAGTACTTAACATTTCAGTGTCCAATATTAAATGTTAAGTACTAATTTGTAACATCTGTTACAAATTAGTACTTAACATTTCAGGTGTCCAATATTAAATTGAGAAAGGATCAGTTTTTCCGCAGTTAAGATCAGGTACATTAAATACTTGCAATAAAAACAGGTACTTGAAAAAAATTATTAAAAAAATAGTATATTTGTGTATAGCATTTCAGCTAAGTAATCGATGAACAATTAGTATCTAAAAGGGAATTATTATAAAGCCTTCTTTCATTCAAAAATTTGTAGCGGTTACATGGTATGATTCTCTTTATTTTCTAACTTTAATCTGAAAATTTCTTAAAGAATGTGTATTTCATAAATCCACCTTTCACAACAACAAAAAATAATCCAGTATTTTTATGATGAAATATATTAAAAATAAAATATAATATAATTTGGTGTAGAAATTGGTGCCGAACAAAATAAAAAATAAAACTTAAGTAATTGTGATTACTATATATATTTAAAATCAGAATAAAAAAAAATTAGCCTTAAAAATATTAGAGCAATTGTGAACATTTAATATTTATAAGTAAATGTATTTTATTATATATTTTTTGATAGCATGGGATATTGGATTTACTTTTTTTGATAACATGAGTACAATATCCCATTTATGTTTGAAAAAATTTACACAATAAAGTTGTAGTATTATTATATAATTTCAAATATTTACAATTTCCAAAAGGTACTAATTAAAACTTGCAAATCGTACCACAATTTGCTACTTAATCAAAACTATAAAAAAAGTTTCACTTACTAAAAGTTTTTAATTCGTCTTACATGTGATTAATCTTTTTTTAGGTAAATAAAAATATTATTGTTTTATTTATTAATATTTATATTTCATTTTATATACTACTATTTAGTGATCATAATTCGCATAAAAACTGTTTGTATTGTTAATTTATTTTCTTTGTTGTTGCTGTGGTAATATATAATTTGGATTACCAAAATTTTGAAAATTATATGGCTGCTGTTGACTATTCTGCGCACTATAATCATAATTATAATTCATACCAGTAGTTTGGGAATTATAATCTTGTTGCATATTGTAATTTTGATAGTAATTATTATAACCAAATTGTTGACCTTGCACCATTTGTTGTTGATAATCCATTGGCATAGTTTGTTGCATTTGTTGTTGTTGTTGTATTTGCTGTTGCATATGCTGCTGTTGCTGTTGTTGATGTGGGTCATGTTGTAGTGTTTGTTGATAATATGGCGTTGATACATTATTGTGGTTATTATTTTTATTGATACTCGAATTAACCAAAGTTGGTATTGTACCAGCATTTGTTTTTTTCATAATAGAATTACTAGTATTACCATCACCAACACTATTATTTGATTTTGCACTATTTTCAGATGAATTTCCAAATTGTCCACTACTTTTTTGTAATGAACCCATTAAATTTGCAATTAAATTTTGTGTATCTGCTAGAGACATTCCTAAATTTGTTGTTGATGTCGATGCTACACTACTACTAGCTTTCGACATATTTGATACATCACCAATACCAATATTATCACGATTAATTGAATCAATACGATGACTATGATTTGAACGATGTGATACAGTATCATCATCTGTATTACGACGTTTAATATTTTTTGATGCTGCTTTAACAACATCATCAAAATTATAATCATCATCTTCATCGTCAGAATCAATTATTTTTTGTAATTTACTTTCATCATCATCATCATCATATTCATCATCTGAAAAAATATTTATTTGTTTTTTTGGTGATGGTAGACGTTGTTTATTATTATTATTATTATTCATCGGATTAGTAATTTTCATTTTAATATTTGTAAGATTATTTTTATCATTTTTTGCTTTATCAACTTCATTTTTTAAATCAGCTATATTAACAAATTTACGTAATTTTTCAACACGCAATGGATTTGTTGATTCCAATTTTTTTAGATGTGATATTAAATGATGTTGCTCTTCACTAGATAAATGTTTAAAATTTTGTAATAACGTTTGTAGATCTGAATCTGTTAAACTTTCTAAATCACCAACACCACTTTGTTGATTACCATCATCTTCTTCGTCTTCTTGTTGCCCACTCATTAAATCAGTTGTTTCTTCAAATACATCATTTTGTTGATGATTACTACCACTTGATTCTAAAATATCTTCTGGTATTTCTTCTTCAATATCTTCTTCAATTATATCTTCTGTAGTAGGTTGCGGTGAAATTATACCTAATTCAATTAACATATCTTGTACCCCAACTGTAGAATCTCTTTCTTTTGACAATTTTACCATAAGTATAAAAACAAAAATCAGTTTATCCATTTCATCTTTTGTAATATCAGTTCTTTCTTGCATTACTAATGCTGCAGCTAATTTTGATGATATTAATTGACGATCAAATGGTAATTCTTTATTACCAATCTTTTTATTATTTTTACTATTTTCATCTGATTTTTCTTCTTCCGTTTTTGTAGTTTCATCAGATGATTTTTTATTAGCAGTTGAATTTTGTTTCTCTGTAACTTGATGTATAATTGCAGCAATATTTTTTATTGCTCGTTTAACAGTTTTCACTTTATTTGCATCTAATACGTCTGCAATTAATTGACCTTTGAGTTTTTCTTTAACAGTTTCAAAAAATACACAGTGATCATCGTTTATTAGCATGTCATCGGCTGAATTTGCTTTTACCTTAAAATAAATAAAGAAATATTTTCGAAAAATAAATAAACCATTAATTACTAAAATATGAAATTACTTAATAATTTTTTTTCTGTGATTTTATTAATAATAATAATATCTACAAATTCTAGAAACGCTCGAATATGTATAGTAATATATTTACTTAAATGCTATAGTAATATATTTACTTAATTGGTAAGTAAGACAAATTCAATTATTTTCAAACAAGCTGAATAAATATTTTCACATTGAGATTATAAAAAATAGTTAGTGAATTGTTAATTGAGCCGTTTATTTTGAAAGTGGTTTAAGTTCAGTTATCTTGAAACTAATATATTTAATGATTTGTATTTGCACTGATCAAAAATATTAGTAGCTGATAACATATGATGCTATTATAGTTTTATGGGATTATAAACAACTGGAAATTTATTAGTAACCCATTTTATAAATATTATTCGAAAAATATTATACAATTTTTAGCCTGTAATTGGCTCAAAATTAATGAAATGCGTTTTTTATTTTTCAAAAGGTATTTTGAAAAATAAAAAACTTTCTAGTATTACTAGAATATTAATATTAATTATATTTTATAAATGAACTTACTCCATAAACCAATATAATTTTTTATATAATTTTTATAATTAAAAAGTAGATATGTTATATACTTTTTTAAAGAAAATAGCAACCAATACAGCAATTTTTAATTATATGCCTTATTTTTTCATTATAAGACCATTTTATACCTGGGCTAGGATAGTAATCAATATCCAACATTTGAAAATTTATATTAAATGTAAAGTTAAAATTAATAAAAAAAATTACTCTATTACTTTGGAACACTGGATGCTAAATGTTATATTTTTAGTTACCAGGGAAATCCCTAAATATCAAATAATTAAATAATGTAGTCGCTAATACCTACTTAGCCTATTGAACATCGATTAAAATATTCCAAAAATGAACTTAAAACTACTTTAAAATGAAAAATTTAATCTATCTAATTTCTATTCAAAATCCCATTTCTATTAACAAAGATATTTGCTGCAAATTGTTTAAAAATGAAAGGTCGCATATAATTATGAATGTTGTAATCATTAACTCGATTCTTGTTTAACGAAAAAAGACTTAAACCACTTTTAAAATAAACGGCTCAATTGAAATATACAAGTAATGAAATGTCTGTAGTTTTGTTATTATAAAATATTGGACACAATTTTTAATAAAACACATAAAATTCAATTTCTAATAAAACACATAAAACATAAATTCATCGTTAATAACAATTCGTTAAGTTTCATGAAAAGTGTCATGTCTATAGAATAAAGTTAAATTAAATATATGATGTGTGTAAAAGTCGAAATAAATAGTCATGCTGTTTTTATTTTTTTGAGTAAGTCTTACACTCGAATAAATTTATTGTTTGTTGAATATTTAAAAAAGTTTAATTGAACAAGCATACAGTATTTACCTTCTCTAATGCCAATGCTTTTGATAACAGATCAACAACTTTCGGTCCCAAACTACCCAGATGTTCTTCGAGTGCTGTTAACAATCTTAAAACCGCTACAACAGTTAATGGACCATCATCTTGTGGTTCAGGTTCTTTAGCTTTGCTCTCCGGTTCATATTTTGGATAATTATATGGATCCATACTACGAAAACTGTAAGCACTAGGTGGTGGTTGATGTGGTGGTGGATAATATGCACGTGGAGCAAATGGATGTGGATGTGGGTGTGAACCTGGTGGTAAAATTATTCTTGGTCCTCGATGAAAGTACTCACCTGATGATATTGGACCTGGTATTGGATATCTTTCGCGTTCTCTATCACGTTCCCGTTCTCTTAAACGTTCAATTTCCCGATCTCTAGATCTAGATCTATGATATTCACGATCACGTTCTCTACTATAATCACGGTTCCGTTCACGTTCCCTACTATACCGATTATTTTTTTTTCTACGATCGTTATCATCACTAATCGGACTTAATGATCGACTAAAAGATCGAGATTTAACGGTGGAACGTTTTGTTGATTTTGATGGTCTATCTAATAATTCTTCATCATCGCTTATATCAATAACCGCTGCTGTCGGTTTAGTTTTTTCTCTAGCTGATACTATACTTTTAGTATGTGGCTGAAGTGTGGTAGATTTATGAACAGCTGTTGTTGTTTTAATTTTATACTGTTCTTTTAATTCATCGGTACGTTCTTCAGCATCATCTGGTAACATTAAACGTTTACGTAACTCTTTTTTCTTTTTTTCGATTTCATCATCATGTAATTCTTTCATACGTTTTGTCCAAAATATCACCCATTCAGGTTTAAAATCATATTTATTTGGATCTTTTTTTTCTGTAGAAGTCAAATTAAAATATAAATAAGTAAAGTTGCAACATTATATATGGATAATTGTATCTAAATATCTTTTTAATATTTTATTAATAATCATACATTCTTTATATTATAATTAATTCTCAGATTTAATTTAGTTAATTTTTCACAAATGTAAATAAATTTTCAAAAAAAAATTTATTATTCATGAAAAAAGCTATATTTTTATCTGTAAATTATACAAAATTGGAATAAAAAATTCTTATTCTGAAATAAAAATTTCTTATTTGTTAGGAAATTTCTTTGTAGGATTATTGTTTTCTTTTTAACTCTTTCTTTAGCACTTTTCACGGTTTACATTAAGCAATTAAGTTTCACAATAAAGAAATAACTGGCGAATATTACAAATTAGACAGCAAAAAGTAAACTTTTATACGTTTAATTAGTTCTGAAAATACTTAAAATTGTGATCAGAAATTAAACTTTTTCGATAGTGAACTTTCAGATAAAAGTAAAATATTTGATTATGAAAACATATACGTTTCAACTTCCAGAAAACATTTTATATATTATCTATCGAAATCATGTACCGAAAATCTTCATTATCACGATTAACTATCACAAAATAATTAGCCACTTTTCAAAATTACACACATAAAATATTAACATAGTTTTTTTAATTCTTAATTATATAATTTTTGTTTTTTTTTTTTTCTCACAGTTTATTTATTTATTAATTTAGAAACTTTACTAAAATGTTATTGATTTATTTTAATTTTATACCTTATTTTCTTTTAATTGTACAACAAAACTGTTTTCTTCTAGATAACTTTGAATATTTACCTGCTTGTAATTCCTTATAACGACGATTCCAAAATTGTTTCCATTCTTCAGGATAAAGAGGATGTTTTTCAGGATTTTTTTCATAATTTTTTAAAGATTTTTCAAAATCTTGTGTAGCAATTTCAAGCATACATCTAAAACACAATTTAAATTATTTATTTGAAATTTTATAAATTTAGAATATATATTGAGACTTACCTATACTTTTCCCATTTATATCTTTCTTGTGCAATTTCAGATGCTTGTAAGGATAATTCCTTGGGTGTGGGAAGAGAATTTTTTTTCTTTTCATTTTTTGTGTCATGTAATCTTTTTTTTTAATACACAAAAATATAAAAATACATAAATTAATTTTTTGTTTCTTTTTTAAAATTACACTTATTGTCTTTATATTTTAGATATAAAGATAATACAGAAAAAAATAATTATACATACTCTCCAAATGGTGGTGAACGTTGCACTCTTGGTAAAATACGAAATGCTGGTGATTGTGACTTTTTACGTTTTACTATTTTATTACTATTACCACCGACACGATCATTTGATCTTGATCTAGTACGATTACGATTTAATTGTAGATTATCTAATGATGTACTTGAATCACTCGATATTGAATCCAAACTATCACGATCTTTACGTTTTGCAAGTAAAATTTTTTCAAAACCGGAATTACCGGGTTTTCGTTTTGGTGCCTTAACATTTGGCGGTGATGGATCACGAATTTTATCACCTTTTCACAATGTAAAAGAATAGACATATATTTAAAAAGTATACGCTTATAAATTAACCTTATTACTAAAAATAAAATTTAATAAATTGCACAATATATAATAATTTTGTTTTTATTTTCAATAATACATAAATATCATATTTTACTTACCTTTTAGTTCATCAATTAAATTTCTATTGATTGCATTAATAAAATTGGGACCAGATTTTTCATCAAAATGCTTATCTGCCATTATTTCTTGTAATATTAAATTACGTTTACGTTTAAAATCATTGTTATCGCAAACAACTGGCATTAAACGACCATGATGATCTTCAATTGCTTCACAGACAGATTCTATTATTTTTGGCATTATATTTCTGGCTTCTGGATTGTAGCGAACTGGTACCAATTCCTTTATAATAACGGGATAATGTTTTTCCTGCAAAAAAAATACAATATGAATATTATTTGATTTGAATTTGAATTAAGTAGGAAATAATTTAACTGAAAATACTAAGATTTATTTTTCTCTTCGTTTTTCTTCAAAATATTAAACTATCACTTACATTAAACACTGTAAAACAGTCCAATATTCTATTTTTTGATTACTTTGAAAATAAAATTAGCACATATTATTATAACCCCATACTATTTAAACGTTTGTTTGATACATTTGTTACCGAAATTTTGTACCGAAACTCAACCATCGCTTACTAAGATTTGTTTATAAAATATTAAATATTTCTTCAACTTTCTTAAATAACATAAAACGTATTATCCATACAGGAAAATGTTGTTAACCTGGGTAAATAACCAAATTATTTTATTTCCTGTAATTGTTGCAAATTCAATGAATTTGCTTCAATACAACCTGAAATGCGAAATATTTCACGAAGTTATGTAAAAAAAAATAGTTTTATTTCAAAACTTTTGTAAATTCAAACATTGTAATTTAGTTAATAAATGTATAACTTAGAAACCAAGAAAAAATTATGCAATAGTAATTTTTATTAACATATTTTCTAAAAATTTGATGTAAATTCATATTTTCATATTATTCATTCTGTCCATTAGAATATAAAACTTAAATATAAAATTATACACTATTATTAAAGCGGAGAATTAAAACAATTTGAATTTTTTTCCCACTAAAAAAACTTAGGTGTTTGTAAAATTGAGAAAATAGTTAAAATTATTGGTCTTAAATATTATATATTGAATTACTTATTTTAAGTCGTCTTATTTTCATATATGTTAAGACATTTTTTATAATTTAAACTTTAATTAATAAAAAAAAAATTTTTAACAAATAACTTTTAAAAAAATTACCAAATATTTTAAACGATGATTATAACTAGACCAATGTGAAAGTATTGTTCTAGGATCACCACGTTTATCGCATAATAAACAAATATAACCAGGTTCTCTATCATCACTTATATTTAATTCAACACAATATTCAATTCCAATTAATGCCGATTCTTTATATTTATTTAAAACATTTTGTATTTGTGCCATTGGTCTAACTTCATCCTCAAAACCAGGTGGCACCGGTTCTCCAGGTGCAATATTCATTTGAACTAAAAAATTGAAAAAGTTTAATAAAATTAAGAATCAAATTTTAATTTAAGGATGAGTATTATGGTAAATAAATTTTGGCATGTCTATACATTTGAATTACATTTTTAGAAACAAAGTACATTTAAATATACAGACAAATAGTTTTAGTAAAAGAAAATAGCTTTAAAAACTTCATGTGTAATTGGCCTTAGCTTCACCTTATCAAAATTTTTGCTATTAAAAGAATACGTGGCTTAAAAACATAGTTTTAGTTAATATCAGACATATATAACCAACATAATTATTCTAGAAATATTTTTTTTTGGAGCGATAAATTGTTCATTTTGGATTCAGTGTTCAGATTAAGCATTTCAGTAATTTGCAACAACTTTAATTGGAAGGAGATCTGAATTACCGTCTTGGTAATGACTGTCTAAAAAGAATTATTGATTTAAACTTGCGTCACAGTATTGTATATTTTCTTTTAATTATTTATATATAGACAAGAAAATCATTTACCAAAATATTCATCCTAATAGTTTTATTATTTTGTATATAATTACTTTTTGGTTTTTGGACTAATGGCGCACGAAATGATATTGCATCAATAACTGGTTGGTGTAATTTTGTTTGATGTTTTCTGCCAGATATATGGGTTTGTAAACAACGTTCACCAGGTAAATTAGCAACACCACACAAATGACAATTGTAAATAAATTGATGTGCGTTTCTTTGACCTCTTGAAAATACTAATCCTTCTGTACCGTCAGATAAACGTACAGTTTGTCCTAGGAAATGTTTTTCAACATCAATTTCATCCTGTTTTCAGGAAAATATTTTAGAAATCTAATTTTTTTTGTTCTAATTTTATGAATATAATTTTTAAATTATTACTTATTTTTACGTAAAATTTTGCGTTACCTATTCCAAGTTTTTTTTGTATTTTATTTTATACGTTCACTTATTTTTATTACACAGACTTAATTTTTTTTATTAACAAAATTAATAGAACTATTACCATAGTGTAAAAAAAAATTTTTTTTGTACAACATTATAGTGTAAGAAGTAAAACAAAATTTGTAACACTATACCTTTGTAACAGCACGATCGCCAGTCATTCTAAAACGCACAAATGCCTTCAATTAAATACATATATTTTATTTATAATATAAACAATAAATAATTAAATTAAAAAAATAACTAAAAATAATTAATGTGGGTATAATTTAAGATATGGGAAAAAGGAAAATATTAAACTTTTGCGACCAAAAAAAAGTTGTATGGAAAATTTCGCTGCCATTTTGGCTTTCACAAATTTATTTATTTTAAAAAAACTGAATACATTATGAAAATAACTCACCAAATTAATTTTTTATTTGAATATATAGTTTATTACAATTAAAGTAAATAAATGTATTCTTAATTTTATTTCATGAAGTTAACACACTGCACAAATACCACATTCATAAATTAAGTTTTCAATTGATTAAATAAAATTGACACTAAATTAGAGCGGCTTTTCTGCAATGCAAAAATTTGCTAAAAAATTATAAATTTTCTGTCTAGTTATTTTTGTCTAAGCTAAGCCAATAGCTAACTAATAGTGGAATCGGACTGATACGTTGACGAGCGCCAGAGCAGCGCAAAGCAAAGGCAACGTAGGATTTTTTTTCAATTAGCAATGCTTCGTATTTTCTGCGTTGAATGACAATGTCATATGAAGTAAATGGTTTACTATATCAGCTGTTTTTATTTATTGGCCTTTTCATGACCGTAACTTCTTTAAATAATAATTTGATATTTTTGCCTGAAATTATGTGAAACATATTTTGCTGAAAATAATATTTTTATATTTTTTTGGTAATTTTTCCCATTGGCAATACAATGATTTGAAATATAATTACAGAATTGTTGCCATATGGTAACCCTTTATTAATGATAAACCTATTAAAATTCTGAATAATAAAATATTTAATTAAAACAAAAAAAAGGATTTCCTACGTCTTTATTTTAATAATAAATAAATACTCCTAAAAATTTGACGTTACATCGTTGGACAGAAATATCAAAATATTATTTTAAAAAATACTAACCTTGACGATTTTTGTAGAACCGAACAACCAAACCAACCAAACAAAATGATCTAATGACAAAATTCTGCCGTGAAATAATGTTTTGAATATTATTTCACCAACGAAAATTTTTTCCACAGATAAATTTTCGTAACTTTTATCTTTGCAAGGTAAAATATCTCACGATGGAACTGCCTACCACAAAATGAAATCGTCAACGTTATTTTTCACGCCATGTTAAATTTGTATGGAGTTTCATTTCACTACGGATAGCATACTAAGCTTAAAAGTTGAGAGTTGGGCAACTACTGCGTTGCTTTACTTTGACGCGCGTTAATAACTGCATTGCAAATTGTTTTCCTATAGTTTAGCTTTCCTACTTATTATCTGCGTTGCATTGTGAACATTGACTTTAATTGTGAATCCAATAGAACAACAATAAAGAATAAACTTCACGCTACTGGCTACAGCGGATGAACGCAAGGATATAAGCGTAAGGAAAATGTTAGATTTTCATTATGATGGTTGACATTTGGATTATGATAATTGAAAACTTTTACAGAAACTCTAAGGCAAAAAGAAACAGCGCGAGATATAGAAAATTTATATAGTAAAAAATTTGACAGCTAAAAATTAATTTACATAACTGAAAAATTAATTTCTTTGGCATACATAAAATATTAAAATTAGTTAGTTTTTTTTCCAATTCTAATCATATTTGAATATAAAAAGTGAAATTATTATTGTTAAAAGAATATTGTTAGAAATAATATGTAGAACGTTTTTTGTAAAGAAAATAAAACGAAAATAATATTTAACTTTAAAAAGTTAAATTTCCAGAATAAATTCATATTACAAACATTTAATTTACATCTGTCATTTTCACGACCGTGTTTCGAAAAATGTTTCCAAAACAATTACAACGTTTTTCAAATCATTTTTCGTGATTTTTTAAGTTATTATCCAATGTCAGCATTGGGTAATAACCTAAAAAATCACACTTGTACCACACTAAAAAATCACAACCTAAAAAATCACACTTGCCAACAATATAAAATAACTTAAGTTAACCAAGTGCTATACATGTACAGCGGGTAATGCAAGCCGAATTTTACTAATGGGTTTTAATTTGCAAAAAATGTATGTTGTGAAATCAGAAAGAGATCATATGAAAATTTCCCACTATAAATACAATTTGATAAGTTTGCAATGTTCTGCTATGCTAACAAGTTTATTTGCGTTATTTTTTTGTAATACTTCGCGAACTATTTCAAAATATTATCAGAGATCAAATTAACAAAATTTCTCTTTCAAAAAAATTATCTGCAATAAATTAACAAAAGATCCCTTACAAAAAATATTATCGACGAAACATGATAATTTGCTGCAATTTTCTGACATATTAAAATTTCCATAAGAATATATTAAAAAATAACTATCTCTTATATTTTCTTTATGCCAGTTCCATTCTATTTCTTCTTCGTTGGTTTTATGGCAAATGTGTTAGAGAGAGATAGAATCTAGGTAGTTTCCATTATGTTCTTATTCATTGGCTAAAGTTAATAGATTTGTCAGTTTTTAATTAACGGAAGGAAAGCTACAACTACAAGCTACAACATATAAAACATATTTTCTTCAGACCTTTTGGGAAAATATTTCAAATGTGTCTGCTTAAAATTTAAATTCAATATTTAGTGAATATAAATAAAAAGAAAATCTGTAATATAAAAATGACTGGACGACCAAGTGAAATTTCAGATAATGCAAATGCAAAAATTGTATGTTATAAAATAAAATCAATATTAAGATTGATATATAAATATTCTGTTCAAACACCATTTCGTTTTTTTTTGTTGTTAATAATAAATTATTTTCTATCAATTCTAGTCACCAGATATTTTGAACATTTGGTATAATGCATTTAATGATATGACTTCAAATGAAATGATTGAAGTTGAATATTTGGGAACTTTGGGTTCAAATGATTGGAAGTTAATATATGCTAATCGTAATAATTTTGCGGGGGGCAAATTATGTACATTATGTGAGATTGTATTAATGAATACGAATCATATAATGGAACATAGCAAAGGCAAAAAACATCGCGCAAATATAGAACTTAAAGTTAGTAAATTTCGACATCCATCCATTAATCCAGAAAAAATATTAATTATTAATCCGTTTATCGCAAAAAATGATCCAAATGATGTGAAACTCAAAGCAATTAACGAGGTTTGTAATATAATATATTGAATCAATTTGCAATTAAAATTTTTCTACATCGAAAATAAAATCAGTAATAACATAAACTGTTTAATCAGGTTTTTATGAGGCTTGGTTACTTATATTACATTTAGTTAAGAAATAATTTCTGTATCACTTAATTAGATTCATCAGGCCAGAAACTTGAAAATAAATAAATGTATTAATTTTGCAATTAGTCAGTGACCAATTGCAAAATTTCGGCAAACAAAATATAGACTAATTTGCTTAATCGTTATTTTAATATATTTTATATTTGCTTATAGGAACTAAAAAATGAAATGACCAATATGAATTTAATTGATATGGAATTAATTGAATATAAATTTGATAATACAGAATGGAATAAATTATTATCAAAAAATGATGTTGGTTATGTTTGTAATATGTGTAAATCATATACGCTCATAAATTTAAAGATAATTAGAAATCACTTACAAACTGCAAAGCATAAGAATAATTTAAATTTGATCCAAGGATTGTACCATCCACGAGTATCACCAATAAAGGACTTATTAGAAAAATGTAAGTTAAAATATAAATAAGAAAAAATTTAAATAAATACAAACCAAATTATCCATCTCTTTGTTTCGGCTTATATTATTATTCATATATGTATGTCTGAAAAGTTGGTTTGATTAAATTAATCATTAATTTTTTGTAAATTGTTTTAGCGGTTCAAATTACAGATGACAAACCAGCGAATATGGTTGTAAATCTCTCCAATGTAAATAGTATGGAAAAAAAAGCAAAAGTAAGACATTTTGTAATTTGAAAATTTAACTTTTTCTTATTTATTTTAATAAATTTCTTAAAAGGATTTAATTGAGAAACATGCTGAAATTAATATTGATTTGCTATTACAAATAGAGGTACAACAAAAACTTGATGAAAAGTGGGAAAAACTAATTTCAAAACCGAATAACACAAATCAATGTACCTGTACTGTATGTAAAATAAATATTGTCGGCATATCTGAATTAAGAAAACATTTAAGAGTTGACACCCATATAGAAAATCTCAAAAATATGAATGGAATTTATCATCCAATACTCGCACCTTATAAAACCACTGCCGCAGTAACAACAGTCCCTATTAGTGGATCTGTAAAAACTATATCTCCAGGACAAAATACAGAGGAAGAACAACCTATTAAAACTATAAATGCTGAAGTTGTTACACCTATAAAAGATACTGCTCCAACAATGAAGGGGAATTCTGAACCAGAAAAAAATGTTGAAGTTTCACTTAAAGAAAAACATGAAATTGTAGAAAATAATATTCCTATACCTGTTGCACCAATAGAACCTACTATTAAACCTAATATTGCTACAAGTATAAAATCTACTACTACAAAATCTACTATTTCTACTGCTAAACCTACAATTCCTTTAACAAATAGGAATTCTGATTCCGTTGCTCCAAGAAAACAAACTTCTGAAGAGAAAACTATGTCTGATAAAGTAAGTTGCTTACTTAATTGTATGTAATTATATCATTTAACTTTATATCATTAAAAGAATATAATATCAATCTAATGAAGGTGATTCTAATATACATTTGTATATTTTTTTATAAATATGTAGTTTTTTTGTGGAATGGATCGGATTTAATTTTTATTTATTTAGATTTTTTTACGGTCGGGCACAATCCAGCTGAATGTAATATATTATATTAGTTTAAGCTTGTAATCTAAGAAAGTTTATACTTTGACGACATAAATAAATAAATATTTATTTATTTATATATTTACAAAATTTTTTTTTGCAGGATTTTCGAACAATTATTCCTAGTTTAAAAGATATTGACTTAAGAGTTATAGAATTTTATAAAGAAGATGCATGGAGAAAAATGATTTTACTCGTTGATCGGAGTTATAATTGTGTTTTATGTAATGTAAAAAAAATCTCAAATCTCAAATGTTTAATAGATCATTTAAAGGGCAAGAAACATATTTTTAATATGACAACTGTATCAAGATTCTATCATCCAACAAAAACAAACCCAAAGACCGGTATACATATATATATATATATTTAATTTTCAATTGTTTTACATGTTTCTGTTCATGTATCAAATTTAAAATATTTCAGATAAAGATATAGTTACGTCAATAACAGAAAATACACCTGTAAAAGAAATATCAGTAAACCGGAAAGAAGAACACCTATCTAAAACACAAAATAAAAATATTACGGCTAATTTAAATAATGATAATATAAATATTCAAATTATAAATTCTGAGGTTATTACAGTTGAAGATTCTCCGGAAAGGGAAATTGATAAACAGGTATCAGTAAAGAATATTGATGCCATCAATAAAACATCAACTATTGATGCCAGCAATAAAGTAGTATTGTCAACTATAAATATGAGTTCAGATAAACAAAATTATGATAACAATTATATTAATAATCAAAAAGATAGTGCTAATGTACTAACTGATGTTGTTATGTTAACAAAACAACCCGAGAATATCGTATTAAATCCTGCTGCAGTAATTGCTAGAAATCAAAACACACCAAATGAAAAGACACAATATCAACAAAATAAAATTATTACACCAAGATACAAATCTGCACAGAAATTCATATCCGATGTTCTAACATCTTCAAAACCATCAAAATTATCTGCTAAAACACCAAATTTTTCAACAAAATCTTTAACACCCAGTATAGATAGTAAAATTGAAGGTTTAATTGGTGTTGAATATGTTGTAAAAATTATTCAGCCAGCTGCTGATGAGATGCCAAGATTTGAGTGTTGTTTATGTGAAATAGAATTAGGCGGTATTGCTATGCAGAATCACTTAAGAAATTTGAAACATCGTTTAAAATATTTGGTAAGTTATAAAATGGAAATTTCATTTATATTGGTTATTGTTTAGATTCATATACATATTTAGGAAAAATATTAATCATATTATTTTTACAGGATCGTCATTTTCAAACATGTGTAAAACAATATAAAGATCATCGTAATGATGGAATCATAATGACAGAAATTGTTGATAGAATTTCTAAAGCTATTGAAAAATATCATGGACGGGATTTACCGTACGAAAGTGTACAAAGTGATTATAGAAGAAATCGTCAGGATATTATGGAAAAAGTTTTCTCTTTTCGGCATGCTTCTGAGTTAATAGGTCCATCGTTTACAAATATTGTCGATAAGAATTCTCTTGATGATATTGTTCGCAATAGTAAATTATATTTTTTTATTGTTTACATTATTATTTAAAAATGATGACAATATGGAAAATAGCAACTAATTTTTTTATATATATTTTTTTATCTACAGAACACAAATTGGGAGACAAAATTCCGGAGGTCGATAAACGTAAAACTACGTTTGATAAATCAAATACTAATAATTCTAAACGGCAAAGAATTAATAGTCCTAAAAATACGTCATCCTTTTTTAATAAAAAATCAGCTCCCAAAGAACAGTATCCTTATATCAATATTGGTCAACAAAATATTACACAATCAGAACTACAACCACAATTCCCACATTCTTATAATCCAATTTCGCAAACATATTCAGTTTCGTACAATCCAATACAAAACCAAGTTAATCCATCTTTAGATGATGAAGAACATCGCCGATTATCAGAAAATTTCATTAAAAATACAAAAATTCGGGAAACACGATCACCATTATCGAGAAGGCGTACACCTTCTCGTCGACATAGATCACGCTCACCTCAGAGACGTTACGGACGATCTCGATCACCATCTCGCCGACTTGGAAGAGATCGTAGACCTCCTTCACGTTCTCCATTACGAGAAGATGATGTTTGGCAAGCATACCGGTAAAAATAGTTCATTTTAAATTATTCATAAACTAAAAATTTGTTAATTATTCTGTATTTAAAGACGCAAATTTGATATTGATGTTAAGATATTAGATTTAGACTATGAAGGATACAATAAAGATCCGCAATCTTATCCATTATATAATGAGGAATGGCAAAATTTTTGGGCCAATAGAATGAATGAATTAAAAGCTGGTAAGTGGGGAATAAATATTTTTTATAGTTATTTAATATAAATATTTCTTATTGTTGATTAATATTTAAAAAAAAAATTTATTAATTCTATATTCAAAAATATTATAAAACCTTCGGAATATTTTAGGTTTAATTTAAAAAATTTAATTAGTAATATTTTTAATATATTTTAACACTTGAATTTGTGGTTTCTTATAAAGTCAAATTTCTCGCTATTTTCTGTGAAATTTGTAGTACATCATTTAATTCAATTATCAATATACATAACGCTTCTGGAATCTATTAATATGAACTGAAAATTTCGAAAATCGAAATAGTTACATCATAATCGATAGAAAATAAATTCCCAATTTTTTGGGGAATAATAAGTGTTATAGAAACGAAAAAGTTAAACGTTATACAACATGTTAAAATAATATAACATGTTAATGCTAAAATAATCAACTTTATAAACAAGTATAAAACTATTTTTAGAAAAAAAAGAAATGAAGCACTATATACGAACCATTTATTTTGATAGTGGGGCAAGTGATCTTGTTATATGTAAGAGATCTATAGCCAAAAGTTACTCAGAAACTGTAATAATTCTCCAATAAAATTTCTATTGAAATTGCAACGGAAAAACTTAAATATCTCGCAATAAGAAAAGTGAACTTGTCCCACTTTCAAAATAAATGGCATATACATATTTAATTGATTTGTTCATTTATTATCTACCTTTTTGTCTGTAAAATTTATGTTATTATTGTAAAATATAAGAGTTTAGCCATAAAATTGTTCGAACTACTAAAATATGGCACTAAAAATATTTATTATATTCTGTCAAATATAAAAAAGTTTCTCTGGAATTACATCAAAAGCGATTACGGCGAACATTTCAAATAAATATATACATTTTATTTGAACAAAAAATAAGCATTACTCTTTACAGACATATTTGTTATGCATAGTATAGACTATAGAATATAGACATTTTGAAACTATATGTGTGGACATTTTTTCAGGGTGGATAAAATTAAATTAATTAAAGTAAGAACAAAAAGTGAAATATGCAATAATGACTTCCGACAAAAGCGTTATAAACATATATCATTTTTTGCAGATGTGCTTGCTTCTCTATCACACAAGTTATACAACTGTATTTTGTATCTCTTTCTGTTCGACATCTTCACACTTCATTACAATAAAAATCTTACTTTATGTTAATTACAACAATAATAAATAACGTTTAACTTGACTTTGCCTAACTAAATTCAACACTGTTGATTTGTGCATAAATTCATTGAATCCTTAAATTATAAAAAAATATGTTGGGAAAAATAATTACAGTAAAAATTTTTTTTGTATAATTTTTTGAAAATATTGTTGAATTTAAATTTTTTATTTTTTCAGTGTTAAGAAACTCAGCAATTCAGAAATTTATCACGTGGTGAATTTCTAAATGCGCAATTCAATTAGACTGGGTTTTAATCGACAATATCGTTTCTAAGAATATGTGAGACTATAATTAGTTCTTTGCCGCAGCATGGCAGCATATTTTTTTTTGCTATTTCGTAAAAGTATTGCCATTAAAAACGAGTTTTGATTACTGAAAATTTCAATTGACAGTTATGAGTTACATCGAATGTATTAAAATCGAATTAAAAATATTAAATAAATCAAATTTATTATATTAAAAAAACCACATTTATTAAAATGGAACTTAATTAATTAATTAATATGAACAGCAATATAATTTGAACGACGATAATGCCATTTTAACTCAAATGTCTGTTTGTAGTGTGACATTTGATACATTTTCATGATTTTTATGTAATCTAATTTTTTCTAGTGTATAATCTACTCTTTCCCGCATCTGCGACACACGATATTTTTTGTCCATTAAAACCCACATTTATTAAAACCCAGTATTTATGCCGACGTAATACTTCCCGCCGGACTACTGGAAAAAGTTTAAATAATCTATGTACTTCATTAGAAGGAATTTTGGAATGTCATATTAATTACGATTATACTATGGTATATCTACAAAAAATAGTACCTTCCAAAATACTTTTACAGTAAATAATTAACCTTTATAATTATTTATTCAGTTTAACAATTTGCAAAATATAGTGTTTTTCGATCTTACAAATATAAAATGTCAATATTGTTTTCATATACACCGCATATAAAAATCAAATTTCCTTAACGACATTAATGATTTTTAATGAGATCTATATAGAAAAGCGAGCAATTTTTATATTTCGGAACGCATATGCTGCGTTTTACGTTTAATTTTCTACATACAATAATAAAAATAAAAATTCAATACATACATAAATTCAATAATATAAAATATAAGAATATATTACCTGCTTGGTGATAAGAAAATAATTCTTCACTCCACTCCACTGTCTTAAATAAAAATTATTATAGTTATCTCTGCTTTTACTATTATGGATTACCTATTTAATCCCATAGTCCAAAATCCCGTTACTAAAATCTCTTTTATCAAAACCCCGTTATTTTAAATCTCGCAGACCAAAATCCCTTTTTTTTAAATCCTGGAGACGAAAATCCCATTTTTTAGATTTTATTTTATTAATAAAATAAATTGTGGATTAATAAAATAAAATCTTAAAAAAAATGGGATTAAATGAATAACAATATTATTATGAAAATGGCTCTAAAAAACTACTACGCAAAACCTACAACCCAAAAACCACCAAAAAATACAGTAAATAGAAAACTGACTGAAAAAATAAAAGAATATCTAAAGTAAAAAAATATTTGAAAAACTGAGTATTTAAAAAATATTGCTTTTAATCTAATTTTAAACTGAAGATATAAAACAAAATAAAAGCTTAAAAAAGGAAATAAAATCATAAAAATACTAAAACCATAAAAAAATATTAAAAATCATAAAAACAAAAGTATACAAAAAATAAATAAAAAAATGCAAAATATCCCATAACGTCTGGATAAAACTAAGAGTAGGACTTACATTGAAAAAAAATGATTTAAAAAAAAACTTTAAAAATCCTGTATTTACAAATCCGTTATATATTTAGAAATACAAGATTTTCGTCTGTGGAATTTTAGTCCACCGAAAAAAAACATTTAGGAAAAACGGGATTTTGGTACGCGGAATTTTGTAGTGTTGTCTACTATTATTATAGATGGACCGACTATTTAAGATGTAAGCAATATTCGCCGTGCATAAATGAAATTGCTACATTTGAAAAGAACTGATCTCGAATATGTAAAACCAAGAGTAGGACCTACAATGAAAAAAATTGATTTAAAAAAAAACTTTAAAAATCCTTTATTTACAAATCCGCTCTTATATTTAGAAATACCGGATTTTTGTCTGTGGAATTTTAGTCAACATACGAAAATCCCGTATTTCTAAATATAATACCGGGTTTGAATTTTTGAAAAAAAAGGATTTAGGAAAAGCGGGATTTTTGTCCGCGGAATTTTGTAGTGTTCTCTACTAATATTACAGATGGACCGACTATTTAAGATGTAAGCAATATTCGCCGTGCATAAATGAAATTGCTACATTTGAAAAGAACTGATCTCGAATATGTAGAAAATTTAAATCTGGACTTTTTAAGTTTAGGTTTATGATTAGTAGTCCTTGAATTAATTGACTTAATGACGAATCAATTGATTTAATATAATCATTTTTAAGCATAATTTTTATGTTTATGTTCTTCATAATGTTTATGTTCTTCAATTGTTTTGCAATTTTAAACAGAGAATTCACATAACAAATTATTGATTTGAATTGTTTATATGTATGGGATATTGTTTAGTTTGCAACAGGAAATTAAAGGTTAAGACGAATAAACATAGATTACAATTTTATCTACTGTACTGAAATAATAACAATTAAGTATTTACTATATATATTGTGAATGTCATAGATATTTTTTGGACAGTGTTGACTACATGACACCAGTACTATTGCTTAAGATATAAATAATATCGTAATATTATATTTTGATAGCTACAAGCTTTTGAAAATATATCTCTATACACTTCGAAATTTAATTGGATTTTATTCTCGGTTGGTAACTATTTATTGATAATCATAAAATCGGTAGTTTTTTAAAAACAAAATTACACCTTATTAAAAAGTAAAGGAGCCACTAAGCTATGACAGAAAAAACTAAGACTATAACAAAAAAAATAATACGAAACTGTAACTTTTTAAACTGTAGTCTTGCAGAAAGCGAGAAGTTCAAATTGAAAATCATATCGTACAAAACTTATAAAACTCAGTGACAATATATGTATGTAATTATCTACTACCTTTTATTTACAAAGCAGCATATAATATAAAGATATATACAATTGTATTAGGTCTAGTAGATCTGTCATACAACAGAAACACTATAATAGGCTTGGCAAGAAACGGAAATACTATTAGTGAGCAGAGAAAGATTGGGATATTTATTAAAGCCTCTAAATAAGTTTTATAGCTATAGAATTTTTTTTTGATAAAAAAAAAATTCTATTTTTCATATCCACCTCACTGGACTCAAAAATGTTTCAATAATCTCTTTTAAGAGTGAATTCTCATTTGTAATATTTCCGTGTTTTTTATATATTATCTTTATATTATGTGCTGGCTTAGAATGGTAAATTAAAAACAAAACAAACTTAAAATGTGCCTAGAAAATAGTGTATAAGAAAAAAAATTAAATATTATATAAAATGTATACTATTATGTGTCTAAATCAGAGAGAAAAGATCATCAGTCATATGATTTTACATCAGAATGGTCAACATATTTTCCCCGGCGTCTAAACGATCTGTATGAAAGTGATGTCGAAGAATTAAAAGTTAGGCTAAGAGAACGATTCGTTTTGCCTATGCATAATCGAGAATTAAAAGATAAAAGATATTTCGTCAGGGGTACTTACGAAGACAACGAACTTGAAATGGAAGAACCACCATTACCACCAATAATCAATCATAATTATTATGATTATTCAAATCAGAGAATAGGATCCCGATCTAGATCCAGATCTGTTTCCCGATCTAGATCAAGATCAAATCACAAAATGGAACCAGGAATTGAAATATTAAATTCAGATAATGACCAAACTGTACAAACCAGGAATAATAAAACAAATACGGATGATGATGATCGAATTGATTTTGGACCATTAACAGTCGTTTCTGTATTACGTCTTTTGACAGCTCTTGAGGATAATTTGGGAAGTCTTGGTCCACGAGTTGTTGATCTTTTATCCAAGGCGCTTACATTGGAGAAGGTAATTAACAACCAAACAAATCTTAATTTTGATATTTTATTTATTATATTTCAGTGACATAGTTCTATATAACAAGTAAAAATTAAATATTTATGTTATTTTATTAAAACTTGTGAATTCAAATCGGTTGTAATGTTTATACTCTTCAATTTTTTGCAATTTTATTTAGCATTTTATAAAATACATTATTTTAACGCAATTTTTTTTGTTTCAATTCTATAATTGGATACACCACAGTGGATTGTATCATAAAGTTAATAAGAGTAATTTTGAATGAAGCTTTTATTTAAAACAGTACCATTAATTCGGTAATCTTAAGATTAATTAAGTTAAATTGCTATGTATAATTTATGTGTAATAATTTAAAATTAAGTCTAGAAATTAAAATAAATTATTTTTAAAATATACAATACTATAAATTAAAAACCGAACCAGGACGTTACTGTACAAAAAATGTTAAACTAATTAACAACCAAACAGTTAAATATAAATTGTTTTTAACTCACAACAAATTTTTTTATTTAATAATATACAGTTACTTATGTAAAAAGCACAAAAATATTGACTAGAAGTAATTTAAAGATAAACTTAAGTATTCATTGTAAAATGTAAAATTAAAATTTACTTGCATATTAATTTACACACAATTAGGGTGAACGAAATATATTATTACGCGCGTAATATATTTCTATATAAAATGTTAATTTAATCTTAAGAAATATACCACACAACACCTTGAAAATGTCCCGCCTGAAGGTAATAAGGAGAAGAGTTCATCAATAAGAGAAAGTTGTACACAGAAGCATAACATCGACGTAAAATCGAGTAAGGAAATTGGACAAATCAAGAGAAAAGATCGGTCTCTAATCGAGAGAAAAGATTGGGCTCAAATCAAGATAGTGAAGATCGTAGTAAAATTTTAACTGAGGCCATAATTGCGTGTAGTATGACCCACGCTGTGACACTCAGGAATATTCTATTAATTAATTTTTGGATTGTTTTAAAATAATGAATTAGTGATACAACATCCTTCTTATTGCACACTAATATGCAATCTATTCGTATATCGAAATAAATTTTTAAAAATGTATTAAACATGTAAGGAGTAAGACCGTTTGTAATTATTTAGACATGATGCAGGGGTACATCATTCTTAAAGAAGTATTTTATTAATTGAATGGAGAAGAAATGAACATCTTAGTTAAATTAGGTTCAGTATTCGATGGTTACCAAATAGACCAAGGAGAACACATTAAAATATACACGTAAAAAGGATTAATGTCTAACAATAGAAGTCTCTACAAAATATATAAATTATGTTATTATAAATATGTATATATAAATATATTTTATTAATTGAACCAACAATAATTCTCAATTCGAGTAGGCCAATAATTCTCAATTCAAGTAGCAGGATAGGTAAGTATACTCGAATTTCAATAATACAGTAAAGAAGGATAATATGACAACATTAATAGAACTCAACTTTTCCAAGGTGAAGGCGACCTAGCTTTTTTCCAAAGCAATTCTTTATTTGAAAATTATGTATTGTAATTATAAATAAATTAGAAAAATATAAAATATTCATAATTTGTAACATAAGTTCAGCGATTATTAAATATTAATGTTAATTAAGAATGATTGTTTCTTGCATAAAGGGTTTCTAAGTTTATTTAAGTTAATATTAGTTTTAACTGATTCCAAAATGAAATTTATAATTAGAGGGGCTTAAAGAGCTATTATTTTTATTAATATAATATTTTTCTTCTTTAGATAAAACCAAATCAATCGGATGAAATACTTTTAACTGTAGAAAATTGTGTCTTTTTGGAAACATGCAGTGAAAAATTAAAAGGACAAGTATTAGCTGGCGTAATAGCAAAAGCAAAACTACGGGCCGTCCGACAGGCAATCAAAGATATTTCTGCTATGGTACGCAAAGCTAACGAAGAACGTATTAAAAAGCCAGTTCTTAAACCGGCAGTACTACGTAAACCACAGACTATTCAAAAAGTTGTTGTAACAATACCATCAGCCCAAAAAATTCAACAAACAACCACAAATGTAGCCTCATTAAGAGGTAATACGAACAATCAAATTTCTAATAATAAACAATCAGTAGCACAGCCACAACACCCAACGGTTATGTCACAAGTACAAAAAAAAGATTTGGCTAGCAAATTAGCTGCTGCATTAGCTGCTCAGGGAAAAACTGATATATCGACAGAAAATTGTGAAAGACTTATCGAAGTTTATGCAATGATTGATAAAAAGAAGAACGAAACAGAAAACCGTACTGGTGAAAGAAATAAACAAAGTCTTTCGGATACATTAACAGATATACTAAGTTCTGGTAATTTTTCAGCATTGTCAACATTATTCCAAACAAATAGCCAACAAAGTGTTGCTGCCACCGTGACATCATCGCGAGATAATAATTTAGTAAATCAATTAAATCCAAATCAATTTTTCCATCAAGTATGTCATAACGAAGCGAATAATAATTTAGTTTTCAACACTTTACAAAATCGATATAATAATAATTTTAACCAACTGGCTAATTTCGATACATCATTAAATATAACATCAGGGAATAATATAAATAGACAACACTTAAATAACACACAAAATCAAATGAACCTTAATACTGGGGGTGGTATATGGCAAAATCTGATGCCACAGGGAAATAACCAAAATTGGATTAGTGGCAATAATATTGCACAACAATTACTTATCAGAGGTAATTCTAATTTAAATCAGTTATCATTAAATCAATCAAATTTAATGTTGGAAAATAACCATAATAAAAATTCCACCAACCTTTTGTCGCAAACTTTATTGAACTCATCTCATTTACGAAATAACACACGAACTATTAATAATTCATCTAATCCAAGAATTGACACTTGTGCTCAAAATTCTCCAGCATATGCAACTGGCGCATCATATAGGGGAAATACAAGTAAAAATAATAATGATAGTGTTTCCTATCCAAATTTATGGCATCGTCAAAATCAGCAACAATCTGATTCTGTAAGCGGAAATAATCGTAGTGGTGGAAATACTGAAAATGTCTCAGATAGATTTTCTAATAGAGAGCGACTTATTATCCAACAACAAAATTCATTGACAAGTCGTTTTGGGAACAATAGTGACGAAAGAAATTTTCCGGGCAATAATCGCTCAAATGAAAGAAATATTACAATTCAAAATCGCAGATCTGATTTTACTGGCAGGAGATAAATATGAAAAATAAATGTGTGCAAGTTTTTATTAAATTTATTGTTACAAGCAATAAAATGAATTAATTGGATTATCAAAATTTAATTGTGTTTTATTTTTTAATAGAAAATAGACTGTTAAAAATTTAATAGGTAATATGAAAATTAAATTCTTTTATTTTGTATACATATTTGATTTCAAATTTTAAGTATACATCTTAAGAAACATTAAATATAAAATTTATACTAATAATTTTTTTTTAATCTGATTTTAATAGTGAAATAAGCAATTCATCTTCTGAATTAGAATCATCTAAAATTGGTAAAACAGATGAAACATCGCAATCTTCTTTATCATTTTTTTGTTTACAATTTATTGAAGAAACAATACTAATTTGATTAGTAATTGTAGTATTTGGATTTAATATATTATTTAATGTTGGAGTAGTGGACAATTGCGGCGTCAATGTTGTAGCTGACGTCGTAATTAATGAACATCATTTATCCCAAAGACCCAATTCTTTCATTTTGGTTTGGAAATATCGTTCCAAAGAATTAGCATATCTTTAAAGAGAAAACGTATAATTAATAACATTACAGACTTATGTAAATTGATTGAGATTTTATATTTGTAGCGCAATTTGTTGGAAAAATATTATAAATAGTATTTCTGTTACCTGTAGTATTCGGTATCGGGTGCATTATAGAATCTACAATTTGAGAAAATTCTAGCCATATCAGCCATAAAGAGTCTTCTAGTAACATAATAACTACAACAATAATAAAATAATAATAATAAAAAATATTTATATTATTAAATTTTTACCCTTTCTTCAGACGATCGCCCATAGTTTTCAAATCCATAGGATATTTAACATGATCATAATAATCTGGAACTTCTTGAGCAATAACTGGTTTTAAAAATGGCCATGCTGCTGAATGTTGCCTAATTGCTTGTAAAACTGATAAAAATGATGTTGCCAATTTATCTGGATCTGCTGATTCTTCTAAAGGTCTTGCGGTACGTTGCGCTCGAGTTTGTGGTTTCCAACCAATTTCTCTAAGACCAGGTATTGATTCAACTGGTATAGACCGGACACCCTCTTTAAAACATGTTAAACCGGGACGAACTTTTTGCACTTCCAATTGACGTTGAGCTATTAATTCTCTAACAATTTCTCTTTGTTTACGAATTACTGATATAAATTGTGTATACACTAAACTGGGGTGTAATTCGCAATGCATTAAGGTAGCACCCTCATACTCTTTTATGTAACCAGCATAAACAGGCCTTGGTAATTTAATGTCTTTTGAAAATCCTTGTTTTTTAAAATAACCTATGGCATATTCATCTGCATAAGCTAAGAAATGACGAATACTACGTTGTGTGCTATAATTTTTTAAATGATTCATTAAATGAGTGCCATAACCTTTGACTTGTTCACTCATTGTGACAGCACAAAAAACAATTTCGGTAAAACCTTGTGATGCAAATGTTCTAAAACATATTCCACCAATTGGTCGATTATCTTTGATTAAAGCAAGAGTTTTGTGTTTGCTATATGTATATAAAAATAAAAAAAATATAACTATTTAATTAAACTTTATTCGTTGATATAATCAAGTCTAATTCTTTAAGTTAATGTTTAAAATAAAATTGCAATGTAACATGTACAGAGAGATTAAGAAAGATATTATATCATATAAATAAAGTTTATTAAAAAATATACTCACGCATCAAAAACTAATTGACTAATATATTCTCGTGGCATTTCTGGTAATTGATGTGCAAATACACTATGTAATCCCAATAACCATAACATTGATTGCTTACTAACTGGTTTAGTTAGTGAATTACCAACAACATGAAATTCAATTTCACGTTGATTTTCCTCAGCTTTTACAATTTCATCCCGTGGTACATTAACTGGAAATAATATATCATTTTTTGATGCTAATAATTTTGAATCATTCATTGCTTTCATTGCTTGTAAAACTGCCTCATCAGTAATATCCTCTGTATCAATCTCTTTACGTATTCGTTTATATGGCATTTCACCAATTTGTAATCCACTATTATTAGCTGAAATTTGTTTTTTGCTATTAGCTAATACAGCTTCTTGTTGACGTTTTCTTTGTTGCATTATATATGACATTGGTGCTCGATAAGATGAATCCCAAATCGGTGAATCATCGCGTAATACTTCATGTTTTAAGTTTTCTAAAAATTTTGGCATTTGTGTAAGTACAGCACGTTTTTCAACTGGAAAACGATCACGTTCCGATATACATTTTTTTAATAATTGTTGTGCAATATATTGATAAATAGTTTTTAATAGCGTACGACCAAAAACTAAAGCTGTTTCAAAATGTCTCAGGGTATTACAAAATGCTGGAACATGACAAAAAACTAACCATCTACAACCAAATTTATTTAATATTCTTTATCAATAATAAAGTGTCTATTACGTTACCTTGTATAGTTAATTTTATATGTTGATGCATCTTCGTTTGTTAAGTCTGTGCACCGAGCACTTGGTGGTTCAAAATTCCAATGATTAATAAAACTGAGAAAAGTTTTAGCAGCATCAGTCATAATTACAAGCTCTGATTGACTTAAATGATTATATCTGCGGAAAGTAATATAATGAAATATTCTTTTCATCTAAAATGTTTTTCGGTAAAAATTTACTTATAAAAAACAAAATTAGTTACTGCTTTCGCAATACATGGTGACTCAAATGGTGGATCACCTAAAGGTCCACGTATGACTGCTTGTTGACGAGATATAATACATTGTCTTAATAGCTAAAATTGAACAATAATCAGTTTTTTGAAAAAAATTTACAATTCTAAACTGGTATATAAATATTAAAATGAATTTTACCCGAAATAAATATGAATAAACTTTTCTTGTATCTTCATCTTCAACTCTTTGCATGCTCATAAATAGATTTTCCGCATCAATAATGGCACCTAAAAGTTCATTCAATTGATCATTTGTAAGATCACCCAAATGCGAAATATGTGTTTCTATAATAGAAAAAATACAATTATTTTCACCTAATTGATTAACATATTAAAACTTGTTTTACCCAGTGAATGTTTACATTGTAAATTCCTACATTCTTCTGTAAACTCTGGGCAATAACCATTTTCAACATCACGATGACGATTTTCTTGTGGTGTTTTCCATCCAGTGCATCGACAATTTTCAGCTTGGCAAGCTGAATACATTGATAATTTTGCCATTCGTTGGATTTTTGGTAAACTAAAGACCTGCAAATATATACTTTTTTAGTTAAACATATTAAATACCTTATAATAAATTTTATTAAATTTTTACTTTTTGCTTTCTTTGTTGGATCCTTTGCAAACTATTTTGCCTTGTACCTTCAGATGGGTGTGAGGATGCAGTTGCACCTGAGCTACTTTCGCTATCTACCGGTTCTTCTTTAACAATTCGGCTTCCATCATTAGAATATCGCGAATTTTCACTCATTATTTTCGATTAAAATTTATTTTTTTTTGTGAAGATTCAAAACTTTTTATAAAAATTTACTTGAATAGCATTTGCTATTATTTCTAAAAAAAAAAAAATTATATTCTCTTTTAAAAGAATTATAATACGTAAATGGTAAATTATTTAGCCCAGATATATAATAAACTGTAGAAGAACACTGAACAAACAGACAGACGCCCTCAATGTAATCTCCAAATATGAATTTTGACAGATTCGAAAAAAATAATTACAAGAAAATACAACAAAAATTTAGCTGATCAGCTGTTTTTGACATAACTTATATTATTATATGGTTTCGTAATTCTGTTGTTTGATATATACGCGATTTCCTTGTGCACTTTGCACGTTCTTGCACTTTGTATTTATTTATTTTCGAATATTTTTGAGGTGCAGTGAAGAGATGTCAAATCAATATAAAATTTATTAACAAAATTTCAAAATAAACTTCGTACGGTACATGTAAAATGAATTTTCCAGAATGTTACGTAATAATTTCCTAAAATAATGAGTTAAAAAAGTATAGTATTATTTCAGTCGTTGACTGCAGTATATTTAACATTCATGAATTTATATTCTGCAATCCTTGTATGAAAACCAGATTTAATTATTCATAAATTAAATATGGAAACTATAATAGTATATTATTTCATTCCAATCTGTAATTTGTCTTCAAGTTTTTTAAGCATTTAAAATAATAAATAAATCATACTTTTTTAATATATGTATGCACTTTATTATAAAAACTATATAATATATTTCCGTATTTTTATATAAATATTAAACAAGACATAAATAAAATTAGTTATTAGAATTTTTAATAAATAGAAAGAAAAAAAATACGCAACACCATTTAATAATTTCACTATTTTGTCTAATGTTTTATTCTAAAAGTGGCATTTCATTCCTAAATAATGGTACTTCAATTATTTATATTAATTATTAACACTATATTGTTTAATCCAATCTGCTAAAATATTTCCCATTAACTTGGATGACCTTAAAACAAATGCATGTTCTATATGTTTATTATCTAATATGGCATCAGCATTTGGAACTTTTTCTTTTAAATTATTATAATAAGATATTGGCACCCAACCATCAGTTGTTCCAAAATAAAATTTCAATAATTTGATATTATTTTTAATTTGTGGAATATCTAAATTTCTAACTGTTGCCATTTCATCATTCGCTAAAAATATGGCACGTTCTATAACAGCCGGTTTTGAATATTTTACAGCAGTACCAATGTAGAAGTTTGGTATTGAAGAAAACCAAAAATACACATAAATAATGAATATTTTAATAAATAATGGAATTTTATATAAGAGTCGAAGTAATAATAAAATCACTTTCAAAAATGGAATACAGAAATTGGTAAATCGTTTACCATTTGGTGATTCGACCATTTTTTCAAGAGTTGGAAATAACATATAACATTTTTGAATACGTTCGTTGATTTCTGGTATCTTTAATAATTCCAATATCATCCAAGCACCAATACTATGACCAATTAAATGAATTTTAACACCTTTTGGTACATAGGTTTCAATAAAATCAATTTTATGTTTTATCTGACCTTTTAAATTGAATTTATCTTCATTATCTTGAAGTAATGGAACTTGTAGTATGCTTGATTGTGGCGGATCATCATGGCCGGCATGACCTTTGAATATTATTTTCGAGTATTAGTTTTCACAATACATGTATTATTTACCTATAACCCAAACTGGAATGTTTGAATCTATATTTTGATGTATTGTCGACATAAATTGAGTATAAAATCCAGGTAAACCAGGATTACCGGTAATACAAATAACTACTTCTTTCATATCTGCAGTAAATGATTCCTCTATCCATTTTCCCCACGTCATAATGTGAGTTGGAATATCATTAATATTGATATATGCTTCCTGCATGATTGCTTAGTTATGTTTCTTTTTGTATTAATATTATTTTAATTTTTGGGAAAATACAACAATTTTATCTTTGACAATCATCGAATTCGAATTTTAAACTAATTACATCCAATGACATCCAAGAACAATATTTCACGTAAAAATACTTCCCAGAAATTGTAAGAAAAATTTCTGAAATATTTCGTAAACTGATAAAATCATAATCACATATATTTTATAATTGATACAATCATAAAATATGTGACACATGACAGCAACGATATTAAAGCCGTAATTCCATGTCAATAACAACTTAATAACATGTTATTTGGCGTAAAGTTAATTTGTTATAGGAAGGCTGAAGTGAATGCTTTTTAACTATTTCGTAAAAGAAATGCAATTAAAAAAAGTGTTTGATTACTGGAAATTTCAATTGGAAACTTATGAGGTAATATTAATATTAAATAAATCAAATTTATTAAAAAGCAGCTTTAATATGAACCGCAACAATTATAACAGCAGTAATACAATTTTACCTCAAACTGTATTTATTCAAATTGTGTATTTTATAAATTTGGTAAATTTCTATATTATTTTGAACAAATAATATATTTTTCGATTTTTATTTTTAAAAATAATCGTGTAAAACCGAGAAAATTTATTTTTAAAAATAATCGTGTAAAACCGAGATTGCCTCTGCTGCGTGGAAAAGATATACACAAAAGCGTATACGTAAAAGTAACAACATTAAATGATACAAAGAACATATGAATATAAAATTGCACATGGTGACATAAAAGTAGATATATTTTTTTTATTCCATATATAATTTGTTTTTAACGGTTCTACAATTTGACGTTTCGATACTAACCCTACCATTGACGTTTCGATACAGTAACCCTAGAGAATGACATTATACTGTGTAAAAGCAGTTTAATATCCTATGGATGACAGCAAATGACCTGTGGTAAAAATACTGTGTAAAAGCAACCTAACGTCTTAACATTGGGTGACACTTCGAAATGACAGTCTTCCTCTTCATTTTACAGTTCAACACACGTGTATTGTTTTGATTATTTAAAAAAATCAAAAATGGTATAATTTATTACAGATTTGTAAAATTGTTACGAATAATGATACTAAAATATATAATTTTAGGGTAATCTTCACAAGGAATTATCCAAATGCAAACATCCAAATAGTCGAAAAACAGTTGCATTAGCCAAAAAAGCTAAACGAATGAATAACAAGCATAGATCTAGATTAGGACATGCAATTAAATCTAATATTTTAGGTGAAAAACTAACGTGGTTTTTAAGTCATATCGATAATAATAGACTAGAACCTTTATCACCGCAAGAATTTCAATTTCTAATTGAAGAATATTTAAAAAGATTTAATGAAGAAATTGATCAAATAAAAATAAGACAATCAATTAGTAAAAATCGGAGCAATCAACATGTTGCTAGAGAAAATGTTATTAAATTTACATTGGAAAAAGAAAATGCTGAATATAATGGTGGAGGAATGGGTAAATATTCATTTTTTCTTTATTTCTTAAATAAGTGTATAACCAAAAAAATTATTTTAAAGAATTTCTTAATTTATGTGATCCGTTAAAATATAAATCATTAATTGATTGGGATGGTAATGCAATAAACGTTCAACATCTTAAACTTGAGTTAATATCAAAAAATTTTCTGGAAAAATTAAAAATAAATAATTGTATAAAACCTAAAATTACGATAACACCTTCTAGTGATGAAGAAGAAAAATGTGATAATGTTATGTGTTAAATAAAATACAATTTGCCCACTAGAATTTTATTTTTTTTATTACAACATTTTACAACAATATTTCAAAATATAAACAATTATAAATTATAAAAAAATAAACACTATTAGTTCTTTTTTGTGGAACGATGCCATCACTAATTTTGTTTCATAATTTACTATTAAATGTTTTTAAAGCTAAATCAGAGATTAAAAATGATATCAGACTCATAAGCATTGTCTAGTATATCTAATTTTTTGTATTTTTTTAAAAATTATATTTCTTAACAATTAAAAAACATTGATTTGTATTTATGGTTACATACATTTATATATATATATATTATTCCTGCAATGACATCAATATATGATTACGTACGTAATCTGTTTATTTTACCAATTACATTTAATGAAATTAATCAAACCATTAGTAGAACCATCATGGTTTGAAACTTTTAATTCATCTTGTAATTGTGGTTCAATTGCTTTAGCCAATTGCTTACCCAATTCAACACCCCATTGATCAAATGAATTAATATCCCAAATTATACCCTGTGTAAATATTTTTTGTTCATACATAGCTAAAAAATAAAACATTATTAATATATATAAGCAACTTATATTTAAAAAATTACCAATTAGTGCACCCAAAACAAATGGTGTAACTTTTTTAACAACAATTGAATTTGTTGGACGATTTCCCGTAAAAGTTTTATGTGGTAACAAATTTTCCAATTTTTCACCGGTTATACCAGCTTGTTGTAATTCATTTTTAGCCTGTTCTGGTGTTTTACCAGCCATTAAAGCTTCAGTTTGTGCTAAGAAATTAGCTAATAATATTTTATGATGTTTACCACCGGAAATTGGATTATGCGTTTGTGCTGGTATAATGAAATCACATGGAATTAAACGTGTACCCTGATGAATTAATTGATAAAATGCATGTTGTCCATTTGTACCGGGTTCACCCCATACAATTGGCCCAGTATTATAATTAACAATTTTTGAACTTTTTGTTACAAATTTGCCATTACTTTCCATATCACCTTGTTGGAAATATGCAGCAAATCTATGCATATACTGATCATATGGTAAAAGAGCATGAGTTTCAGCATTATAGAAATTCGAATACCAAATACCCAATAATGCTAATATAACTGGAGCCTTTGAAAAATAGAAATATGAAATTTAATATACTTTAATATAATATGTAATATATTCAATATTTCAATTAAAACAATACATTCTGTTCTGGCGGTGCTGTTCTAAAATGATTATCCATGTAATGAGCTCCATCCAGTAATAACTCAAAATTATCAAAACCAATTGATAAACAAATTGAAAGTCCAATTGCTGACCATAATGAATATCGACCTCCAACCCAATCCCAAAAACCAAACATATTAGCACTGTCAATACCAAATTGTGTTACCAGATCTTTGTTGGTAGACAAAGCAACAAAATGTTTAGCAACAGCAGAGTGCTTTAAATTATAATGAAAAAAATTGATGCATGCTTAATAAATTTTTTTAACGTAAAATAAAAAATTTTTATAAACCTATATTTTAAGAATAAATTTATTCGTAAATTGAATTGATTGGGATTTTTTTAGTAACAAATTATAACTTTGATGGATTAAATTCATTTTGATCATATTGTTAGGTCTGGCTTGTCTATGAATTTACTTGATGATGATTATTTAAAATAAGATATAAGAAAGTAAAGCAATATCAGGTTTCACAGGGAGTTTTACTGGTTGCAAAAACCGTCTATAATTTTGTGGTGTGTACTGTTATAAATTATTAACCAAAAAATGCATATAGATAACTTTCAATTATCTAAATCCACTTACAATAGACAATAACTTTATAATATATCAACTATTAAAATGTATTTAGATAATTGAATTAACAAACACTTGCGTAATTAAATTTAATTATTTGAGTTATCGATTGCAAATTTTTTACAGAATTTGAAAATAGAATATATTAAGTATACGTTTACGATTAAATCAAGATCGTGACTTTTAAAGTTTTTAATTTACTCATAACACAAGGACAATGAAAGTGATTTCCCAACTGAAGCATTCTATGCCCAAGTAAATATAAAATATATTCAAGATAATTTTGATTAAATTATAAAACTATAAATTATTTATTTATAAAATTGATTTTACTTCGATAATAATAAGTACTTACGTCTTTAGCATGTTCTAAAAACCAACATTTAGCTGATTCAGCATTTGTAATTGTTTCTTGAGTAGTAAATGTTTTTGATGCAATTATAAACAATGTTGTTTCATAATCAATTTTCCTTAATGTTTCAGCCATATGTGTACCATCAATATTTGATACAAAATGTGATCTCAAACCTTTACAATATGGTTTCAATGCTTCAGTTACCATAAGTGGTCCTAAATCTGAACCACCAATACCAATATTAACAACATCGGTCATTTGTTTACCAGTACATCCCTTCCAAACACCCGAAATAACCTGATTACAAAACTCTTTCATATGTTGCAATTCCAGACGTACACATGGCATAATATCTTTACCATCTACCATTATTGGATTACTAGAACGATTTCTTAATGCAACATGCAAAACAGCACGATCTTCAGTTATATTGATATGTTCACCTGAAAACATAGCATCTCTGGCAGCAAAAACTCCACGACTATTAGCCAATTCCAGAAGTAGTTTCCATACTTCAGTTGTTATACGATTTTTGGAATAATCTAATAATATTTTTCCATCTTCGGCAGTTTTTAATAGTAGGCTGCAATTATTTATAACAAAAAAAAATTACAAAAATTATTATTTATCGAGGTTAGACATTGACCGCAAAACAATTTTAAATTCAAATTTCGAAATAACTTTTCAACTAGTATTACACTTTCTAAAATATTAATATTGGAAAAAATATCTATTTATTGTATCTGGTGACCTTTTACATGAATAGAATTAATTACAAAAAAAAAAAAAAAAAAATGTGTATAAATAAAACATTAGATTCTAAATATAAATTTCCAATAAGGATATTTTTATGTATACATATTTATTTTTTCTTTCGTTTTTTTTTTTTTTTTTAAATTTTACCTAAATTTTTGAAATCGCTCCTTATCTGCATTGAACAGTTCTTTAATATTCAATTTTTCTCCATTTGCATTATAATAATTTTGTATCTTCTTATATACAGGATCTTCTGTTAATAATGCCGACATAATTTTAAAGTTTTGTTATACAAATAAATTTCTGGATATTTTTGCTGGATGAACTCGAAAAGACTTTCAATGTCGAATGAATAACATGAATGACAGTCTCAAAAACGAAGCAATCTATATCTAATAAAAATAAAAGTACTACCATAGAGTTATTTTGTTTTTTGTGTTGCCATAAAGATTTTAGTTTCAGAAATAAAGAGCAAATAAATTAAAATTTTAAGATATTATTTTATATTTTATGTTTTTATAAACATTTATTATAATGTTATTTTAATAATAAGATCATAATAATATATTTTATAAACTAAAACGGCAAGAACAATGAGTTTATGTTGTATAAAAGTTGATTTTCATTATAATGACTGAAGAGGTCGATGTAAATTCAATGGGATTCAAAATCAAAATACAATTTTATGCGTTGCCGAAACAAAGAGGGTTTCAAAGTATTTGAAAACTACAATTTATTTTCATATATATTTTAAATATATTAATGCTTTTCAATTATACTTTTTTTTTTAACATTATGCATGGTATAGTAAGTGAACAGCAGGCGTCATGTGAATACTCTAGTACATATTGCATAATATATCAGTTATACTGCCATAATTTGCCTATTAAATTTATGACGGTACTCTCGTACTGTCTCTTGTGACCGTACATACATATATTTTATTGCTCTCTCTCTCTTTTGGCGCTACAGCTCGTGACGAGCCTGGGCCTCCCTTAAAGGGTCTCTGTAACATTTTATTGCAATTTGGACCTACTAATTTTATATGGATTCCGAACCATAAATTTCTTTATGGTCTCTGCCGTTAGCATTTTTCCCACTCTTAAATTACATTTTATTATAATTTTATTACTGGTACTCATTTAAAGCAGAGTAAACTTAGACCAACATCGATGTCTCGGACGGGCGTCGAACCCAGTATCTAATGCACCACAGCTTAGCACACTACCACTTAAGCCACCGTCGGTTTATTGCTATTTCTTTTTATTTTTGTGTAGATAGAAGGTTCGAATGAAGAATATATACATCGTTTATGAATGTAGTTACATATGGAGAACAAATACTCATGTTAATGAAATTTTATTATATATGTATATACAACATAAAAATAATATAAGTTTAATAATTTATATTGTTTTCTTTTGCATAAAATATCTTTAAAATATTTTTATATTTGATGTAGTCTCAAATTATAAATCTAAAAATAGCCATCTTACCGAAATTACAACTGTTTGGGTAAAGTCCGGTATTATTGCTTATAGGTTATAAAAAATGGCAGCCAATAAAGAAATTACATTCTGGACACCCCCTTAAACTAACGATTGGTTTTACATTCACAAACGATGCATATTGTTTTAAAAAACATCGTAAATCAATACGATGTTTTGAATGAAGAATATACATCGTTTATGAATGTAGTTACATAATTTTTCACTCACATGATAATGAAAATGTTACACGATGTTTACGAATGTATTGGTTTTCGTTTTTTAATTGTGAATTGTTTACGGATTGTTAAGGAATCTATTTAACATTTTGTAGAATCATAATAATTTTTAGAAATGAACGAATTTCTTCTTTTGGAGAATCATAATATAATACATGATAGAAAATCACCATTTATTATTTATGTAAATTGTATAACAATTCATTTACAATTCTTGTTGTTACATCGTTTAAGATTCGTTTTAGAAGGGCATCATTTTTATGTTTTCAGGGAAAACCTAACCTCTACTGTATCTCGATAAATAATTTCATACAAAATAAGAAAATACAAAATAAGCACAGAACAATCGTTTCAATATTCGTAAAAAAAAATAAAAGCATTTAAGTTTTTTTTTTATATATTTTTTTATGCCAAAAATATTTTATTTGTCGATGCATTATGCAAGTTTTCATAGTCCTGTAATTGGCGGTTTATTAATTTAAAATATTTGGATTACAATCAAATAATACAAATTAAATTTTGACATACAATTTCGTGTTATCTAAAAACATATCAGGTGTTGTAATGAAAAATATTTGATTTTACCTTATAACATAAATGTTAACATTTAAAAAAGATATTAAAATGGATCTTTCGGAAACGGATACAATTAATGAAATTCCTTGTAATAATGGATTAGTTGGTATTTATGTACAAGAAAATGATTCAAATCGCAGAAAAGCAATACAATCTTGGACTGAAGAAGAAACAAAATATTTGATGCAATTGTATGAAGAAAATGTTAAAAAAGTTGGTTTGTCAAGACGATTTCGAATAAAAAGAATGATGTGGATTCATGTTGCAGAATTAATGACTGAAAAATATGGTAGAGAATTTACTGATGCCCAAGTTGAAAATCGTTACAAAAATGAAAAAAGAAAAAAAAAAATTCGTAGTTCAAGCTCAGAACATAAGATACAAATGGATGATTGTGTATCACCAGAAGTAGAGATAATGAGAGGTAGAACAAGAATGGTAAAAAAAACTGAAAATTTATCCGATGACTATTATAATTCAAATCATGTACCACCTTGTGAACCTTCGCCACCATTTTTATTTGAAGAAAGTAAGGAACATATTATCCTTAAATATATGGAACAGCAACGAGAAATTTTTAAAGAAAAAGAAATTCGTAAACAAAAAAGACATGATGAAAAAATGACCGTTTTAAAAGGGATTGGTGAATCATTGCAACGTTTGCTTGAAAGAAAAAAGAAATATAACAGTTAAATTGAAAGGAAATTGTCAAACAAAAAACTATAAATTAATAATTAAATTTTTGATTAATAAAAATAAAAACTTATTTCCATAAACATTTATTTACTGTTAATGAAATTAAATAGAGATTTATTTAAAATTACTTACCTAAAATAAGAGATAACAATGATATACACTTTAAGTGTTAATTAACAAATAACAATGATATACACTTGAAGTATTAATTAATTTTGAATTAACTCAAATAAAACGAACTAACTAAAATATATACATTTTAATTTTCAAATACATAGTCAAATTCTCATATAAATAAAAGACACATTTCATAACAAATCTATAATACATATTTGGTAGTTTAATATAAACTAGCAAATATAATACATATTTGCTAGTTTATATGCAAAAAAATTTCATTACGATCAGAAAATCTGTGTAATTTGTGGTATCAAAAATACAATAAAGTTATTTTAATTGCAAATGCTTACTTAAATACATTCCTTTTACTATCAGAATAGTCTATTTTAAGATCATGATTTAAATTACTATATAATTCTTTTCCAATTTTGTTCCATATTCTGGTTCCAGCATATGGAACAAAATTGGGAAAAGATTATCACAAAAATCAATGTTTTTTTAAAAAAAATTGAGATCTGTAGCCAAATATTACTCAGGAATCCTAATATCCAAAACGTAATACCTTGAAAAACGAAATGTGGATTAGCCCCAATTTCAATATATAAATTAAAAATAACAAATCACATTTTTTTTCTTGAGAAAATAAATGACATGTATTCTTCAGAAAATAAATTACATATATACAAAATATAATTTAAAACTTAAAATATAATTTAGAACTTAAAATATAATTGTTAATAAATAGAACTACATAAACACAATATTAAAGCTAATAATACTAATAAAGTTAGTCTATACCTCTATAGTAAAATTGAAACACGACAAACAAATTTTATTATTATAAATGCGCAAGGATAATACTTATTTTATCTTTTATACATAATTAAAAATTTTCATAATTTTTAATTTTAAGAAATAGAAATTACAATTTTTTGTTCACAATTGTACCAATAAAAAATTCTATAAATATTGAAAATGAATTAATTATTTTTAATGGAAATTTATATAATTTTATTAAAATGTACAAGAATAAAAAGGAATTATTTTATTAGCATTTCAAAAGGACAGCTTATACATTTTTGAATCAATATTAACTAAATTAAAAGATATTAATTTACAATATATTAATTATTTTAATATATTGAAAATTATGCTATTTGGAGACAATTATTTGGGATTTTCTTTATTTTTGCAGGCTTGGAGGTTTTTTTTTCTCTTGTCATTAAATCAGACACTGCCAAGCCCGCAGACTCCCAATCCACTAGTAATTTAAATATAGCACAGCATGCTAAATGCTTTATGTTGAATTGTTTTGAAACCGATAGAAGCCTTATTGCTTCCTGGCAACCATCGTTCCTCGCTATTATTTTATTAGCCCCTTTACCCGTTGTTATAAATTGTTCCCCATTCAGTACAAGTACGATTTTTCGGTACAAGTACGAGTCGGTACTAGTACGATTTTTCCAATGTATAATTTTTTAAAGTACTATTAAACATACCGGGACTCCACCTCAGAACGTTCATTTCCCTTGTATAATGCATTGGTCGAAAACACTGATTATGATTTAATAATGCGTTGTTTGAAAGCTGATTATGATTTAAGTATCCTGTTCAGATATTAAACAAATCTACCGCATCTCTTTCGTTATCATTTGGCACTTCCTCTTCATAAACTGATCTGTAATGTTCTCCAGGGGTATAGACATTCCACTCCCACATATCGTCAAATTTAACAACAATCTTCTGTCGCTCCTTGTTGGCTAATTCTTGCATTTCCAAGGTAGTAGATGAAAATCTGTCATATTTGTTCAAAATGTGGAGAATTTTTCTGCTCAAATAAGGCAGAGCAACTGCCCTACCTGTTCTTGCTTGAATTTTGATAGGTGTAGCAATCTGCGAAAAGGAAAAAATTATTTATTGTACTCTTATTATAGTAAACATTTAATTACCAATCCTGGCATTTTCAAATATTTTGATGTGTTTAATATTTTTTCTGCGTCTGGTAATTTTTTTGATGCTTGCTTATTTTATTTAATATTTTGTTATAGTTATCAGTCTTATCGTAGGTTTATCTTTTGTAAAAATATACTAAGTAATAATTGTAGGATTATTACTTAGTAATAATTACTTAGTTTTGTAAAAATTTACTAAGTAATAATTGGAACAAATTTTGGGTTTTTCCTGATATTTGAAATATTTGAACATTACACTAAGAAAAGAAGAATTTATTAAATGTGAAGCTGGTTTATAATTTGAGAAGCTATGAAAGAATAGGCCTCAGCTCCAGGCTCAAGCTCATTTAAGAACGAAGTTTGGATTGGAACAAATGCAAACTAAAGACGAGAGCAGTAATTAATAGTTTAAAAACTTGTCGTTTGCACCCATAAAAACTTCATATTTTAGTTTTTTATAATTCCTTATATTGTATATATGCACTTCATATTATTTGGAGTTTGCAGTTTGTAAAAATAATATGAAGTAACATTTAATTAAACACTTAAATTTATATTATAAAATTAGATCCAGTCAACGATTATGTCGAATATATTAAATATAAATTCCAATCTTTTTTGATTATTTAATCTCATATTTACGGTTGACCGACGTCCTCGAAAAATTAAATTGCCATAATTTAAGTTAGTTTACTATCAACTCACCTTAAAGTTATTAGAGCCCTTTCTAAAAAAAATTGAAAACAATTTAAAAAATAAGATCTTAAAAAATAATTAATTAATTATTTGTTTTCTTCGGCTCTAATTTATGAAATTTCTTTGTTTTTGTGTAATATGTGCTTGTGCTATAGTTACTTCATAGAGAATTTCCAATGGTGCGTTAAAAAAGACAATGCAACGCAAAGCAAAGTCAAACTTACGTAAGATTGTTTTCCAATTCACAATAGTGGGAAGATGCCAATAGAAGTTTGCAGAAAGGAAATTGAAAAGGAAGGATATATCGAACAGTAAACATAGGAAAAATTGTTTGAAATAATCAGCTAGAATAGCTTACGCATTACGTGACACACTGAAAATTATTTTAGAAAAGATGAAGTTATAGATTTTCAAAAAAACTTAGTAAATTTTTAAAATCTTATATCATTGATTAATAATTATTTTTTTTTTAGATAAAAAACAATTAATAATATTAAAGAAAAATTCGAAGAATGTTGGAAGTTGGGAAACTTCAGCGTTCCTTTGCTTGTGAAAGAAGTTTTCGCTTTCCTGTATTTTGACTTTTTACGTATTTTCTGCGTTGCTTCGTGTTACGTTGACGTTACATTGCGAAGCCAACATTATTGGGCAATCGTTTCTGTTTTTAAAGTAACCGTGCACAAGTTATTATGGAATACATATTTATTAGATCTACTCTATTGCAAAAGTCTGTAGTAGTTGGCGCTAGTGTGTAAAATTGTTTGTGAATTTTTGGTGCGTCCATTTTTATTGTTCAATTATTTTAAAAAATTGCTAAATATTGGTGCAGAAAATATGAATTTTGTTGAAAATGGAAAAATAAAATTTTTCAAAAGTCACGTGTTGTTTTAGATCTTACGTTCCGTATAATTTTATATCTTACGTTCCGTATAAGTAACATTAAGTGGGGGCCCCACTTAATGGTACTTATACGGAACGTAAGATATAAAATTATCTTTTGATATAAAAACCCCTACAATATTATTGTAGGGGTTTTTATGTCAAAAGATAAATAAATTTGAAAAATTGAAACCAGTTTTTTGGTGGTTGCTGTTAAGAAGGGCACTAAATCTTTTTAATGTAAATTTTAGTATCTGTCATTCCTATTGTGTGACAATTTATTTCATTATTTTTAAAGTGCCAAAGGAGCAACATTATATATGAATATGAATGATAATACATGGTACAATAACATGATTATTTTTGCATCTATTTTAGAGTACTATGGTGTAATTCTAAATTTACAGCGGTTCTTACAAAATCGCTGGAAATTAAAAACTTATAACAGCTGAATATGTCCTCCAACAAGTAATTGCGATAGAACCAATTGAACTAAAACATTAAAACTATTAGTTTATTATAGAAAACTTCTGATGTCGCTTGATATTAAATTACGACTTTTAATGACTTTGATAAATATCAATTATAGTTAAGTAGAGAAAATTTACGTTGGTTTTATATTAAGATGATTAAAAAAAATTAATTATTAACAAAAGTATGACTTGGAAAATAAGAGAAAATAAAAGCTTTAGCTAAATTTGCGCATGAATCTTTTTCTACAGTATTTATTTGTATTTGATCAATGAAATATAGTTTTAGTTTAATTATCAACTTTTCATGTGTACAAATTTAGAAATATTCCTGAATTCGATATTTTTGAATCACTAAACCTATTTGAGTAAGCAAAATAGATCCTCACTTGGATTTCCGAAGCGGTCATCGGAATTTTACGTTTAATTTTCATTTAATTTAATTCTCTTAACAATAAATGAATACAGTAATTTTTCTTTGTAGGCAATTTTAGTGAATAGTATATTGTTTTATTGTTCACAAAATTCTATATAAAATTATGAAAATCAATTGATTGTAATTTATGAATTGTTATTTATTCAGTTGTAATTTTTTGGTGGTTTGCTTTCTTTTTATTAATATTTCATAGTAGGATAAATATACTACAATAAAATGAATATTTTTAATGAATACATATGCATTAAAAAGTTGATTAAGTATCCTGTTCAGATATTAAATAAATCATTTCTCCCATTATCATTTGGCACTGCCTTTTCATATCTCCCTCTGAGATATTTTCAAAGGGTGTTAACATACAATTTTCACATATGGCCAAATTTTACCATTATTTCTGTTGTTCTTTAATTGTTTGTTATTTGGTAGTTACTGTATCTCCAAGGAAGCATATAATGATCTATTATATTTGTTAACATACATATTGGTACAAGTGTTAAGATAACAAATATAATAGATCATTATTTTTTTTGAAGCCGCTAGTTCTCCGCGTAAGCACGTTAAAGTTCCTTTTCTAATGCATTGTTCGAAACCCTAATGCATTAAAAACCTGAACATTATGCATTAAAATATTGATTTAGTATCATTTTCGGATATTAATATAGTATCTCTCCCATTGTCATTTGGCACATCTTTATCATATATCCGCCTGAGATATTGTCAAAGGGTATTAACATGCAACATGTACATGTGATAAGATTCCAATATACGATTTTTGAATGTACTATACGGGACTCCTGCATCAGCGCGTTATATCTCTTTTCTAAAGGATTGTTCGAAACTATTATGCATTAAAAAATAGATTATGAATTTAAGTATCCTGTTCAGATATTAAACAAATCAACTGCATCTCTCCTATTGTCATAGGGAGGTTCGGTTCAATATATCTCGCTGAAATATTGTCAATTAGTATAAATATGTAATTTTCACATATCGTAAAATTTTACCATTATTTTCTGTTGTCCGTTAATTGCTAATTAGTAGTTACTGTACTTCCAAGAAAGCAAGCAATGATCCATTATATTTCTTAACTTACACGTGATAATATTCCAATATACTAATATTCCAATTATACTATTGAATATTCCAATATTCAATATTACATTCAAACTTCGTATATTGGAATATTATCACGTGTTGATACGCGTGATAATATCACGTGATACACGTGATAATATTCCAATATACGCAGTTTGAATGTATACTATTTATCATATCGAGGCTACAAATCAGAGCGTTCATATCTCATCTCTACTGCATTGTTACAAACTATTATGTATGAAATTAGCGGTTATAAATTTAAGTATACTGTTCATATATTAAAAAAATCAACCGTATCTCTTCCATTGTCATTTGGCATTTGCTTTTCATATACCCCTCTGAGTTTTTCTTAAAGGATATTAACATCCAATTTTTACATATTGTCAAAATTTACCATTTTATTATGTTGTTCGTTAATTCCTAATTAGTAGTTACTGTATGTGCAAGGAAGCAAAGGATGATCTATTACATTTGTTAACTTGTTTATGTTGCCACAAGTGGTAATATTAGCTTCGAACAAAGCAATATACGAATTTTGAATGTCCTAATCATCATATCGGGGCTGCACGTCAGCACGTCGATTTCTCTTTTCTAATCCATTGTTCGACACTATTATGTATGTTTATGATAATGTGGTTATGAATTTAAGTATACTGTTCAGATATTAAACAAATACACCGCATCTCTCAAGTTTCAAGTTTTCTTTATTTACGCAATATAATTTTTTTTATTAATTTTATACTTGAGTATACTTAATTCCTACGGGTGTATTGCTACCCTGTGTTCAATACATTGTTTGACTAATTATTGGTTTATAGATATACATAATTATTTGATAAATTTTAAATACATAATTATTTGATAAATTTTAAATCTCGCTTGCGTCTTGCTGGGTTTATTCGTGATCTGAAAAAAAGAATAGAAGTATAGTTAGACAAAGTATAGAAGAATAGTAATAGAAGAAAAGAAAGTTGTTATTTAAAAAAATGTAGTATCTTATATTAAATATCGCAATGAATTGTTCAAATCAACCATTACTGTGGTACCTGCGGTATTACGATACTATCAACCTCGGTTCTGATCTTCAATGGCTTTCTTGTAGAATTTCAGACTTTCTCCATCATTGAGTTCTGGTTTCGTAAGAGCCATGGAATGTAGGTACCGTTGATATCGGTCACAATAAATGTCTGATGTTCTCCGCACTAAATCGTTCGGATGTTTTTGTAACTCAGATAGAAATTTCGTTGACACATAGATAAGATACTCATCTAATTGGACAATATTTGATTTTTCGTATAAAGTGGCATTTATATAATATTTTCGAGAATTATGATGTCTAAAAGGACCCGTGCAGGATTTTAATATTTTCCTTTCGAGAACTAGTAACTTTTTTATCATAGATGGTGATATCGTAAACCAAATCGGAAACCCATAAGCAATTATTGGTCGAATTAACTATTTGTTCATAAGAATTTATCTTTTCCTCATCAATGGCTGAATTAGACTAAACGGTTTTTTAATTCACTTTTTTGATAGTTTAAAAAAAAAGGATTAAACTTGAACAAATAATTAAAGGTCTCCCAAGTACTTAGCTATTTTTAAAATTTTTATGGTTTCAATTTTTATGTGAAGTGATTTATAGGAAAAACGCTTTATTGTTCTAAATAGGTTTCTAAAACAAATTAGTTGAGAATTAGAAACGTTTACTTTTACACCCCACTTGTGATAATATTGGTAGAGTTTCGATAAATGGTCTGTAACTTTTTATAGTTTGGTCTGTAACTTTTTCTAGTTGCCATTTTTGGTTTGAATGAAGAATAATACGTGGAAGAGTCATCTGCATATAAAATTGTTTTTGTAAAACTATCATTCTGAAGTTATTAGAAGTATAACAATTGAAAAGTAATGGCCCCAAAACTGGCCCCTGTGGTACTCCAGCCCCGATAAATTTAATTAATGATTTGAAGCCATCATTTTCAAAATAGAATTTACGGTCAGTTAGGAAACTGGCAATGATCCTTGTGATGTAAGAAGGAAAATTTGAAGATAGTAGCGTATAAATTAATCCGTCAATGCAGATGGAATCAAATGCTTTTTGAATATCAAGAAAGCAAGCTACAATGACTTGTTTCCTATTCACACTAGTTGTAATATCGCTATGAAGGTTAAGCATTGAGTGCTGTGCGGAGTGCTTAAATCCGAATTGGTTAGTTTTCTGCAATTTTTTTCAATGCAAATATCATTGAATTGTTTGAGTACAATTTTCTCTAGACAGTGGATAGAAGCGATACTGGTTAGAAGTTTGGCAGCTGTCTTTTTTGAAATAGGAACAATTTTAGAAAGCTTTCATTTAGAAGGGAAGTAAGAATTGTATATACAATTGTTGAAAATAATTGTCAAATAGAGCAGTGTAAAGTATGGCAATTTGTTAAGGATGTAACTTGATATCTTATCATCACCTGAAGATTTTTTGGAATTTCCGGATTTGATGGGAAACTCTACTTCTAAGAGGAAGTAAAGTGTGTGTCAGCTATCGGACAGAACGATTCATTTTCTGATTTAAATGCAGGAAGATGATCAGGTGGACTGGGTGTGAAATATCTTTCGAATTGATTAGCGAACGTTTCGCTTATTTCACTAGTCGGATTCCCTTCATGAGTAAAAGAGACCCCTCTTCTATTTTTATTTGGCACTTGCTTTTCATATACCCCTCTGAGTTATTGTCCAAAGATATTAATATGGCAGTTTCACGTTCTGCCAAATTTTCCCATCTCTTTCTGTTGTTCATTATTTGCTAATTGATAGTTCCTGGGTATTCAAAGAAGCAAATGACGATCCATCGGAAGTTGTAAGAATTAACCACAGGGAGCCCCAAAAAACAAAACTTTATAATTTTTCTTTCGGTTATTTAAATCTAATAATAATCTAATAATTCTATGATATAAAATCCGAACAAGGGGTATCTTAAATAAAACTATTTAAATTTCTTTGTTTTTTAGAAAGTTATTAGAAATATTTAAGTTATAAATAATATGAGTAACCGACAGCAAATAACGATGCAATACTATTTTGTGTTGGAGAAAAACTTTTAGCACTTCCAGAAATTGAAATGCCATTTAACAACAAATTAATTAGCAAATCCAAATAATCTTTATTTTAAATAATATCTTCTTTATTATAATATTTATTGGTATCTGTAAGAAATATTTACATTTCTTTATACGATTAGTTTATTAGTTAATAATTATCACCAACTCTCATCATAATGTTCATTATCTAATGAAGCTGCATAAGCATGTGCTGCATATCTCCTAATTTCCGGAGCAATATATGTTTTAATAGCTCTAGCTATAATTGGTGCTAACAAATTAGATCTGTGGTAATCATTGTATTGATTTTGTTGGGGAAATTCCGCTGGTATATTGTCGAGAATCGCTCCAACTTTGGCCACAATTGGCCTTACATAATTCACTAATTCTTGTTGCCGAATTAATGGGGTTGAATACTCCAATGAAGTTTCGTAGTTGTCTAAATATGGACGAGCAGCAGCAAGGCTAACAAAAGCCGACAATACAATCTGTGTTTTAAGAAATGATTATTTAAAATTTTAATTTTAAAGTTTCATTTAATATCCTTACCAACTTAAACATTTTTATAAAAAAAACTTTTGTTAAGCTGGAATAATCTGTGTTTAATGTTTTGTTGAACGTTAAATTGTGATATATGTAGCGTGGAAAATCAATGTTTTTATACCCTTAAATTAAATTCTCAATCTCATAAAATTGGTTTAATGTTGTTTCTATATTATTATATTATAATATATTAATGTTTAATATATTACAATTACAGTATGCAGGTATATGTTAATATTGTTACAGTAGCATAATTAGCGCATGGAAAAACATATATTTTTTTAAAATTGGAAATTTTTTGATTGATAATGTCGACTCGAAAAATATTGATCAGCAGATATTTATATTCTTAATTTTATCACTGTGTTCCACTTTGTTTTTAGTGGTATTTTCTTAAAAATATTTTACCTTTCAGAAAGTTTGTAATTATGTACATTAATTACTTAATGATTTATAAATATTTTTGTTTTCTATAATAAAAATTTGATAATTTGATAAACTTCATGAAGGTCGGAAAGAAAATAATCTGACTGTAAATAAATTGACTAATTTTAAAGTGCTCAAAAAGATTTTTTATTACTTTTTAATTTTATGTATACTTTATGCTTTTTGTCTTATGAAGGGCAATTTATAATAAGTTGTTTCTGAATTGTAAATATTTTAAAGTTAGTAATCATTACAATTGATTATAACCTTTTATCACTATAATTATTGTAATTAAGTATTAACTTCAGAAGTCTCCATAATTGCAATGATTTTCACTTAATATGATATTCACTGCCGTTAATAATACATTTTTAGATATTTTTTGGTCATTCGGGAGAAGGCCACAACTACTGAACTATTTGTACTCAAAATTTCTCTAATATTTTTTATTGCAATTTTAAGTTCTTTTGAGTGTACGAAGTTTAATTACCTAATAGGTTTTTATTAATGTGACATTTATTGTTAGCAAATGTTAGCAGTTTTCCTAGTGTAGAAATTATGTTTTATTGTAGGTGAATAAATTTTAGATCAACATAATAATGCATTTTTAGTGCACATTATGCAATGTAAATATATTGCATAAATTATTTGGTTTTACATTAAACATATTTATAATGTTAGTTATATATATGCATATATATTTTACAGATTTTATTTAATTAGTAAATTATTCCAGCAACGAAGTGCAAATATAGTAAAAGGATACCAATAATTATTAACACATTGTGTCGAAAATGGATTGCCCAACATATTATTTATGTTTTGTTTATATAGAAATAAAAATATTTAACCACGTTAAATCAATATTTGGTTTTACATAGTTAATTATAGTAAATAAAAAGGACATATATAATAATTAAATTATAAATTTTTTTTTCAGAAATTTTTTTTTTGGGGTACACTGGACATGAGTAATTAATTTGGACGACTATCACAAAAAAAATAATTACAATTAAATCAATGAGTTCATTATTTTTTTTTTTTTTACGATTATTTTAATGAAATTTAATGTTTTTTGATTATTTACGGCTGTTAATCGCATTATTTTTTGTGTAAAAATATTATATGAAGAAGTTGACACGTATTTTATATCAACAATAAATTTAATTGAAAACAAAATATTATTAATTACAATTATATTATTAAAATATTTTAATTTATTTTACATTTAGTGAATATATTGAATTAAAATTTACCAGAATTTTTCAATTTATTTAAAATATATTGAATTTTAATCAATTTTTTAAATTCACAGTCATAAATACGAATTATTTTGTTATGTTGAATAATAAATACGAAATTATGTTGTTTAAAAATATTCAGTTAAATAATATTTTATGTAATATTATATTATTTTTTGTATGAAGAAGTTTTGTTTTGAAATTTTACAAAAAAAAAACTCTTTCATATGAAGTAGATAATTACTTTTAACCAAAATTATAATTAATCTTTACTGTTCTAATAAATTTTTTTTACAGACAATGTTGACTCAGAAATCATAATTCATAAATATTTTATAGGAATATTAATATATGTACATATATTGATTTTTATGAAACGAAATGTTTGGAATTTTTTGTTTTGTTATTATTCTTATGGAAAATGTCCATAAATCTTTAATCTAATAATATTTTTTTTTTATTAAATAAACTTTTTTTATTATTTTCTTTATAATATTTCCACGATATAACATAATTTATTATAAAGAATTCTGATAAAATTATGCAAGCATATATAAATAAATCAAGAAGGTTAATTTCCGTAAATAATTGGTTTTACTCTTTCTTCTCATTTTAAATTCAACAATTGGAAATTATTCATAAAATTCTAAATATTTGAATAATAAATAAAAAATGTGGTATATTATGTAGTATTAAAGAAAATGGAAAAATGAGAAGTAAAAGAATAAGAATCTATAAGTATTTTTGTCAGTTTAAAGAATTTTCTTTTGATTAAATAAATGATTAAATCTGATTTTAAAAAAATGGAAATTATTCATTAAATGGAATTGTTCATTATATTGTTTTTAAATTTACGTGTAATAGAATAAAAATAGCCTAAACTTAACAAATAATTTATATTTTCTACAATAAAAAATTTACAGAGTACGAATTTAGATTCCAATAGATATAAGTATCTAGATATTTTACTAAGGGGTAAAATCAATGGTTTTTGAACAATCTTTATGATGAATATACATGATTAATAGAATAAAATTTAGCAAACACAAAGTTAAAGTGAATTCGTGACTTTAATATTGGTAAAGTCGAAAGGAAATTTCAAATGGACAGTGCAAAAATTAAGATTATCTCTGAATTGTTTTTCATCAATTAATTACACGATAGTAGTACAACAAAATAAATTTTTTTCCCGTTGTAAATCTGTCTATTTTTCTTTTATTTTTAACAGAATTTTAAAAAAATTTTTAAATTTAAAATTTAATTGAACATTTTATTCATAATCTTAAAAAACTTAATATTTTATTAAATTATAATAATTTAATATAATTACCATCATGTCAAAACATTAAATATACTTATTTGTATAGAATTTCCTTTTTTTTAAATATACATATACATATACTTGTAATGATACAAGTTTATCGTTTTCCACTAACAATTTAAATTGTTGTAATATTTATCAACAATTATTTACATTAGCAAATGTGCCACTAATATTAACCTATTTATCACCGCTTGTACTGGGATTTTAAAAAATAATTTCGCAATAAACACAGTTATATTGTTTTTTTATTTAATTAGAAAAAGTGTAACCACATATTTTACAATGTATTTTACTATAAAAATTATGTTGAGTTTTAATTCTTCACAAACTAAACAATAAACATCTAGAGTTCAAAGCCTATTAGAATCATAAAACACTGTTTATAAATTGAAATTAAAACATAATTTTTTAAAATTGCTCAAATAGTGTTTTAAAAATATAAATATATGTACATATAATTATTTTCAAATATCATATAACAATTTTTCAAAAAACTGTATTAGATAATTATAAAAAAATATTTTTTTTGAAATGTTATAATAACGTAACGCGAGTGTACAATGGGTTAAATTTCATAGTTTTACGAAGTAAGAAATTAAATATTTAAAATATTTCTGTCTGTCAATCAATCAGTTAACTTTAGATAAACATTAAAAATTTTGTTATGCTTTAAAAGAGGAAATGAAGATTAATGAATTTTTAAGGTAATAATATGAAATAAGCTAAATTAATTAGTAAGATTATTTCAAATTTTGTAAAGTATACTAATTAATGCCAGCAAAACTATTAATTATAATTTTTATTAAAAAAATTAAAAATATATAACAATTTTAATACAATAATAATATTCTTTTGTAGAAAGTTATTTTGGTACATCAACAAAATTAGTTATTAAAAACATAAATAAAATTTTAGAATTTGCATAAAAAAAGTCATAAATAAAAAATCTAATATAAAACATAATACTAATTACTAAACACTTTAATAATTTGTTTCATAAAAATATTTTTTTTGTTAAGATCTTATACTATGAAATAAGTGTCAGTATTGATGAAAAATGCATAAAATCATAAAATATTAATGATTTTATTTTAGAACCGATCTTCTATAGCAGTTAATATTTTAAGACTCGTTATTTTAAAGCTTCTTTAAAGCATAAAGTTACCTATAGAAAATATTGATTATGAGTGAATTTTGTGTTTTTTTACAGGATATATAAAATTTATATTATATCCTTTACTAAAAGAAGAAAAATAATTTTAGATTTTTGGCACGTGTCAGAATTTCCGATATTTTACCAATTTAAGATTTATTTATACGTTTTTTTTTTATGGTTCTTTCTGTGTCCATTTTTTATTTTTGTAAGGAAGCAAAGAATTTGTATCTAATTTGTCTATTTGTAGAGGTTTCTTTGATATTATATAAATTTATTATTATCAAGTTTTTTCTTAGTATAAAAAAGACCAAAATTATTATATGTTCTTTTCCTGTCTAGTATAAAAGTTATAAAAATATCATTAAAATTCATATCACGTCTGGTATTGATGGTTACTTTCATTTACAGGTATGAATATTTTTTCCTATATATAATATAGTTGTACGAAAAAATTACATTTCAATGGAAATTGGCAAAAGAAAATTTTATTCAACAGAAAATTATTGAATTATGGTTTTGTAGCTTGGTATCAATATAAAAATTAATTTTTTGTATATTACTTACATATATATATATTTATTATAAAAATCAGTTTGATATGAAAATCGAATTTTTTTTTATATATTTAAGCAGGTAGAAGTATATCCATCGAAATGTTTAGAAAATAACTGAATTTTTCATTTTAAATATATTAATTTATAATGGCCACATTTTCAATGAATTATGCTCTGTACTCTTAAATTAGTTTTGTTTTTTTAATCTTGCGCAAAATCATAATTTCTCTATGGTTAATGATAGAATAATGTAAATCAAAGAAGAGTAAATAATCTTATATAAATTTGGTTACTTAAATTAAATATTGTTGACCTATGACAATTTAAAATTTATTAACTGATTTTTGTTATTTATAGAAATCGAATTTTCAAAAAAGATTTAAATATGTAATTAAATTTGAATGAAGATTTAAGTTCATTAAACATATTTTTTTTTTAGAACTTACATAGTCTTACATAATATTTGTAATTATTCATTCATTATAAATTTATGTTTAATTTATTAAATCTGTGCCTTTAATTTTCCTGTTCAAAATTAAAAGGATCAGACGTTGCAACATTATATGTACAAAATACATATACTTAATTATTTCCATATTATATGGCACTTTTAGTTGTTTAGGTATTATAAAGCTATTATTTTTCTTATTTAGGTATATTTTGGTATTGTGATAGTCGATGCGGAAGAACAAATTTTTAGTTTTTAGGTTACTAATATAATAATGACATATAATTTATTACCTATTCGTGATAATTGTCTTATCCATAAATGTGTTTCATTTACATAAATGTTGACTAAATAGTAAAAAGTCATGTATAGAATTAATGAAATTAAAATAGTTTGCATAATTTATCAAGATAATAATTATTATATTTTAGATATTCATAATTAAATTCTGTTCTAGACTAATTATTGTGATGAATTAATAAATTTCTTGGATTACTTGAAATTATTCTAATTATGTTAGTTTCATGTGTTTATCAGTTTTATTACTTGTTAATCATATTTTACTTATTTATACAAATATGTTTTTTTATTAGAAAAATATTTAATTAATTAGCAGTAACATTAAGAGTATGTAAAACGGAATTGGTCATTTGTCGATTATGCTGATTTTTAATAATTTTGTAATATGTAGAAATATAAAATCACTAAATATTTGCAATTTAAAGATATAATTCTTTAAACATGCGATATTTTCGTTAATTAAATTTTGTTACGTTTAAATTTCGTTACCCTTTTAATTTATTTAGTACACTTTTAAATGCTCGAATAATTTTTGGTTTCAAAAAAAAAATTATTTTTAAATTCTACACAAAAAATATCCTTATTTTATCAAAATAAAAAAAAAAACATATATTTTTGGTCAAAATTATTCGAATTTCAACAAAAGTCAAAATTTTTGAACATTAACTATGTATATATATATATGAAAAGGACACTGGAAAATTGTTTAGATATAATTTTAATTTCTCTTTAGAACCCTTTTTTTTTTTTTTTGTTAATATAAATAAATCTATTTGTTGTTGTTTATGAATAAAACGAAAATTATCCTTTTTTTGTGTCATAGAATTACCAATTCATGTTTTGTGGAAATTCTTTGGCATATAAACATTTGTAAATATAACTTTTCAGTTTGAAATAATTACTGTTATGAATAAAATTTATAAAAAAATTATTGTTTTAATTGGTCGTTATAAATGCAAATTGTTTAAAATATAATTTTATGAAAAATCTTAAATTTTATAATTATGTACTAATTAAAAATATAATTGTGTTAGATTTCATTTGAAACCTAATTTAATATCTCGCTAATAAGGATATCGGAGAAGTCATGCCGGCGTTCGCCAAGTATCAAACGCTTAGTCCCCTAGTCTTTACAATATATAAAGTCGTGATTTCTATAGATCACTAGAGATATTATTATACATTGCATTAAGATATCTGAAATTAATAGAAATTTTTAGCTTTCATTTTTTATTTTTTAGGAGTCTCGACAGATGTTGCCTCAAATTTTTTGGGGAAATATCTTTAATTTGGTTAAAAATTAATTATAAATATTTAAATAAAAGCAACATTTCATCTAAGAAAATTTTGTGTAAAAAATTGTTTCAAAAGAATTTTTACAGTATATTCAAGGGAATAAATTTAAATATTTAATGATTTTTTTATTTTTCTTTGCCTTATTGAGAGAGAAACGCTGGCTAAAATCTTCACATAAAAAAAATAATAATTATCTACAAATTCGTGTGGAAATTTTTCAAAATATAATTAATTCATTAAACCTTAAAGTTGCAATTCTTTTTAAAGCATACTAAAAAAAATACATTTGATAAATTTATTATCCAAATTTGTAAATTTAACTTGTTTTATAAAAGAATTGCTTTGAATCGAAGAAAATTAAATTAGATTAATTTTAAAATTTATGTTGAAGAATTGCAAAGAGTTAAATGGAAAAAATATACAAAAAAAAAACATTCTATAAATAAATTGAAAAGATAAAATCCTTTAAAAAATTACTTAACACTTCAGTGAATTTAAATTTAATAATTATTATTACAACAATATTGGTTTAACCCAAAAATTTCCTCTAACACTTTTCTTTTTTTAAAGAGAATCAATCTTTCTGCAGAAACTAAAGTAAAATTTGGCTTTAATTTATTTTAAGAAAAACTTTATATAAATTTACGATTAATAAGTTCACATTTTTTAAAAATTAGAGCTAATTATATACTTTTACGAATACGTTTGTAAAAATATCTTTAATTATTTATTATCGAAAATAAAATTAAATATAATTTTTTTATGACTTTTATATTTTTATCTGCTAGTCTAATACACATTGAAACTTTAAAACTTCCTTCAAAATCTTTAATTTTAGTATAAAATTATTTCTAAAGCCATATAAATTAATAATGTTAATTATCATATTATAAATTATTCATATATCTAATTTATTTAACATATATTGTTTTAATACAATTTTCAATTCATATAAATTATACACAGTGAAGAAATTTTATTTTGAAATTTTCTTAAATTTTTACTTAGTTCTTTTATTATTTATGGGTTTTCAATGACAGGAGAATAAAATGTATGTATAATATTTTCAAAAGGATTTCTTTTAATAAATTATAACTTGTTGTGTAGACAGTATTCAACAAGTTTTATTCTATGTTTTTTATGGTTGTCTAGTAAATAATTTTTATATTTTATGTATTCGGTTCAATTTACAAAAAAAAAAAAAAAATTTCTTTAGGTATTTAACATAAAAAAAATTCAAGTTCATAATAAAAAAATAAAATATATCTTTTTTCAAATTTAAAAAAGATTGTGGCATCTTTAAGATGTATTCATACAGAAAATTAAAATTAAATTCATAATAATTTATTATAATTTATTTTAAAATTAATAGAAATTTTGCTATTTAATTTAATGTCTTTAAATTTTTGAATATATATATATATGTGCTCAAAGATGTTAGTTTAATTATAATATTTTAATTGGATATTTTATTAGTTTAAATTTAAACAAATTTAACAATTTTAATTGCCAAAATTTCATTTATTTACTCATGGGGATAATTGTCTGTCAACCATATTTGTACAATTATTATATTTTAATGATTAGTCCATAGTGTTGAATTATGTTAAATCTATAATTGACATGCAATATGGGACAATGAACATATTATTGTATATTTCTTAGGGATATGTTGTACATAAAATATATATGTGAATAGATTTAAATAATATTTGATAACATTATGAATAATTTTAAAGTAAAATTATAATTTTCAAGAAATTTCATTCTTAAATATTAATAAATGTTGAAGATGAATGAAATATATTGATTATAATTGATTTACAATTTGAAAAAATATCATAATTAAATATATTTATATACGAAAATGATTGATTTGAAATAATATGTAAAATTAAAATTAATAATTTCAGTGAATTATAAAGTCCTGAGTGATTTCAATTAATAGTATATATAAATTTCTTGGCTAATTCCCAGAATTAAAATACACTTCGAATAGGCCACGTATTGGATCTAAAACAGATCCCAATTGTTAATGAAGTATGGTTATTATTAATGTACTTGAAATTATTCGCAATCTAGAAAGTCATATTTGTTTATTTGAGAGCAACGGATTCAATTTTTAGACTTCATATAATCAATTTCCTAGAAGTTTTTAATTTTACTTAAATAAATTTTATTTAAATTTATTTTGCTTAAATAAAACCATTTATATACAATGATAAAACATATAACATTTGGCAATTTTAGTACATATATGAGGAAATGATAGTCTCTTCTGTAGCCAAAAATTCTTTTGAAATTAATCAAAATATGTTTTTTTTTTTGTCTTTTTGGCTACAAGTATGATTTTATTTTGGACTTTTTAATAAAATAAGTTGCCAATTCTCTTTAAAATACAAATTTTAACAGATTATAATAAGCTGTTTCAAATCCGTAATATATGTATGTATTTAATTGAAAAATTTGTTGTAGAAAATTCTACTAACACCATAAGAAAAATTATTCCTTTTTTTTTTTTAAGCAAATGAAAATATAAAAAATAGAGGAAAACATTATAAAAGTTTTAAAAAATTGTTAAATTTTTAAAAAAAAATTAATGATAACCTTTTTTTTAACAACTTTATATATAAACTTTTACATCCTTACAATTTTTTTTTTTTTTTTATGAGTTCATAATTTTTACGAGTTACAGGACAAAAATATATAAAAATAAGGTTTATGATAAAATATTTGGATCGGAAATTTATAACTTCCTGGGCTTCTCTCACAAAATCGTATAACAAATTCAAATAAAATGTAAATATTTAAATTAGCATAATAAAAACTTATAGTACAACAAAAATTACATAGTCTACTATGGGAAAAAGAATGTAAAAATTTAGGGTTAACTTATGTAGAATGTAAAATGTTGTAGACGTTGAGTTCATTATTTGGGTTAAATTTATGCATCCTTAATTAACTGCTACCGTATAAAAAAAAAAAAAACAATAAAAATTTTTGAAGAAAAGGATATTAATATATTTTTTAATGTTTTTTTATAAAAAAAAAATAATAATTATACTAATCAGTCCGCATCAAGTTCGGTTCTAAAGTGTATATAGTTGTTGAATTTAATTAGGGTTACTTACGGATAGACAAGTAAAAATAAATGAAAATGCTGTGAAAAAACAAAAAAAAAGGAAATAATTTTTGTAATTTTTATAATTTGTTTTTATATAATTTAAAGTTATTAGATATATAAACTAAAAATATCTTTTAACTATTTTTATAATATCAATGATTATTAATTTTCATTATTTTTCGTCTTCTAAGTTACAATCGAAAAATCCCAAACCTTGAACCATTATGATGATCATAAATTTATTTATAAAATCTCATATTTATTTTTATTTTTATTTATTTTTTTTTTTTACAATTTTCCATTTGAAATAAGCCATTAAAAATGAAAATAAAGCCATTTATTTTCATTTAACCACAAAATTGGAGTATTGCCTTGACATTACTTTTGGTATATAAAAAAAAAAAAAAACGATAATACATAAAAATTGGCATCCTTTTACATAAATTTTAATATTTTTCTTCAATTGTAGTTTCAATAAGATACACGAACAAGATTATTGTGGAAATTAAATATTTCGTGAGATTTTTGAAAACGAATAAGTTTGTATTTGAGTTGAATGTTTAAGGAAAGTTGTTTCATTTCCATTCTGAATTAAATACTGTATAACAAACCAATTTGATTTAAATAACAAGAAGACATATTGATTAAGTATAGAAAATTTATTACAAAATTTTCTTTTTTTTTATTGACTTTATGTACGAAAGTAATTATTAATTAATTGGGTAAATTAAGTGTTCAATTATTCCTAAATTCTTTAAATTTATGACCAATGCGTTACTTAAATTTCAAAGTTGTATTGTAATCCATTACATTCAACTAGAGTCCACTTAATTTATAACATAAAATTAATTATAAAAGATAAAAAATCATTGGAGTTTAATGTAAATTTTATTTTTCAATTTTATTGAAAATAAAATATGTATGTATTTTTATAGGTAATTTTTGGTGAAGATGAATAATATTTTATGTTATCCGACTGCAATTCAACTCCAAACCTACAATAAATTGATTATTTATTTGCTTTGGTATTTTATTTCAATTTCAAAATAGTTAATTGAAAATAAAATTCATTTTAATAAACATTTATTATTATTGATTTTTTACATTTTTCATTAATTAATATACAACAAGCAAATAATTATTAGAAGTTGACGCAATAATAAACTAAAGTACATTTCCTATGAAAGAAATGCACTCAGTTCTAATTCAATTATAAATTTCAGTTGCAGAAGATTTTAATTATTTAAACAGAATTAATTTAGAATTCAATTTAGAGTATATTTATTTTCCATATATGTATATATTTTCAAATAAAATTTCCGAATTGAACGCCTCTAAAATGAGAATTGTTTTTTTTTTTTTAAAAATAAATTAACTAAAATCAAATTATCAATTTGAATTTCTTCTGGAAAGTCAAAAAAAAAAATAGTCCATTTTATGTCACATAACCTTTTAATTCTATTTTCAATTTCTATTACAATTTCGTGGAAAGCTTCTAATTAACGATTTCATATAAAACTGTATAAATTGACAAGCATGTCGTAGAGAACGTGAAATCATACTGGCTTCTATTTATATTTCTATTAATAATAACTAAATTTTAATTATTGCTTCTTTCAAATATTTCATATTTAAACAAAATGTTTCAACTATTTCAAACGTCAATTATAATAAAATTTAAATTAATTAATGTGGACAATATGAATGATTGTAAATGAATTTAACAATTTTAATTCATAATCAATCATGCTGTAAATTCAAAAACTTCAATATTTATTGTCTGTATAAATTTTACAATCTTATATGAAAAACTTAGAGCTTAGTTAGAATTTATAGATTGGAAGCTTCCAAATAAAATGAAATTCATTAAAAAATTAGGACAGTATATATTTGATAATTTGAAACATGAAACATTTATAATTGAATAAGACAATAAATGGGTTGTAATATTTTTATTTAGTAAAATAATTAAATATTTATAATAGAAATGTATTTAATTTTATATAAATTTTTGAAAGATTTAACAAAATCTAATTTTCTTAATAGTTTAAATCAACTGAATAAATTAATGGAAAATTTTATGCTAATTAGAAGAAAAAATATGGTTGTTTGTTCTGACAAAAAACTATAGTTTATTTATAAGCTTGTACAAGATAAACCAATGTTTTTGTTATTATACTTTTTCATGTGAATCTCTATTAAGGTGTCACAATCCATAAATGATTAAATAGTTTTAGTAAAATAGCACTCTATTAATTTAAAGGCAAACAACACAAAATAATCAGATATTTATAAGATATTCTGATAAACATTGTAATTGTAATAATGCAATTTTGTGGACTGTATCAGAAATACTAAAAAAAAAAAAAAAGAATTAGCATTGTACATATGTACAAATTTAAAATACTTTAGTCCTAAATTTTTTTTAAAGAATATTGATTTTTATAGAAAAATAACTTTCAAGAAAATATCTTATACATTATATAAATGTAACAAAAATAATTTGGAAATTACGTCCTATTTTTAAAAATTTATTTGATATTTTGGATTATTCGATATTACATGTACGTTATTGCCATTCGTTTATCCTTAATCTTTAAAATCATTGATCCAATTATTTCAAATTATAAGACAAGAATAGATTAGCAAAAAAATATAATTTTATAAAAATAATTCTTACCTGAATTGTTAATAAGAAAAAAACTTAACTAACTTCTACTTTGATGATATTTATGCAAAATTTCAATTTGTCCTTATTTTTCCAATTAAGTTTAATGAAATAGAAATTTCAATACAAAAATAATTTTATTTTGGTAATTTCACTTCTTTTTTTCCGTTGCTACTCGTCTAAAGCGTTGAAAAAGTGAATAGAAAAGTAAAAAAAACTGAAGAGTTTTAAAACACATATAAAAAACTTATTTAAAAAACTATATATATAACTTTTAATGGAAAATTTATTTTATTAGTAAATTAACATTTTGTTAGTTTTTAAAACATACATTTTTTTGATAAACATAAAATTTCTTTATAGAAAACCATTTAAAAAATTTGTTTTTTTTTTGTGTGCAAAAACTAAAATATTTCGATTGTAATTTTAAGGTGAATTTTATATATACATTTTTTTTTACAAATACCAAATTTTATAATTGCATTTCTACCTGATGGTTCATAAACAATTATTTTTATATACTAACGCACAATAAAATTTATTTCTAGAAAAAATTCGAAAAATATTACTATTTCCAAAAATGTATTTGGAATTTTGTGACTATTTTTAAGTCTCTGAAAGTACTCCAATAGGTCTCCAGTAGTTATTTTTTTTAGGCAATTCATTAACAATTATATGTAAATGATATTTTGGTTTTTGGCAAATAAGACAAAAAAAAACAATTATTGTAAATTTTCTTTTAATAATCCTGAATTCACTAACACTACAAATTATATTGTACAAAATTTTTATTTTAAATTAAATATAAATATTGCCGTGAGTGAAACATTAATTTCTTGTATAATGTCTTTTTACGGATGCTAATAGTAACAAATGTCTTTTTTTTTATAATACAATGGCGTAAAAAAGTTAATATCCTTGAATTCATTATTTCGGTTTCATACAATAAATTTTATACATAACCATAAAAACCATATAAAATATGACTTCAAAAAAAAATTTGTTTTTGTATACCAAAAAATTTTTTTTAAAAAGGAATATTAAACTTTAATGTTTGTAATTTGTGTTGTCCTTTGTGGTCCTTAATATTTATACTTATATGTATATATTTTTGTAACATGAACTCTTATTTTCAATATACAAAAGATATTTTTAGTAATATTATTATTCTGTTGTGGAAATATTCTTTTAGTTGTGTATCTTTTTAGGATCAATTACATTAAAATAATATTACATATATATTTTGTTAATAATATTTTTAACTTAATTTTCATCCTATTCATAAATGTATGCAAGATTAAAGATAAATATAATATAAATTGTCTTTTTTAATTTTTGTAATTCTACTAATATACATAATTATAAACGTTGAGTTAGTTTTAAGCAAGCAACTAAAATCAAAATTACAAACAAATTAAATAGAAAATTCTACCAAAAAAAATTTGCCTAGTTATAACATATATTGGCTCCTGGAATTACATATAAGTTATATAGAAATTTAAATGATGTACCATAAAATTTTACTCAAAAAAAACGGATATGATTTAACAAAAATTACAATAAATACATTTTGTATACTAGATGAATCCAAAGGTTATTGATATTCATCAAGTTGGATAAAAATCGCATTAAATATGACTATTGGTCTAGTTGTGATATATGTGTATATAGGATCATTAAATGATTTGTAATTTTTCCTGTTTATGTCACAATATTGAAGAAAAAGAAATTTGTATCTATTATACTAAATATGTGACAAGAAGTTTTATACAATGGCTCAGTGTAAGAAATGGTATTAATTTGAAATTTAAATCAGTGACTACAGCATTGGGAAAAGTATCAGTCCCCAAAATACTAGTTGATAGAATGTATAAAATATATTTTATTTATGAAAAAATATAAGAGTTTTCATCAGTATTAGAAGAATAAAACATTTGAGGAGCATAATAAAAAATTTCAGATTATGCGCAATAAAACTAAAAAGAGATATCGTTGATTTTACAGATCCAGTCATATACTATAACTTCTTAAAACGAGACATTTTTTTATTCTTTTATTTGGTAAACTTTAGAAATATTTGGTATAACAACTAATTTAACAGTGATAGTTATTTTGGAGACGATTGTTTCCAATGTTTGTACACGCTTCTCCTAAAATTTTGAAATGAAATGGAATTTGGTATATAATAAAAACAGTGCCTGTAAAATTCATCTCTCTTATGCACAAATTGTAAGGACAAATATAGTTTAGTTCTATTCAAGGTTTTGGACCACAAAATTATGTAATTGTTAGCTAAAATAATTTTATTTATATACGTAATTCGCATTTAAGCTTAAATTGCAATTCAGAAAAATTAAACTAAACTTAACATATATTTTTGAAATTATTACACCAGAAAATAGAAAAAATATTAATTTAAATTGAATACGTTTGTTTGCATAAAAAAATTTGCATAATTAGTGTTTAATTTATGGAAATTATTAGCATTAAGATATTGTAAAATTTTGTAGTATTTTAACTTTAAAAATATTTTTACGATTTAATGAATTGTTTTTTTGTCAAGAATTTAAATAATTTTAATAAAGTAAATAAAACTTTTTTTATATACAAAAATGTTTTCTTTTTCGTTTCGAATTACCATATTTTTTTTCCTGTCTGTAATAAAATTTTCAGTTAACTTTCAGAGTGTTTCAGAAAAATAAAATGTTCAAGTAAAATGTTTTATGACTTTTATTTTTGTGGTTCATAAAAATTCGTAACTGGTAGTCTGAGTTCTTTAATGTTTAAAATTGAAACTGGTTTAGTTTAATTAATATTATAAAAAAAATTGCACTTACAATTATTTTATATTACATAAAAAACTAATCACATAAATTATGGAGATTTTCTGGTAATTCTTAGTACTTTACTGTATAATAATTATTTTTAAAGAAATGAATAAATTTGAAACATTTAAAAATCTTTAAATTACAATTAGATTTAGACTAATTTGTAATATAATCTGAAAATTACTAAATTTCCTTTATTATAATCCGAATTATATTTAATTTAATAATAGTTTTCAGTCAATTTTCTATAAGACAGAATAAATTATAATAATATTTATTAGAATGAATTTAAATTTAATGAAGTCATTGTAAATTATTTCTATAGTTTATCCTCATTTCCAATAGTATTTCTACGTAATTATTAAAAAATTATATATATTTTTATTATATATAACTTTTCCGTAAATTGATTTATTAAAATAGACAGAATACTTTAATCTTTTCCACTCAGTATAATTACTGGTATACATAATGATCCTTTTAATCATTTAACATTTATGTTAATTAAGATTTAAATAAACAAAAATATGAACTATCTATATATATATATATGTATTTAATTATAAATAATAACTTTGTATTAAGTCAACAAATCTTATTTTTTTTATATTTAATTTAAATAAAATTTTGTTAGTTTGATCAAAGTTCACGAACCAAAGTTTAAACCAAAATATATCTAACCTAAATTTGTTAAAATATATTAGAAAACAATAAAAGTTTATTCAAAAAATAATAAAACTTTTCCAATTTTGTATTTTTTTTAAACTTTTGAATTACTAGAACAATATTGCTTAAAGATATTTTCTGTTTCAGGATATTTTCTGTTGAGCGTTGAAAAAGAATAATTTTTTATTTCGAAATTCAACTGAATATAAAAAAAAGTACAATTTTTTTAAAATTTAAATTTCAAAATAAATGACATTAAAATCATGTAATATGAAATTTACAACAAATTTTGCAGGTAATTTTAAGTTCAACAGGAAAAGGCAAACATTAAAATCAATATTCAATAGTTTTGAAGTTTAATTAAATATTTCCATAGATAACATTAACAAGGAAATGATTAAATGATTATTATTTATATGATACTTGTACTCAATTTGTGGTCTAAGTAGTAATGAGATCCAGAATATTCGAAAATGTTCTAGTCATATCTAAATTCGTTGCAGTTGCTACCTGGTCTTATAATTTATGTTTTAAAAAAAACAAATAATTATATAAAATTATTTGAAAAGTTTTAACTGAAGGACAAAACAAAAATGTTTTCAAAAGTTTTAAACAAAAGACTAAAAGGATATATGTATATAGTTCAGAGAGTGAAACCGAAATTTTTTTCGTTCCGGTTTTCGGTTACGTTCCTTTTTTTTCTGTTTCCGGTCAGATTCGGTTTTATAATTTTTTTACGTTCTAGTTACGGTTACGTTCATATTATTCTTATTGCTTTCGTTTATATTGTAAAAAAATAATGTTCGGTTTACTGTTTGGTGGTTTTTTACTATATTAATAGTGATTTTTTTTACGATTTTCGGTTATGTTCCGGTTTGACTAACTGATGTTTACCGAGAAAGGACTTTTCATTAAAAAATAAACAAATTAAGTGAAAAAAACTTAATTTAATTTATATCCCTTTTCAGTTGGTGCTCATGAAAAATTTTATCATTCATTAGAAAAAAGTTTTCATAAAAAAAATATGATAGTTTATTTCAAAAAGATAAAATGAAAGATTTCATTTATTAAGAAATACGTAGACTGAATTTATGAAGTTAATTTATTCTATGAGAGAATCGTTAAGATAGTAGTACTAAGGATATGGTATAAAATTATAATTTAATATATTTCATAAATTTTCAATGAAAAAAAATTTAATTTAATTTTACCTTATTTGTTTAATTATTATTTATACCCCAGAGGAGAATTTTATTAAGATTTTCCTACATTATTAATACATTTGTCTATATATAACTAAATCAATAAATTTCATAAATTTTCAATACATATAGTTTAAAATATGAGTGGTAAATGATGAGTAATTATTATTTTTAGTGTATAATGAGGAAAATTCCACAACATGTTTCACATATTTGTTTTTATTTTAATATGTGCTTTATATTACAAAATTGTAATTAAGATTTTCTTTCCTCTTCCTGCAGAATAATTTACAGGATGCATCTTTGTACATATTTAAAATTTATATATTCTATACATATCGAAACAAGGTAACAATAATGGTTTTCATAAAACCAAATAAACAATAAAGAAAACATAAAATACACATACTTCAGTTTATATCGAAAATCTATGATAGGCATAAAATATTTGGTGTAAAATAATTAAAATTATGTAAAAAATTTTTAAATCATATTTATCCTAAGGAATAATAAGTAATCTTTGACCCCTTAAGGACAGTGTTTTAACCAAGAATATAATTTCAGTTCAGCTCTGTTAATGAAGTTGTTAATTGTTTGAAACGATGATTGTATAAAAATGTGGTTGAAAAAATTGTGGAAAATATATTTACAAGGGAATTAGATAAGTAACTCATTCAAAAATCAGATAATCTTTTATATGATATTTTTTTGTTGTCATATTGTCTACAAAACCAATATTCTTAAAATTATAAACTTTTTATTAATCTCTTTATATCCTTTTGTTCTACATATCGGATTATATTATGACGATGTCGCAATTATCTATAATAATTATTAAATATTTTCATCAATTATTATCATTAATTACCATAAATATAAATATAGTTAGTAAAATAAAAAAAAAAAATATTAAAATGTTTTTTTAATTAAGTTGGAATTATGAGAAAATGAAGGAAAATAGAATAATAATGTAAGGAAATCTATTGGTGTATTGAAATTAAAATGTTAAAATTAAATTGAATATTGTTAGCATTAATTGAAATTGTGGAATAAACCAGCAATGAAATTAAAAATATTCTGTTGACAATTTTAATATAAAAAGGAGGAATTTTAATTTTGATATTAAATTAAATTAATTTTAAATTTATAAATTTTCTTAAAATATATCATGAAAATTTTGTATTCTGATTTAAATTTTTTTTTAAATTTATTTTTTTTTATAAAATTTAATCAAATTTAAAAATAAAAATTTAACAAAATATTAATGAAAATATAGAAACAAATTAAAAAACTGTATAAATGGAATTAAAAAATATAAAAATACTCACACTAAACTCTTTAAATCCTTTTTATTAGTATATGTACTCTTATTATTAAATTCAGCATAAAAACTGAAAAACTTCAAAATGAACAAACAGAAATGAAGTAAAACAGTAAAAACGAAACCTATTATCCATAATCCCTGAACAGCTTCACAAGAGCAGTTAACAGTTCTGTATAGTTGGACATTAAAATGTTTGTTTCGATAATATTGGTACAAGTTTCCGCAACAACAGTTTTACAAAATCCAAAACTCAAAGTATTTATATAAAATGTACCTATGGGATTATTTTCACATTATGCTACCGTTGAAATAAAATTCTACAAAAATAATTGTAAAGGACACTGGAATGTAATTGAAAATATAAAAAGTTTTTGAAAAGTTTATAATATAAAAATTTGAAGAGCTTAATAAACTCTTAATCAAGTTACAAGGACTAAAAAAAAAAAATTGGAATTGTATATAGGTTATTTCTGTTTTAGTAATCATTTTAGTTTATGAAAGTGGAAAGAGAAAATTTAATTTCGTTTCAATTTATACGGTTTGGTTATAAGCACAACTCATGACTATAAACTTTTTTTTTTATTTCGTTTTTGTTTTTTCCTTTTTCACTGCACCTTGGGCGCATAAAGCCTCAGTGCAGATTTATCGGTAATTGAACTTTCTTATTAAAATTTTTTAATGTAATTGGGACCTACTAATTTTATACGGATTTTAAACTATAAATTTGTTAAGAAATTTGAATTGCAAAACAAGTTAATTGCTTTATTAGTGAGAAATTTGTTGTTGACAAATGGTCTCGATCATTTGGATATTTTCTCGCTCTGAAATTAAATTTTAATTGTAATTTTATTACTGGTACGCATTTAAGGTTGTGTAAACTCGACACTGTGAACTCGAACTCATTATATACTTCATAGTACTCTATCATTAAATCACCAACCCTCACTACAATCCTTAATTAAGCCTAATACATTTATTTAAATTAACCTTTTACCAAATTCTTTATTTTTTTTAAAAAAAAATTCATAATTTATATAGAAAAATTTGTAGCTTATGTTTATTTATAAATTTTTCTTTAAATAAAATAGAGAAAATCTTTCCATAAATATTAGCATAATCATTTCATTTTCATTGCTTGCAGAATTTATGGTAAAATTTATTAATTGAAGTATAAATAGAAATTTATTACATAAGAAAAACTGAAATATTTTTTAAGTTTTTATAACAATTATATTTTGTTTGTCGAAATTAATGAAAATCACTTTTTTTTTTATCGAAACTTTTCACTTGTTAAAGTGGTTTTTGCTTTTCTTTTTTTGCTGCCTTAATTCTCAATAAATTAATTTACGGAAAACTTTCTTCTTATTTGTGTTTAGAAAAAAATTCTAGAAAAAAAGGAGAAGAATAATTTTCACAATGCAAAAACAAAACGTTTTCGGTAAATTAATTGTGAAGGAAAACTTTTCATATAGAAATGCAATTTACGCTGCATATAAAAACCGAAAAATATTAAGAAATAAAATAATATTTTCTACAAAATTTTTCCATAGTATAAAATGTTTCAAAAGTTTTCCTTCACCAAAACCTAAAATAAAAATATAGAATACTGAAAAACCTAATGAGCGTGAAAAAGTTTTAGTGATTAATAAAATTTTTTTTTAAAGAAATTGAAAAACTGTGCTTTCAGTGTCCTTTTTTGTTTTGAAACCAATGTTATTGATGTTTGTATAGGAACAATATTTTTGCTTCCATTTATTTACAAGTTTGAAAATAAAATTAATATACATTTTTTTTTTTGTAGAACATGCTACTGCAATTTAGTCTAATATATGTAAAAGTATTATACGCATTTATATTATTTGAAGTAATTTTTTAGTCAAAAGGACATTTTATAAAATTATAAAAAAAAAATAATTCAAATGAAGTATTTGTATGAGGTAATTTGTAAAATAATACTTTTTAAAAAAAATTCTTTTGAAAGAATGTGACATATCCTTTGCTATTCACTAATTAATTTCTATGCTACAAAAAAAAATAATAACATATTGTTTTCGCTGCCTTTTATTGCAGTAGTTTTAATTGAAAATATACTCGAATAATGAGAAATGCTAAATGATTTTGTATTACTGCATTGAGTAAAAGGATTTTTAGGAAACATTGTATATACGCAAATTTTTATGCATGTAGTTATAAACTAAAATGTTAAAATTTTAATTTAATCCTTTTTTTTTCCATAGTACAAAATTAAATTCAAATTAAAGAAAATTTATTTAACAGAAATAAAAAACTTTTTTTTTTTATTATGCAGGAATCACTTTCATTTCAGTGCATTTTTGAAGGTTAATAGTTATTTCAATTGATAATACTAAAAAATATCTAGATTGTAAATAATATTTTAGTTTTAAATATTTTATATTTTTGTGGATAAAAACACATGGTACCCGTATAATATTTTATGAAGAAACTTTTTATTTCAAGAAGGTAACAATCAGATATTTTTACATAAATGATATGACATATTTTTTGTGTTCTTAAATTAAAATGAAAATAATCTTTAAATTTGATAAAATTTTGAATCAAAAAATAAATATTATTTTAATAATATTTTAAAGTTTCGTTTTCATTAGCACATAACTTTCATTTTTTAAGAAAAATTTATAAATTATGGGGAAAAGATTATAAATTATGCAGTTTTTATTTTAGATATGAAATTTTGTTGAGATAACTTTTTATCAAATAATAAACGTTATTAGCATAATATTTAAATTAAAAGTTAATATTCCTAAAGTATATTAATTTTTAATTAAAAATGTAAATTCTAAAAAATTTCAAATGTTTTTCCAAATATTTTCTGATTATAATATTTAGAGGACATTGAAAATTGCATAGTTTTTTTGTTATCAAATTGTTAATAATAATCCGAAATTTTTGTACATTTTAGTAAACTAATTATCTAATTTAAAATTTTCTGATAATTAGTTAATTACCGATACTATGGTATACAGAAAATTTTATTTTTTTTTTATTAAAATTACGTGTTTTTTGCTAAATTTTTATTATTTTATAAAATCAGTTTAATTAATTTGGAAATATACGATTATTATAAGTTCCTGATAATAATGAACTAAATTAATATTAATTATGTTGAAAATAATAGATTTATAAATTTCCATCTGTACGTGTTTTATTTAAATTAGAATTTGAAATAATAAAATTTGTTGAAAAACATACAACATATTCTAAAAATTTCAATTTTAAATTTTTTAAATTTTAATGTTCTATGAAGAGTTAAATAGTTAATACGTAATCTTAATATTTAATTATATCTTATAGCTGTGCCAAAAATTATATCTTATTTAAGATAACTTTATGTAGGTTAAGGATTCATGAAAACTTTATTTATAAAAAAATCTTATTATTTAAAAATACAATTCGAAGAAAATTGTAAAAAAGTATTTCTGGTCATCTTAAGATTGTTTCTTTGAAGAAAATTTTAAATTTTTTGTATTTAAAATATGTAAAATTAAATATTATATTGGCTAATCTAGGAAAACAGACAGTTCGAGTAGTAATTTAACATACTTTATCTAATTAAGTTTTTAATTTATTTCTGGCAATTTAAATCTTCAAGTATTATTTTATATCTTTAACATTTATTGTATTTAAACAATTTATATTAAGTTTGTCTATTAACAATCAGAAATAATAATTTCTGAAATACCAAATCCGACAAAATTAGTACAAATAGCAGAAAAATAACCATGAAAAGAAAATATTTGTGAAGATGATTAATACAAATTATACATTTTTATATGCATTTTCTTAATCTGCTGACAACATAAAAAGTGTTAGATGACACGCAAATTTATCAAAAGTATTAAAATTTTCTTTCAAAATATGTTTTTTTTTTTTTTTAAAAAGAATAATAGTCTCTGATAATAGTGAAAGAAAAGGTTTTTAAGGAATTTTCTATTTTGTTTACAAACTGCTTTGAAGTAAATCTGTCAGTGAAATTATATAAGAAAATTGTGAGGAAAAGAAAAATGATTGAATAAAAATATCTTCACTTTAAAAGTATACATAAGGATGCAATTTATCATGCTTTATACTTATTGTTTATCCATTGGGAAAGTGTTGGCGTAGAAAATCTTTTATGACGTTAATGTTTCATTTATGCAGTGGTGTACCGCAAGAGGCTTAATGGAGGTGAATTAAATTGCAAAAATCAAATATGATAACCATATGTCAAATATATCATATGTTGAGCACTGTAAGAAAAATATCATATCCTCCAATTCATTTGATTTGATTTTTTTTGCAATATCTGTCAAAATATAAACTTTGACTAATGCCGCAAAATACAATCAAGTTTAATAAACTCGACGAAATTATTTTTTACATATACTGTTGTTGTGTTTAAAATCAAGTTCTATTTTATATCAAATTTCACGACAGACTTGAAAAAAAAACCCTAAAATATGAATGGCAAATAATATTCTTCTTCAAGGGCACTTCAACATTACGATACCGGTATGAAAATTCCAGGCGGGTTTTTAAATTGGCACGAAGTGGCACCACTGCATTTATGTCAAATTTCAAAATTGTTATAAAAATAAAAAGGCTGAAACTCAGAAAAACAAAAATAACCTTGAACTTTAGAATATTCAAAGTAAAAAAGTGCTTGAAGTTATGTTAGATTAAATTATGTTCAGAATTGTTTAAAGCAGTTCTCTATCAAATATTATCTGGCCTTAACCTTATGTATTATTATGTATAAAAGAGCATATTTTATGCATAGAACTGTAGTTAAATTTATTTACAACACTTTCACTTAACATAAATTGTAATGGCCAAAAACAATAAAATTATGACACATTATTATATAGTTTTAAATATTATTGGGAACATATTCTTTTTTTAGTTAAATCAGTTTATAATCATTACTTTATTTTAAAAATATGTAAAATTTTGTCATTATAGAAAAAGAAAAATATCTTTATGTTTCCAACAAATAAGAGTTTGGTATATAAAAATTTCATAGTTTTGCAAAGAATGTAGAATATTTTATTGTAAGTTTAATAATTTTAAAAAAAATATCCCCAAACATGTACTGATACTACTGTCTGGGTAATACAGTCTCTAAAAAAAAAAATTTATTTTCTATAAACATTATTTTTATTTTGAAGATACTGCAATTCAAAAAAAAATATTTTTTAATAAAATTATATTGAAAATTTGAAAAGCTTGTAAAATTTTATTATTATTTTCCTAGAAAATTTTTATTAAAGAAAACTCAAGAAGGATTGATAAGATTTTTAAATTAATATTCTTTGTAATTTTTTCATGTACGTAGATTACATATAACATTGAAAATAATCTTATTTTCATTAATAAAATAAGATATTTTTTTAAAAAAAATATTTTTTCTCTTTTATTATTCTTCAATTTTATATTAAGTTAATATTAATCCAATGTAAAATTACCTAGAACTGGTAACACAAAGACTATATAATTACCTTAAAATTCTAAAAAAAAAAAAAATAAATAAATATTCGTTTAAAAATTAATAATTTCTACCAAAAGTACGACTTGTGTTTTGAAGAAAATATATATGTCGTATAGTACCGGAAAAAGGAAGTCAAAGAAACTTTGGGAAAACATGATTAAGGTTTGTACAAGATGAACATAACGATATCAAAAACGAAATTTCAATTTATACATACATATATTAAAAATATGGGAAAAAATATTTGAAAATGTCGTGTTTTTTGTTTATCAGAGATTAAAATTAAACGAAACCCATTTTAATTTTCATGATTTTAATAAGAAATTATCAAAAACACTTTTAATGTGCAAGTATTTCGTTTTTTTTTTTTTTCATAAAAATTTATTAAATGACTGCTTAATGTTTGATGAAACTAATCAACATAATTATGAATTCATGGTAAATAAGAGAAAAAGGTTTTTTTTTTTTTTAATAAAAATTTCTCGGCAGCAATTTCAATTTATTACAAATAATTAATACTTGTAGACTTGTAGTAGGTATATGTTGTATATTATATTCGTTTAAACTTGAATATAAAGTATGTTGTAGACATGAAGTACATTGTAGAACAATAATATCACCATGTTATAATAAAAATTATGTGATTTTATTTTTGTAACACATAACTGAATATGAAATATTATAGAATATATATTATGTGAAATTAGAACATTGTGTTCCCATTTTAAATGAGAACAAATGCTGCTATTAAAATCTTTAAAAAATAAATGGCATAATGAATTAAAATATACAATTTTTAAGAAAATAAATGGTTATAATTAAACTGATTATTACAACAAATTATATGTACAACAATTATTATTTTATTAAAAATATCCATTTAAAAATTATATAATATGTTTCTTGTTAATCATCAAAATCTTAAGCGCATAAGAGATAATGTTAACAAAATTTAGTTTGGAAAAATTGCTATTATTATCCTAAATTATTATATAGTAAATAATATGTTAATAATATTTAAATAACAATTATTTTCTATAGACTTGCAAATTATTTAACTACCAAAACTAATAATATCCTTAAATTACCAATTATGCCGCTAGGAAAATATTTACAATCTCTACATACGTCATGAATTTTAAACTGTAATCTGACAAGTGGCCACAAAATTTTCTAAGATTATAAATATGTGTCTTTTAGTCATAAGGTAAAAATCCTTAACAACATTAACATTTTAAAAATTAATCTTTATTATTCAAATTTAGATATAAACTAATAAAATTAAAAACGATTATATCTAATATTTTTTTTGGGTAAATTAAAAATGATTAAGTGATAAATAACAGTTCATTTAGATTTTAGAACAACAAATTGAATTAATTATTAAAATAAAGTTCTTAAAAATATAAATATTGTGAAAGAAAATTTCTACAGGGAAATCAAAAATTTTCCACAAACAAAAAAAAATTTTTTTTTTTACAAATTTTATATTCTGTTTTGATATTATACAATACCACAAGAAAAATAATGATGGAAAATTTTTTCTTTGAAATTGGTTAACCACAAAACGAAAAACTTAAAATCAATTTTTTCTTCATAAATTTTGAAAATATTTAAAATGAAAAATTATTTATCTTAAAAATTATTTTTTTTATAAATTCAGTATTAGATGCTATAACAAACAGCATATTAAAGCGACGATACAAATTTTTTGTACAAATTCTTAAAGGATTTAATTGTGAATTTTAATAGTAAATATTGATATAATATATTTTCATCTAAAATTAGATCACTTAATAAATAAAATTAACCTCAACTTATTATAATCCTTATAAGGATATTAAGAATTTAATATAGTATAACATTTTTTTTTTTTTATTTTCTGAGAGAAAAAAGTATTATAGAATTCTAATCTGACACATTTAAATATATGATTATATTCTTTGTTATAGAAATCCACTTTAAATCCTTAAGTCTTTTTTTTTTTTTTAAATATCTTCTTTTATCCTCTTTGTAATATGTATCCTTGACATTTTCTTGTATGAAATTATCATTATAACATAATCTATATCTAAACAATAAAATTTTCCCATATAAGTACATAAGAAAATATGAAGTACGACTAAAATGTTGATGATTTTAAAAAAAAAAAAATCTTCATGGGGTTAAATATAACTGGAGTCTGTTGTTGGGCGATTTGAAAATAAAATGTTATATATTAAATATAAGAATGGGGGTGGCATGGTGTAGTGGTTTGAGTACTCATCTACCAACCAGAGCGTTCGTGGTTCGAATCCAGTTGAAGGACGATAATTTTCATCAAGGTCTTTTCAAATACTATTCGATTTATTAATTACAGGCAACCAACCTCCGCCGAGAAAAATCATCATGGGAGCCCCTTGGGTTCTTCTAAACATCAAAAAAAGTGGAACCCAGGAAGTGCCACCTCTTGGAAAAAAGCAGGAACTAAAAACTAGCAAAAAGTTCCTCACCACTACACCACAGGAGAATTTGGCGGACTTTGTTTCTAGGCGACGATAGATGGCAGCCCCATTATCCTAGGACCTGCTACAGTAGACCAATCACCTGCTTAGCTGGAACTTAAAACTGATTCAAGAAACTGAAACAAGGCAAAATAAGATGCCAAGTGGAAGCCCCTATGCAAGAGGGGTAAAGGAAAAAAAAAAAAAATAAGAATAATTGAAGGATTTAAATTCGTACTGGTATGAAGGCCTTAATTTTCAAGGCCCTAAATTCGTACTGGTACTTCCAGTCACAAAAATAACTTATTTTTATAATACACCATCTCTACGGATATATTGTTGAATTTCAAGAATCAGTTAGAATATATTAAAAAATATCAAAATTTCCAAAAGCAGTTCAATTCGATGGTGTATTACTTTATATCAAATTTTTTATAAACTCAATATAATTTTATCACAAAATCATATCTATTTATTTATAACCTTCATTGCAAAATATGAAATTTTCAACGGTTCCATATTTTACATTATTACATACGCTCCAATTCAACTAAAAATAGCTTCCTGCTTGTTGAAAATAACACACAAGATCGAATAATAATAAAAAAAAAAAATAATATGATTCTCAACCTCTTGGTTACCTGATACATATTTCCTAATAATTCTTGAAATGATCCACTTTAGTATAGTTTAGTTTACAAAAAAAAACAAAAAAAAACAATAGATCAAAAAATGATAAAATCCTTAAAAATATATAAATACATAATATTTAAAATAAAATGGTGAAAATCCTTTTTATTCAAAAAATTGACAAAAAAAATATATAACTTCTTAAAATTTAAAGTATTTTTCTTTTATGAAATTTGAATCCCCCCTCTTTTTTTTTGTTCAAACCAAAGTCATATACGTTTTTTTTTTTGTACACCAGAACATTTTCTTTTTGTTTTTTTTCATATGGAGTTCCGTTTACGTTTTTTTTTTTTTTTTCAATTTTTTTGGTTATGAAAATATAAAAAAAAATATAAAAAACAAAAAGGAAAAAGGATGTAAAATCTGAAAAAGAATATTTTTTGAGGTTTTTTTTTTTTTCGCACAGTTTAACAAAAAATTTCTTTTCCATTTAGCTTAATATGTTTTGTAAAAAAAAAAAAAAGGAAAACCTTAGTGAAATTTAAAAAGTTATAAAAGTTAATACGTTAAAAAATTATCTTGTTGAATGATTGATTGTGTTTAATTTTTTTACTTACATTTTTTTTTTTTGTAAAATTTACAGAAATAATTCTATATTATATTATTTGAATTATTATAATTTAATAAATGATGATTATTGTTATCTGTTTTAGTGTTGGTTACCAGATACCAGAAACAATACAGTTCTTTTGATCCAATAAATTAATAGATATTTTCTGAATTTCCTTTTGGTAATCGAATTAACAAATACAATTTAATTTATAATTGAAGGTATTTCAAATATACACTAAATTTATATTTAAACAGCCTAATTTTTGCAAGAAAATATCTATTAAACTTATGCCGTGAAGGAAATTGTTTTGGAAGAAAATAGTAAATATTGAAGGCAATTAAGATTCCTTTGAAGCAAACATGGCATTATTTCTTATTTGAAATTTATGTGAAACCTCTATTAGTTGTTTGCAAACAAGTTTTTTTTTTCGTACCGTTACCATATTCGCAGTATTCAAATTAAATATTTGACTAAATAATATGTATTATTATTGGTATTCGGAGTTAAAGCTGGTTAAATTAATATCGATATTTATGTCTTTAACCCAGTATCTACGGCATAACATCAAATCGCTAGTTATCCAAACAAATGTTAATTGCAATAGATACATCAATTTAATATATAAACATTTCAATGGTATAGTTCAAAGTTGGTTTACGTATATTTTTTATCTGATTTACCTTATACGAATATTCTTTTGGCCCATATGGAAATATTCATTCACTAATTTTACTATAAATATTTCAAATATTATGAGAAAAAAAATTTAATTTGCTCTTAAAGTTTCTAAAAATAAACTATTTTAAGAGAACTACATAAATTATACATTTCTTGCTTACTATTAAAATAATTTAGTTTAGTTACAAATTTTTAGAAAATTACATATATTTTTAGAAAATTATTCTCTGGGCAGATAATTATGGAATATTTATTCATTTATATTTTATGTTTAATATTAATATTAAAATTTAATGGATTTTGGAAATAAAAATATATTACTGATGGTGATGATTATTCAGGATTTGTATAAAATATGAAATATGTTGGTTTAAAATTAGTTTTTGATTGTTTTACCTTATACCAGACTATAATTTTATCTAATAATATTTAACTAAGCTAACATAATAAATAGTAATAAAAAAAAACTATATAGTTTTTTTTGTATGTCAATATTAATGTTTTGATTTATGTTTATTTACGTTATTATTTTTGTTTAGTATTATGTATTTGTTGCTTGTATTACAAATTTCGTTTATCTATTGAATAAATAACAACATGATAATTTTTTCTATTTTCTAAAAAACAAAATTTTTTTTAGAAAATTTTTCAGGGATGACAAAATTAAAAGAAAACAAATAGAAACATTTTTATAGCAGAAAATATTTGTCAAAGAAAATAGTAGATATGTAAATTGAAATTTAAAAAATTATTTAAAATTATTTATTTTGTGATAATAAAGATTGAAAAAATTTGTACTGAAATTGTTATGTATGAGTATTATCACTTAATATTAAGAATACAAATAAGTAAATACGGATTTTCTGGAACAAAAAAAATTAATTTAATTGAATAATTAAACATTGGTTAGAATAAATTGTACCAGAACATAAATAATTTAAATTATGTACTACGTATAGATATGAAATTGTGTTCAATAGTTCATACAATTTCGATATTTACTCATACTACTGTTTTTTTAAATTATAGGCTAATTATAAATTCAATTAATTTATAAAACATATAAGAGAAAATTTGTAATTCATATCATGTTTGGTAAAGTTCAAAAAAAAATTTATTAAGAATTATTTTTCTAAGCTTATTACCCATTTAATGGATTATAATTGTAACAGCACTTATCATTATTTAATTATGTTAAATTTATATTACAAACTTGTTTGTTGTTGAAATTCGATAAAACTTTTTTTCAAATTTTTTTTTTTTAAATTAATGTCTACAAGTTGCATCTGCATCAAACTTATATCAAGAAGTAATAAAAAATTTCTCTGGATTACTGGCATTACACTTTTTTCTTATAAAAAAAAAACAAAAAAAAAGACAAAATTCCCCAAAAAATTTCATAAACTTTTTTTTACATTTTCATTTTTATAGAATATTTTTTAAATTAACAAAATGACAATCATAGAAAAAAAAAAAAAACATATAAGATAAAGTTTTTAAAAATTTGTACTGAAGGGAAATAAATTTATCAGAATAAAAATGATGAAAATATGTTTGGTTTTAGAGTTCAAGTTTTTTTTGTCTTATAAAAGTTTTATATAAATTTTAAGGAAAATTTTTTATTATAAATCAACAATAGAAAATATAGATAAGATGACCAAAAACTTTTAATAAATTCGTATCACATATTTTTAATTTTTTATAATTTCCTTAATATCAATGAAAAATTGTTAATTTTTCTTTTTAAAATAAAAAAGTTCTATAAAACTGTGATAAAACTTGAAGAAAATAAAATAATTAATTAAAATAATTAATTAATTGGTAACATAAAATTATTATTTAAAAATTATAATTAATAAACATATGCATTTTGATAAAAAAATGAAAAAAAAAAAGCATTTCTACATTCGACATTTACCAAAAAAAAAAAAACCTGTATTATAAAAATAGTTTTAATAGTTATTTTTAATTTATGTATATCCAATATATCACAGTGTAGTTAAAAATTTTCAGTTTTTTTTTTATTTACAAAATCTACAAGATCTACTTTTACAACCAAAATATAAATTACGCTAAAACTATACTAGAAAAATAAAATAAATTTAGTCGGCTAATACATATTTTTTTACTTTAAAGAAAATTAATCTGCCGCAAGGGAAACATTTATATATATCTGAAATATATTTCTAAATAGCTTTGAGCTTGTCGTACATAAAAAGACAATTTTGGTAGCATGTCTTAATGTTTTTACATTTAGGTAAGAATTTGTGTTATTTATCTTTAATTTTTTTTTTAAATTTTTTCGTTTACAGAGTACAAACATAATAATTTTCTTGTATTTTTTTGTACTTTCATTTAGTAAAAAGTCATATTATTTTATGTTTGCAATCTGATAATAATTATATATATCTAATAATCAATTAAAATTATAAATTTTCTTCTCTTATTTCGGTTAAATAAGATTATAAAATGTAAATTAAAATAGAAATAGATAAACTGGGGATTTAATTGGAATTCTGTTAATTACTTAATGTCTGTAAAAAAATATACATTTATGTTGAAGCTATGTTCAAATTTTTTGTTTGAGTTTCTTAAAAACGTTTTTGTTATCCAGGACTAAAATCATTAATTAATTAAATCAATTATATTGAAACATATTCAAAACTAATAATAATAGTAAAAAAAAAAAAAATTAATTAATTAAAAAAAATTTGGTAGACATTGATTATTACTTCTATAAGAACAAATTATTAAAAAAAAAATGATGGTAGAAATAATCTTCTACATAAAAATACTTTTACAAATTTCATAGATTTTAAGATATCACTAATACATTAATAAAAAACATATCTTTTTTTAATTTCCTATTTAAAAAAAAAAAAAACCTATAATATTTATATTACACAACAATTAAAATATGAAATTAAACTGAAAAATTCTGTCAATTTTGTCTTATTACAACATGAATCAAATAAAGATAAAACGACGATCAAGTAGGATTATATCTTTTATATTATAACACCTTAGTTATGAAAATATCATCATAGAAAAAATTATGTTGCTAGACAGATATAAAAATAAATTAAGTCTGGTATCACGATTTCCAATAAATATAATAAAAAAATGAATAAAAAATAACATTATTGATTAAATAAAGATAATAGAAAAGGATATTAAACATTTAATGTATATATAAAAAGATTTTTTTGAAATATATTATTAAATAACTGATTATAAGTCTGAATATTGGTTTTTAAAAAAAAGCTTCTTGTAGTAAAAAATATAAATTTATCTTCGTCTTCGCATAGCTGACAGATAATTGTCGTTTTGGTAACATATTGCTTTTTAGTAACTTAACTTTGACTACAAATAACAGAAAATTTATAATTTCAAGTATGTCAAAAATTTAATAATTGAATAATTATAATTACATATTGCAATAAATTTCTTTAATGGCTTATATTCAAATTATTCTATTTTCCTTTTAAGATTTTCGTCAATTTTTTTTTACCTATATTAGTGGCAATATTATGACTTTTGTCTAAAATTGTAATTGTTGTTTATATGACAACTTATGAACCTAAATTAAATAAAGCAGATATAACTTTTTGGATAAAGATAGTATGTATGTATATTTAAAATTAAGAAAATTATTGAAAATAATTTCAGTTTACGATATTGAATGAAATAATAAATTTAATATCGTATCTGTTTTAATAAATATTTATAACGAAATCATATTCTGAAAAATGTATAATATTTTTGGACTATGTAATAAGTTCAATCTGTAAAATTTAAATAGTATGCTATCCATCGTGAAATGAAATAAAGCTTAGTAGTTTTACTACTAAATTATATGACATTGTTAGCTCCCTATTTAAATTTTACAGATTGAACTTATTATACAGTCCAAATATATAGTCCGGTCTATAAAAGGGTTTGTAAATTCAATTACAACATTTAAATGAAACTTTTTCCAAAATAAATCATTTATGCATAAATAAAATTATCGTTAAGTTAATTTATTTAGGAATTTCATTAAAAAAAAAATAGCATTATACATATTTTATTCAGACTTAATTATTCGGAAGAATTAATTACCAAAAGTAAAATTAAGGTTAGGTTATATTTACACCATTACCTTAGAAGGAACCATATTATATGTAAAAATTATAGGAATTAAAAATATGTTGAAAAATTAATAAATTTATTTGATTTCTTTTGTGGGAAATATTATTATTCTTTAATGCATATAAAAGTTTGTTCATTTTTTTTGTAAAGTTTAAAACTTTATACAGCGAAAAATGCTTGACAATATTCACTTTATCATTATAATCAAGATTATATAAAAGTTTAAATTTAATGATTTTTTGGAAAATAAAAGAAGTTTATGGTGTTTATAAGTTGTTTATATTAAATTTAATATCAGTTTTTCCATCATATAATAGACCTATCATATAAACTTACAAGCCATTTTGACTATATTCTTGAAAAATAATAATAATAATAATAATAATAATATGTATTGGTTTATATTTTTCATTGATTAATTTTTACATTGAAATTGATATCAGAATTTTGATTTAAATTTTCAAATATTCTTATTTATTCATGTTCCTGAAGTTATGTAAAAGTTTTATATTATTTATTTATTCATATTTCCTTAATACAACTGTAAATTGGGTTGGTTGATGTTGTAAAAATGCCACCAAAATTGATTTTTTTTTTTTACAAAAATTATACATACATATATTATATTTATGAAATTTATTGATGCACTTTAACGAAAATTTAGTAATTTACAGGCCGAAATTTGTAATCATAAATCGTAATAACATTTTCTGGAAATTTATTCAAATATATGAAATAAAACATTTTTTTTTTGTAAAAAAAAGGAAAAGTTATTGAAAGAATTGAATAAATAAAATTTGCATATAAATTTCCAATATTTAGGAACATATTAGAAAATTAAATACATAAATATATATTTTTTTATTGGTTTTTAGTATTTAAGTATTTTAATTTTGTACAATTTAAATTGTTCAGATATCTTTTTTTCAATCTTATTTATTTGTAAACATTTTACTTATATAACCCATTAATAAGCATATTTTATACAAATTTAAATAAATGATCCGAAAAAAGTGTTTTTATAAATTTTGTTTTTTATTGTATTCGAATCGAATAATCGGATCTTTGAATAAATAATATGCTGAATTATATAGAATCTTTATTTAATTAAATGCTGTCTACAAGAAATTGTGATTTGCAAACGTATTTATTGAAAATTTTATAGTATTGGTTGCTTTTTAGTTGATAATAACTAGAATTCAATTGTATAATATATATTATATGGTCGTTTGAGACGAATTTCCACAAGAAAAATAGCGAATAATTGATTTTCTAATAGTTCTCACAAAAAAAAAAGTTAAATTGTAAATAAAATTTAATTTACAAAATTCTTTTTTCAATATTTTTACAAAGAAATTAATTTAATTTGTGATAAATATTTTTAATAACACAAAATGCAATTTATAAGATTTTATGTCATTTTTAATCAAATGTAAATGTTTTAAATTTAATCAGAAAGTATTAATTACTATATAAATAATAAATTATAGACTATGTGTTTTGTTGTTATTATGAAAATACGATGCTGCAATATAAAATTTAAAGCAACATAAATGGTAAAGTATGAATTACAATTACGCAAAGGAATTTATATTATCCAAATATATCTTGAAGAAAGTGTTATTTTTATGCTATATTAATTATACGTTTCAAAAACTTTAAATTTTTCTGATAATTTTTTTTTTATTTTGGTAAATTATTGGAGTAAATTATGAATAGCATATATTGATTTATATTCATACAATTTAATTGGTGCACAATTAAGTTTTAACTGGTTTTAAATGGTGCAAAAACTTTTAAACACATAAAAATTTAAAATAAATTATGCTATATGGAACAATAAATTTAATAATGATTTATATGATTTTGATTGGAAACAAAGAAAATCTTAATTAAATCAATAAATTTCAAAAAAATATTTTACTTAAATGTATAATCATCTTTCATAAATTTTCCGTACATTGTTTGAAATATTTGGTAATTTGAGTTTAGATATTAATTCAATACCAATTTTTCTCTATAAAATATTATTGTTTTTTAACTTGTAAAACTTGAATTATTAAAATTAAATGATATGGGTTGGTGTAGGTAAGTAATTCATAAAACCAAAATCCAGAAATAAATAAATTCAAGGAAACGAAAATATATAAATATAGTCAGAAATCATTATTTTGAAAGCCACTTGCTCTTAAGAAAATGGAACAAAGAAAATAAAACGAAAAGAAAAAAAATGCTGTGCAGTAGAACTATACTTATATTTATGGGCTTTTTGTGTACTAACAGGTTGAAAAGCAAAAAGTAAACAAATTTTTATATTAACCTATTCTTTCTTCAGTATCTTAAAAAAATTTTTACTGATATACGTGACCTAATTGTCAAACGCAAATCTTATAACTTAATCTTATAACTAATTAACAACATTACATTTCGAAAACCTGTCCCAACTTTATTTAGTAGATTTTTTAACAATAACAAATACCTGACAATGTTACAAACCTGGTTTATCAATTTTCTATAAGATTTCCGGCTGGACAAATTGCACGGCCGGACAAATTCTAAGTTGAGAGATTTTTTGTTTCTAAAAACTGCACTAAAAAGGATATGAAATATAGTCTTGGAAAAGATTTTATTTAATAAATTCACATCAAAAATGTAAATTTTATTTTAAATTATGTAATTAATTTCGGTCAATACATATATGTATATGTAGCAACTTAATATAGTTCCCATGATTATTTTATGAAAATTTTAAATGTTTTACTTTTTCTAGGGTTTTAGGTTTTTCATATTTATAGTTTTTGGAAATTTCGTGGCCCGGTAATATTTTCTGGAATAGTATAATATTTAAACATAAAGCACAAGAATATAATGATTATAATAAATAAATTTTGGAAAATTTAAAAGCAAAATAATAACAGAAATCTAAATCTAAAAATAGTTATTTCTATTATGGCTGTTTTTGTATTGAATTATTTGAAATATAAAAAAAAAATTATACTTGGTAAACTCTTTAATACAATACAAATTTAAGGTAGAGATATTCCTACTATTGTGCATTGCTGTGATTGAACATAACATGTCAATTAAGATAGGCTACAACATTTCCCATTCATTCGTATTGACTTAAATTATTTTTTAGATAGATTGCCAAAAGCTAAAAAATCAACAAATTTTCACTTTCAGTGAATTGTGCGCGTAAAATTTATTCTGACTTTAAAAACTAAGAAAAAAATAAATAAATAAATGACAAAACTTTAATATAATAAAAACATAAAAACAATTTTTTTATGTACAATTTAATAAAGAAAATGTATGACATATAATTAAAAAAAATTTTTTTTGAAAAAATTACATCTGGTTCTGTGTTTATTTCAGGTTCATAATAATTTTTACTTAACTTTGCATGTAAATAATTAAAATAAAATGTAAATATGGGTAATAAAATTTTCATCAGTAAATATAAATATATTCTTAGTCTATGGAACTGTAAATAAAATTAGAAAATTTAGTATGTACCACTATATTTAAAAGTCGTAAATTTATACAGAATTTATGCATTTTTAAATAATTTACATAAAAAAATTCTTGATAAAATTTGTGTTATCAGCTCGACCAAATTCCTAACATTTTTTGAAACTATATATACATCTGACCCTCGTATAACGCGGAAGTTAGGATCCTCAGAAATTGCGCGTTATGCAGACAAGTTCCGGTCCATATACAGGGGCTACGTTCCAAAAGCTTTTTTTTAAAGAAAATAAACTTTTATATGGTTTTATTTAAACGATACAAAACCGTGTTATACGAAAGTATAACATTATACGAAAGTTTTGCGCGAATTGTAATCGCGTTATAAAAGTGTCGCCTTATGCAAGGGTTAAGTGTATATACATAAAAAAAGGTAAAACGATCAGATCAGCAAACTCAAAATTAAATTTTAGAAAACATTGAATAAGTTTTATTTCAGTAGATTTTCACTTGAATAGAGATACAAACTCGTCATTATCGTGAATATTATGTTGAGCGGTAAATATTTTCCAGAAATTTTAAAACTGTAAAAGTATAATTAATGGTAAGAATTTAAAGCTACAAATTAACATTTATAGTAAATAAAAAATTTAAATAAAAATTGAAGTTTTTTTTCTAGAAATACAGAGGACTTCAATTTTCAATTTTCTAAAGTTTGTTGTTTAAACAAGTTCATAGGATTATAAGAAGAAATTGAGCAAAAATAATTAAAAAGAAAATTTTTTTGTCCCAAGTCCAGTTTTTACCTAAATCCATTTTAAAATTTTTTTTTTTTTGTACACATATAAAAATGTTAAGATGATTTCTGCATAAAAACCTATTGCAATAAAATAAATAAATTATATTTTCAATTAAAATTTGAAAAATAATCGTACTAAACGATAATAAAATAATAGATGTTAAAATTTTTGGTTTCAAAGTAAAAAAAAAAGTGAATTATAAAGTATCGTTTTTGAATTATAAATCGTAAAGTTTTCAGCGATGCCAAAACGACAATTACGATTCGGTTTTCCAACTTTACGAATTCCTCGATACATGCCCTGAAAATAAACAAATTTTACTAAAAAATCTATTTATCCTCTTTTAATAATAAATACATATAACTAATTTTGAATTTTATTTTAAAAATATTTCAAAATATATATAGCAGCTGATTTATTTATATGGGAAGGTAGCAATATTTTAGAGCTCCGATGGCAATACATCGTTTCCGTTCGTTTTCAATAGAACCTAATTCTAATTCGAAATTTTCTCAAAACTGTTACCAATTCCACGCCCTGAATGATCAGGGAAAAATTTTTACATTGACAAAAATTCTTCTCAAGAAAAAAAATGTACTTATAATTTTATTGAACAAATATATTTAAAAGTAATTGTAACAATAGCATAATTACATATATTGAAGTTTATTCAGTTGAAGTTTTCTGTAGTTGGTTTTGATCTGGACTTTGCTATACTTGGTTTTCATCTGGGGTTTGCTGTACTTGCTTTTGATGTGGAGTTTTCTTTTTAGGATCTATTTTTGTTTTTGTCTTTTTTTTAGATAATGAATTTATAGCTAAATAAAATATTAAACAATGAAATATTGCAGAGATAACAACGATTAAAAATACAACTGTAAAAAAATGTGGTAAAACATAAATTAATATATATAATAATAATAAACAAAATGTGATTACGTGGCCAAACTACCAAGTCTCTTGGAGGTTTTTTTGCAAGGAAAGGTTTAACTCTAGCAAAGCTGCCCTGATTTTGCAAATGCAGATGACCTTTGGCGCCAATTATATGTGCAATTAATGAATATAAATCCACCATTTCGATCGGGTTGACAACTCCGGTAGTAAAAGCTCGTCCTTTTGCCATAATAGTTACCTTAGGTCGAATAAATTTATAACCATGAACACCAAATTCGGTTGCATTAGTAACTATGCATGAAATATAAAAATTTATTTCAATTTTGTATACCAAAAGTTCTTCAATGCATACCTGATCCTGCTAATTCTACATATTTGTTCATATAATTCTTAAAAGCTTGACCTACTGGTAAAACATATACTGAATTTCTAAAGCAAATTTCAATATCATTAATTAAAATTAAAAACTATTTAACATAGTACATACGAGAGCCGATCTAAATTAAACTCTACACTGTCGCTGTAGTCCATTGTTCGTGGAAGTAATTTTCTTGCTTTCGTGTAACATGCAGTATCATATGACGTCATTTCTACTTGAACGGCATTAATTTTGTAAAAGTTTACATTACTACACATATTGAGCTTTTGTGCAAACGTAGCAAAATTACCGAATGTTGCAGATTGCATGCCATGATCACTCAAGTAAATTATATTAGTTCTAGATGTTAATTTTAGTTCCTTTATTTTATCGGACAAAAAATTGTGAGCCTCGTCTATTTTTTTAAGAGAATCATTAACCTAAAATTTTATATGGATGCTTAATTACATTATCCATAATTAAACTAAAAAATCTGACTTGTGCACTATTAGGACCGTGTATGTGAGCCTTTCTATCTGGGTCTTCAATGTAAATCATGATAAGATTCGGTGGAATAGTTGCGTTTAACCACTCACCAACTTTTTTAAAACGGTCCAGCACAGGTGTTTCTCTATTATAGTCCATCATATTATCAATTCTTTGATTTTGGTAAGTAAATTCACATCCCGGCCACATAACACAAGCAGATACTCCACTATTTAATTGGTTAAGTGTCTAAAAAAGTCGCATACAAATTTTTTTTATATGAAAACATATTTTGTCATAATTTTGTCATAATTTTATAATTAAGAACTTTTCAACTAGAAACTAAGTTTTCCTCACCCAAATTGGAATTATAGATTTGTCATATGTATATAACTCTTCCTTATAGTCAAACTGTCTATCCCTTGAATTTACCTTACCCAGAGTCACATGAGCCATTACACCGTGCCTACTTGAATGATATCCCGTCGCTAAAATAGATTTATATAAATATTATAATTGAAATTCTCATTTAAATTACCAATTGTATGAAGCGCTTGGAATGCATTTGAAAAAATTAGTGTGCCTAATTTAGCACGAACACCAGACGCACGAAATTTTACCAAATTTGGTGTAAAACCCCTTTGAAAATATTCATCTTTAAAGCCATCCAATGCAATAACTAATAAAATTGGCTTGGCGCCTCCACATTTTTTATTTCCATAGATATTATTAAAAAATAATATTAAATGTAATAATATTAATAATATATGTTTCATTTTATATTAAATATAAAATATTTATTTTTTAATTAATTTTTTTTATTGGAAATAAATGTAAAATTAGATAAGAAACTTATTATTGAAGAAAATAATATTTCTAATTAATTTTCAAAATAATTAATAAAATAATAAGAAAGAAATTACTCATGGCAATATAATAATAAAAATTTAATTTTAATTAGCAAGTAAAGTATGATTTTTATTGTGATGAAGTGTGAAGATGTCGACCAGAACGAGATGCAAAGTACAGTTTTATGTCTCGTGTGATAGAGAGGCACATTTGCAAAATTTTTCAAATTACAAATATTGTAAAGTTATAATTTGTATGGTGAAAAAAAAAATTTAAATCAAAACAACTGAAGAATATATTATTTAAAACCATTTTTTTAACATTAAAAAATTCATATTTTATACAAAAATATGATTTAAATTTGTGTTTTAAAAAAAATTCTCTAAATTTAATATTTTTTGTTACTAAAAAAGATTATTTTTTTTCAGTTATTAATTTTTAAGTGAAATATATTACTATAAATTGGGTATAAAATTTATAGTATCGTTTTATAGTAAAATTTATAGTATTTATTGTGCTGTCTCTTACAATTCTTTTCTATTGCTACGTTGTTTTATTTTTCTGCAAAAGATTGCACTTCATCATAATCAATATAGCCTTTAAATTCAATAGTGAGGAATTAAATTCATCACTATTGAAAAATTTGTAAATATACAAATACAATTGCTTTTATGCAAATGCATACTGGCTAATTTTTGTGTTTGGATTACAAAAAAAAATGGGATGAATGAATAAGTAATGCATTTTACAATAAAGGACCTCAGACCAAGGCGATTTTTTCACAGAAGCTTCAAAACGAAATTTTGCAGCGATTTTTTCACACCGACACAATTTGATCGCATAATAAAGTATGATTTTCATTGTGATGAGGGTATTTCATTATGATGAAGTGTCATCTTTTGCAGAAAACTAAAACGAGATATCACTAGAAAAAAAATTGTAAGGTGAAAAGAGATTTTAAAAAAACAAAGTTAAATCATATTTGAATTTGAGTGTAAAATATTAATTTTGTAATGTTAAAAAAGTATGGTTTAAATAATATATTTTTGTTTTGATTTAAAAAAAATTTTTTTAACAATAAAATTCTAACTATACAATATCCGTAATTTGAATAATTTCATTTGTAAACTGTCAAATGTACTTTTTTCATAGTTATTAAAAACAAAAAATTTTCAAGCTATAAAAATTTTTTTTGACATTCACATCTTTTTTATAGGAAATATGTATGCCGAGATACTTACCATAAATCGGCGTTTTCATGCAGCGTATCGCTGGATGAAAATAAATAAATATAGACGTGTTTTATCAACATTTATTCATTTTTATTTATTTAGTAATTTCTTACAAAATTTATAAAATTCATTTAAAGTTTTAGCATATTGATTGATATAAAAAAAAAGTCTATATAAAAATTATTATAATTTAAAAAAAATAAAATAAAAAAATAATATTAAGGACACATAAGGATTTAAACCACAGTTAAATTGTTTTGAAACTTGCGACCTAACCACTTCACCATACCTTATATGGAATTTCTGTCTCCTAATAATTATTATAATATAACATAGACAAATTTTCTTAATTTCTTTTCTTTTAATATATATTTTTATTTTAATATTTTTCTTTGTCGTTTGCTTTGTTTCGAGAGAGAGTTTTTTATATTTTCATTTTCGTTACCTCTGATATTAGAGCAATATTTCTAGGCAGAAAGACGAAGGAAAAGAAATAGCAAAAAAAAAAATTACACAGTGAGAAAAAAAATGGTTGGTCTGTAACATTTGCAAAAATGTGGAAAAATCAACAGATTCAGCGAAAATTAAATGAAAAAAGTAATTAGGTAAATTTACAAAAACAAAATAATAAAAATATTATTTAGGCATTTATTACGTAAATTTACCACAAAAAAAAATTATAAAAATAATCATTAGCCATTTCTTAGGTAAATTTAACTAGAAAAAATTTTGGGTTTTTTTATATTGATAAATAGAGAATTCAAATTAATCCATTTTAGAATAATCGGTTAATCGGCTAATCGATTATATTGAAATTTTCAAAAATTTACAAATGTTCTATTCAAAAAAGTGAAGTATCAAAATGGGTAAGTTCGAAAACAATAGAATAATTTTATACTACAGTTCAAACGCTTTATCTGATATATTATTATTAACTATCTTCTCAAAGTTATGGGGATCTAAATAAAATATAACTTTGTATAAATTATCATTATGTAAAAAACAACGATTTAAACTACAATTAACTTGACCCATAATTGTGTCATATACACTTCTACGAAATCTATCGACAGCATTAATACTTGAGTTTCTTTGTCTCCTTTCTAAACATGTTTCTACAAATAAGTCCACTTCTCGTTTATCCAACTCATCATTCGCTGCTGTTACAAACTTTGTTGCTGCGTCAAATACTCCTTCAAAGTCTCGTCATATTTCTAAAAGATTATTTGCACCATGCGAAATGCTAACACTATATCCATATCTTTTGTTTGTAGATACATATAACGATAATGGTGTTGTTTCTTTAGCCCACCAACGGGTTTCACCAATAACAGAAATAAATTAAAATTTGCTTAATTTGCGCCATTCATTGAGTAGTTTGTAAGACTCTTTAAAAAAACTGCACATATTTTGAGTAGACCAAAATGAGAAATTGCTTCCGTAACTCTTTGCGATGTTTCTGTAATTGCTAAGTTCAAAACATGTGCATAACATCAGGTATGAACTTGACGAAAGCTTTTAATACTTCATTCAGCCATGCATTAAAACTATTTGATGCACCTTGGATGTGTGCAGCGCCATCAGTACAATTTCCAATGCATTGAATTATGTTAATGTTGATATTTTTCAGAACATCACACACTAACGTACAAAGGTCTTTTCCGGTTGTAGAAGTACAATTTACTACAAAAACTACTTGTTCGGCAACACGATCTTTCACATATCACACAACTGTTGAACATTGATTTTCAACATTAATATCCTGAGTGGTATCAATTTGGATACTATACATTTGCGCATTTTTAACTTCCTTGCTTATTATGTTTTTCATTACTTTTGAAATAGAACTTATTACAGAATTCGCAGTAGTTTTGGATAGAAATGTTACCAAACTGCCTCGTCCTTTACTATCTGTACTTTTGTTTACAGAGTCAACAATATGAGTTTTAAGAAATTACTTATTAGTTAAAGTAGTTCCAAGAAATTTCCATGACCCAAATTATCGTTCAATAATTGGGAAGTTGACAAGTTTATGTTTCTATAACTTAAACCACGTTTTCTAATAACTTTGATAGTCTCAATCACCTGCTCTAAAATTTGTATATTTTTATTTTCAAAACGATTTTTGTTGACAATGGTATATATATTTCTATTATTGATTTTCAGTACATATGATTCTGTTGTTGAAGCATGTAAGAACGACTTTTCATGTTCAGTAACTCGTTGATATATGTGCTTAACATCTACGATGCTGTAACCGCTAATAAATATCGATTTCATCAGAATTCTTACAAAAAGCTAAACAAAAAGAACACTACAGTTTTCCGATATCTTCATTCAAAGATAACCAGCTGCGACGCACTCCATCTTATCGAAAATAAAGCTTGTTACTGTTTAGATTATATTTTGCTTCCAAATTTAGTTGTATTGGATGAATTTTCAAAAATTTGCTTTTCCTTATCTGGTTTAATAAAATAATTAGTTTTCTCACCTATTTCGCTTTCTTCATTATATTTAGCATTTTCTTCTGGTGATATTTCTATTCGTTGTTCTTGGTCCATTTCTTCTCTATCGTGTTGCTCTTTATTATGTAGTGACACATCTGGTTCACTTTCTGGTGCTAAAGAACATGATTGAATTACAGTTCCTGGAACCCCGCCACTGGGTTGAATACGAAATATATTTCATATTTTAGTGTATTTTCTTTCTTGCGCACTTAAAATCTTTTGTTTTTTAATTTTTTGTTTCTCCCAACCTCCTTATCGTTTTGTTGACATTTTGAATTTTTTTTAAATTCCACACAATCATTATTGAATAAAAGTTTTCAACAAACTAATTGATAATTTCGTAGGAGACCGCGAGATTTATGTTATTTAAAGGAATTATATAGTAGGCCATAAATTTTAAGAAAATTTGAAATTTGAAAAAAATTTCAAAAAATTGATTTTTTATTTTTCTGTTAGAACATTTTTATTTTTTGTTAAACATTAATTTTAAGAAAATTTGAAATTGCTCTTGTTTTTATGGGAAAAATTATAAAAATTTTTGTTCTTATTTTTCTGTGGGAATTTTTTTATACATATTTGATAAAAAAAAATTATTTATAGGAAACATTGATTTAATATTCGGCATTTCGGCACGGCCCACCGGGAAATTCCCGGTTCCTTGGTACGCGAGTTCAGCTCTGGATACTGGGATCTAGTTTATTCATAAAAGATTCGTTATATATATGTTGTTGTTTTGTAACTTATAATCTATATTGTTATCTAACAAAATCTTGAAGACAGTCAGGCTGTTGGAAAATTGGACAACCAACAACAGGTGGAAGTTGCATAGGATCAACAAACAATAAGACATTGAGACCCCCAAATAATAGTTCATTGTTTTTATTTCTTGCAGGCGATAATTAATATGGACCAACATTTCATAAGGAATCATAGATACTTCCAATAATCATAAAACGAACATTTACCCATTCTCGTCGCAATGTCTCAAGATATATACCAGTAAATTTGTGATAATCAGGCATTTTATGAGTTTTTTGTATTGGAAGTTTTAATATAGAATGTAAAGTTAAACCATTAACGACACCAGTAGGAGCAGCAATTTTAACAAAAATGCCATTAGTATTAATAATTCCATAACCACGTCGAATTTGTTCAGTTATTAATTTGTATGTAAAAGTTTTACCCGTGCCAGCACTTCCCGTAATTAAAAGAAGTATTGGCACTGGTTTTTAATAATTAACGTCACTCAAAATTTGTAGTTTAATATAGTCAAGAAGCGACTGTTGTTGCATATTAAGTCGTTGAACATTATTTTCATAAACTTGATCAGGAATTTGTACTGGAGGATTATTTTCAGGAAGTTCTACAATCAAATCGGAATCAATGTCATTAATATTTTCCTAACTAATTGTTTGCATATGTTTTAAACAGCATCTAATTCGTCGGCAAAATCCCGAAAAAATCTTAAAGATTCTAGATGTGCTTTTAATTCTAATTTTCTAGCGTTAAATACTGATTTTACAGATTCGCAATTTGAAACAAGATTTGATTCTTGTCTAAAAGGTATATGACATACTAATTGGTGATATAAATGAGAATTAATTTCTGTACGTACAGAAAATTTGGGAGTTTTTACAATAGCTGCTCTATTACGTTTACGCATTCTACTTCTACGTTGATCTTGTAGAATGATAATATTTGAAAAAGTTTGTTGTTCGTCATTATCTAAGTCATACGCGTCATCGATCACGATGCAGGAGACGCGTCATCGTCTCCTTCATCGTGATCTTCACTTCGAATATTTTGAGTATACCACATAGCAAAGTCATATTTTCTAATTCGTCAGGTCGGTTTTGATATCTGTCAAAAAATCGTCAGACAATATTCATTAGCGTGCTCAGTATTATTAGAAAATTGAATTACATTAAATCTTTTTTCGGGTACATGAGTATTGAGAAAAATACTTTTTCGGGAACTTTGTTTAAATTTAAGATGACATAACCGTAATGCACACTCACATGCTGAAACTTGTCGTCTATTTAACATTTCCATAAAAATTTTGAAAAATGGGTCTATTTGTTCTGTACGAATAGACGAAAAAGCGTCACGAAGAGTTTTGTCAAGGGTTAAAAGTTCTCCCTTTGCTACGTATTTTGGAATATAATATGCAATGGCCAAAGTTTCACCGCAAGGTTGGATATGCATATTCCCATTCTAAAGCCGGAGCAAGACTGGACGATAATTATTAATCCATTGTTCACCTTGTCATCTTTTCAATATACATATTCTACCACCATTATGCATTAATTCATTTGAGTCAGGGTCAATAATTTTTGTTCTATCAGTCAATCTGCGTGGAAATCCAAAGCTACAGTGTTAAGTATGTTTATAACAAGAATTAGTATGCAGAGGTGTTTGGAAATTTTTAATTAATCTCTGAAAAGCTTCATCTTCATTTGAATTAGGTAATAATGGATTCTTGTAATTTTTAGCATAATGATGGAAAATTTTGTACCCAAATAATCATATGAAGATGCGGAGAACCACTATTCCGAACCACTATGCCACTATTCCGAAACACCAGCAAATAATGTATCATCATTAAGAATAACTTGCATTGAGCTTGAACTCTATTTTCAAAACTCTTATTACAACAACTGGGTACTTTTCAATCATTACTGATGTATCGTCCATTGAATGAGTCTGAGGTAATCTATTTAGTCGTCCATCAGCTAAAAGTAAACCTTTTCTTAAGTCATGTCGTTTTAAATTAGGGCTGAAGGTCAAAGAGAAAGTCGGAGGACCTAATTGTTTACTTATAGCAATAATTTCCTTTAACATACAAATGTAAGTCTTCCACAACATGTCCAGGTTGCTGTACCTTTTTCCCACAAACGTTAATATGTATTAGATTTAGTTCTACAATATTCATACATAGCTAAAGAGTACATTAAATATTCAGGTGTTGGGAAACGTGTATCACTACTCATAATTCTTGTTTGAAAATAGTCTAATGGCGTTATATCGACTTGACGAGTTTCTTGAAAACCATTAATTCCATATGGGAATAAAGGAAACCACGCAAGTTCTTCTGATTTCAATTCATGAGAAACATTAACAGCTGAATCCGTTTTACGTCTAATTTGATTTAAATATATTTCGCCATGGTGATTTGGGATTTCTACAATATCTGAAACACTTGGACGATTGTTGTCTGCATGAAGCATAATACTATGATTAATTGGAATATAATAAGTAGATTGAGGTGATGTTGCAAGTTGATTTTCATGACGATTTAAATTATTAATAACAATTGGATTAGGATCATGAGAAGTATCATATAATATTTCTATACTTATTACCTAAATAGTAAATTGTGCGTTTCTATTTCTACCGCCAATACTTAATTTTAATAATCGCACTAATTGTGTTTGAGATTCTGTTTCAACCACACAACCTTTTCCAGTTTGAAAATTTGAACGGGTTGAAGCACAACCCGTTCAAATTTTGAACGGGTTGTGCTTCAACCCGCTGGGCCACATGAATGTGAATCAAATAAATAATATTTTGTTATATTGTCAGTTAAAATTTTTCCAGTCAACCATGAATAATCATTAAAAATAACAATACCAAAGTCGTGTCCAATAAAAAAAGTCAAAATGACGGTTTCGAGAGACAAGCTATTTGAATTACCGCCAACTGTATCAAAACATTCAGGATCATTTGAAAAATTTACTCGTCTATCAAATATTTCTGTACTACAAGGTAGTTCATTCACATATAACTGGCGAGGATTTTCGCTTACAATTTCTTCATATAAATTATTACCGTCAAGAAGTATTTGGTCAACAGTAGTCGAAGTCCAGTCATTAATTGGTAAAAGTTTAAGTTTTACAAGAGCTGCAATAGTCATTTCAGTACATCGTTGCCCTGCATTGCATGTATTCGAAATATTTGATTAGCCTGATGAAAATTTACGCGAAGACCACGAGTTTGATTGCGTTTCATTTTCCATTCACTTTGAACACAAGAAACGGGAAAAAGTTGTGGGACCCCACACATATTTTGAATGTTAAATTCATTCGGAATTGTTACGTCTTTGTAAAGTGGATTATTAGTAATAAGCCAGCAAAGAGCAGTTTCAAGGCTAGAAAAGTTGATATCTAATTGTCGAATGACATTAACATTTTCCAAAACTTATGTTATTAATACTAAGCTACATTCACCAATATGGCGGGGTAATAATTATTCTGGTATTTATTGGACGTCCTGAGCACAGTGGATAGCTTGTCATTTAAGTGCTTTTTGTCCAAATCGTCCATCAAGTTTTATAATTTTAAGATATAAATTTATGCGGGAAATTAATCATCGTTCCACAGAAGTTAGTAGTGAAATATCGTCAGGAATTACGCCGGGATAGAGTGCATTCCAGTAGGCCCGAGAAGGATTAGATTTTTTGCGATTATTAGTTAAATAGGCCTTGCAACGTTTGCATAATTTTAAAGAAATATTTTGTAAGACAGATGGTAAATAGTTAGAACCGAAACGACTTAAATTGTTTTCTAATAATGTAATAACTTGACATGGATATAAAAATTTTTTACATACCATATAAGGAGAATCAGCCAAAGCATTTATCCGTTTATGAAAAATATTATCCAAACGGTCATGTTTTTGAATATCTCAGAGATCTCGACGTCTTTCTGTATGAGCAGTATACAGAAGCTTCTCTTCTCTTGTTACGTTCTTCCTCCGATTCATTTAAAATTCTTTGTTGTTTTGAAATTCTATTAGCTTGTTGTCGTGTTGCTTTTTGCTCTAAACTTTCAGTCATCAGTTTTCTTCTTTGAATTAATTTATGATTTTTCTAGTAAAGATTTTTTTTGAAGTCGTGCAGCATGCCAAATTCAATTTTTTTTAAAATTATTGTTTTAATGTTTATTAAATTGTTCACTGAATAAATATTAAATGTTTCCGTACTTTTTTTAATGTTATTTAGAATGCCGATTGCAAATAACTATGCCATACGAAATCTCTTTGCATTCATTTTTGAGTAAATTACCTGATCTTATATCATAACACAGGTCATACAGATTATCACAGGTCATAAAACAAACACAAAAAAACTCAAATTTTCATTTTAAAAGTAGTTAATGAAATAAAGAAGCAAGTAATTTATTTTGATCAAATATGTAAAAAAAATTCTAAATAATTCTAAAATAGTACATAATATAAAAAAAAACAATAAAATCAATATAAAGGGGCGGTAGTTACACTCATTATTTAATTTAGTTTTATTTCAAAGGACGCCGAAATTTTGTGTTTTTTCTTTATACTTTTTTTGTACATCTTTTTTTAGATAAATTAAAATATTTTTTGTAAAATGTACAAAAAAAAAGTATATAGAAAAAATACATCTGGTATTATTCTTAATCAATGGTATTACTAAACTATACGTTTTTGAAAATATGGTAAATATATTGGTAATATATCACAAATACGTTAATTAATTTTTAAATTTTAGATATAAACTTTAAAGCTTAATGAACCTCTATAATATTATATACCTTCGAAATATCAGCATAACTTTTATTCTAAGAAACGCAGAATGTATAAGAAAATCAAACATTATGAAAAGCAGAAACAGATAGTATTCATTAAAATTTTCATTGTTGTTAGCTATTTTATGTACATAGACTAAATTTATTGACAATAATAAATTAATATTAAGTATAAAATATTTAAAAATAAATCTAAATGTTTTGAAATTTTTCATATTTCTTTAATCAGGATATTAAATTAATAATAAAGAAATCATTTTTTCTCAATCTAAAGTTCATTAAATTCTAATATTTTTAATGAGTTATGTTCTTATAAAAAAAATAAAAAATTATTAATAATTTATAATACCAAAAAAAAAGAAAAACAGAATTTTATTATTTTATCAACAATTGAAAATTTTTCTACATTAATATATGAGAAATGAATGTCCTTTTTTCTTCTATTCCTTTTTAACCTGCCATAAATCATTTTTTATATGTTTTCTTTTCCCGAAATAGAATAAAAAAAATTGGTGTTACTTTTTTTTTTATCGAAAAACTTAATGATTTAAAAATTACCAGTAAATCATAATTTTCGGATTTATAGAAATAATATTTTTTTTTTTTTTTTTGGTTCTGAAAATCGTAGAATTTTTGGTTATAAATGATTTTAATTTATGTTGTAATAATTTTTATTTTTTGTACTAATAAATCTTATCATAAATTTTATTTATTTTCAGTAGGATTTTAGTAATATTTATTTGTATATGAATGAATTATAATTCTAATTAAATATTCATTTTTTAACTTCTCATTAAATTTGAATTTTAAAATTTAAATAGAATTTCAGTAAAAGTTTTAATTTTTGCATAAAAATACATATTAGATATTTTTTTTTATATATTTTTTATTTTGAATATTTTCAATTATTGTTTTAAAATTATAAGTTTAAATATTGATTTTAACATTAAGGCTCCATAGTTTATTGATTTTAAAATTATTTTTCATTGAAAATTTATGAAAATCAAAAAAGATTAATTTGAGTACATATATATAAATATATGTATATATTTAAAAGTTATGACAAATTGTTAAAGAACTAATAATGAGTAAAAGTTATAAATTTCCGGTGGTAATTCTAGGATAATATTTTTTTTTTATACAAATTTTAAATTTAGTTAGCGAAATGTAGTCTAAGAAACGAACGGGAAGGTTTCATTATTTTTCTTTTTAGCAAATATACTTCTATTTGGTATTACAGTAGGGTTTAATTTGGCTGAGTCTTATAAAGTTTGTAAAAATTATATGTATTATTTTGAATGCTTAATCATTTATAGTATTTACTCATTATTTTTCATTCGGCTAAGCAAAGTCTTTTTCCATTTTCTCACATATGAGTAAGCATTCAAATTTGTTTCAAAAATTGATTATTTCTATTGTAACTACTTTTTGCTTAGTTCCATAAAATAAAAATCTTATTAATTTCCTTCGTAACAAATTGATACAATATCGACGAATTATATATACTTATTGAACTATTTAGCTCCTGGTATATGAGATGACATACAAATATGAACTAAATCAATTAAATATTTTTATTCAAATAGCCCCTGGTATATAAGATGATATACAAATATGAACTAAATCAATTCAATATTTTTATTTGATGAAACTCTGATCTATTTGAATTCATGGAAATTCTGTATTATAAGTGTTTATATTATAAGTAAATATTGCCACTAAAAATTAATTAAATCAATTTAATGCAAATCTAGATAGTTCTAAGGCAAGAAAATTTTCAATTTTCTGATATTACTTATTTAAATTTAAATTTTTGTTTTTTGTGTGCTTATTTATACAATTTTCAATTTATGTATATATTGAAAATTTAAAATTTTCCAGTATTTTGAAAGTTTGTACAATAATAATTTATATTTGTTTTTAAGGACAATCCAATTGAACAGTACTATATAGATATTTAAAATTAGTGTCGAATATAATTTCATTGATTAGAATTTAAAATTTATCAATTCTAATTGAAATTTCATCAAAATATCGAATTAAACATACCAACGTCGGTTAAATAGCCTAATAAATTTTATGTAAAATAAAACCATAAAAACTATTAGGGAATATTGAAATGTGAAATTTTGTACATATATTATACATATTTAAATTAGTTGTAGAGCATAATTTGCATAAATTTTTAAATTGATCTGTAAAGAGTAGAGACCTTAATAGAAAATTATCTATTTTTGCTTATAATCGCTATATAAAATATCTGAATACTGCACTTATCTTTATTGTTTTAAACCTTTAAGACCTATACGTACGCAATCCCAAATAAGTTGTTTATATGTATCATGTAAATATGTTGTTTTTATGTATCCCAAATATGTTGTTTAATATATCATGTCAGGAGTAAAACTATTTTATTTGTTAATTTTTCTAGTATTCATTCTTATTTTAGTAGTTTAGAAATTGTTTTATATTGCTCAGAAAAATTTGTTTGTTGATTTCAATTGTAATAAATACAGTATATTTTATCTTGAAAACAGATATAGCACTTTATTATTTATTTTTATTAATTGCTATCCCATATCATATTTCCGGTTGAATAAAATTAACATCAGAAACACCAGACAAAATGGACATAAATTAAATCTACAGATTAAAACTATAACAAAAAAAAGGATATAAAAATCCAAATATTTCTAAAATAATTAAATTTATTTTAATGGAAAATAAATATCAACAGAAAAATAAAGAATTTTAAAATTAAAACCTTGAAATCGTACATTTAATAAGAATTATTAAAATTAAAACTATCCTCATTGTATAATTAGTAAATTCTTTGTGTAATATTAAATTTATTATAATTAAATATAAAAATATTTCGAAATTAATTAAAATTAAATCTTAACTAAAGGTTATCCAAAATTTCTTTCATTACATTTCCTATTTTTCTAAAATATAAAAAAAGATTTACAAATTATAATATTTTCTATTTAAATCAATTTGCAGTATACGTTAATTAAATTTTTGATAATAAAATATTTTTAATTTTATTTACCTAAAATTATTTATAATATCAAATGGTAAAGATAAATTTATTTGATTATATTTTTTTATACTCCGTTTATTTTTAAAATATAAAGTAATTTTCCAAATATTTATATTAAAATTTTGACAAAGGGAATGTTAAATTAAACCAAACAATTTTTGTACCAAACATGATTTAGTTTTCCATAAATGCAATCCTTAGATTTATAAAGTGCATTTTATTTCAATATAATTATTTGGTATTTATATAAATATTAAAGAAAAGAATTAAAGAAAATTTTTAAATTTGAAATTAAATATTCTTTTTTCACAAAAAATTTCAAAATTTCTATAAATAAATATTCCCTTCAAAAAGTCCTTATCAAAAATTTATATTAAAATGTAATATAATTTTTGAGATATGTTATGTTCGTTTAAAACTTTTCATAAACAGCATTAAATAAAAAAAATATATAATATTTTTGAAATAGAATATTTAATAAATAAAATTTCTTTTTCGGTTTTTAAAAATATAAAAAATATTTCGCTTGGAGTATAAATTAATTTTTTAGTATTTCGTTACATGATATAATATTTTTATGAAAACATAATTAAATTAAATAAAAATTTCTTTTATTGTTATAAATAATTTTTCTAACAAACCTATTTAAACTAATATGATATTTCAGATTTTTAAATAATAATTTTACCATTTTTACAAAATGCATATTGCAAAAATCAATTAAAGTTATTACAATATTTAATGTATTTTTTATTTAGATTTTTAAGAAATTTATATTAGTTAAATTTATGAAATTATAATTTTTAGAAATATTTAATTTCTTAAAATTTTGAAATGCAATTAGAAATTTTGATTTGCAGATATATGAAATCAAGATATTTAAATGACTTTTCTAATAGAATTTCAGATTGAAATTTCTATGAGATATTAGTTGATAATATATATTGATTATTATACTCGTATATTTATCTTCAAACTTGTATTATGTACTTTCATCTCTGATACAAAATAATCTATATAACACATTATATGTATATGTAAACATAAATTTATTTTATAGATTTCATAAAAGCAAATAATTTTTATTCACCTTTAATAATATAATATTATCAGTTTTCACCATATATAAATACCCAGAGATATGTGACTGCCATAAATATAAATATTTAACAAATAATGTGCAATAAAGTATAATATCTCTATTTTTATATATAAATTAATTTTATATAATATTTTATATAGAAATGAATGTCAAATTGTACAAAATTTATCATTTGACAAATATATGTACGAAAGTGAGATTTTTTCAAGATAAATCAACTACGGATTTTTAATAGATAATTTCCAATATAGTTTTATTTTAGATAAATGTTCTTATGTCTACGGTATAATATTATCGTAGAAAATTTATAATATTGCCTAACCAATAAGTACTAGTTTATGTTAAATAAAATATATTTATTGTATAGCTCATATTGAATCTTGTATTCAAATTAAAGAGAAAGAACTAAAATAGTTTCATTTTCGTAACATTATTATAATTCTATTTTCGACTAGTAATTTCTTCGAAGTAACTAATAATATGTACTATAAAAGTAATAGTAAGTTTTTATAAGTTTTATAGTATAGTAAGTTATAGTAAGTTTTAAAAAATATACATAAATTTAAAAATTGTAGCTTGTACAACTTTTAGTAAAAATGGTTTTACATATTTATAAACTTTATTTTTTTTTTTTGTAAAAGTTTGATTGAAAGAGCAAATTATCTTTCGCGTTATGTTATTTCACACAATTATTATGTTGATTTTGATTTTGTTAAAATGGTCTCCAATTAACAAAATATAATATTTTTCACAAGTCAGAAGTTTTGTTCCATGAAAGGACGACTTTAACATTTTTATATTTCCAAATTTAGCTATTATTTTTATGTTCATATTCTACAGTTACTTGGTTACAGTTACTGCTTTAAAATGAATATTAATTTTTTTGCCCCTTGTTCGCCCCCCTTACCGAGTTATCTGCACTTGAAGTGATAACATTTTATATTGCAATTTGGACTTACTAATTTTATATGGATTCCGAACCATAAATTTCTTTATAGTGAAAAAACTTTTAATTGCAACAAGGTAATGGCTTTATTAGTGAGACATTTGTTATTAGCAAATGGCCTCGTTAGCATTTTTCCCAGTCTTAAATTACATTTTATTGTAATTTTATTACTGGTACTCATTTAAAGCTGAGTAAACTTAGACTAACATCGATGTCTCGGACGAGAGTTGAACCCAGTACCTAATGCACCCTAGCTTATCACACTACCACTTATGCCACCGTCGGTCTTAAAATGAATCTTAATAATCTATCTAATATTTGTTAACATACTAAATAATAAATTCCACTGTATAATAATATTTTATTTTCCATTACTATTTTCCATACACCTGTCCTGAGTTGTTGTTGAAGTGTAAAATTTCAAAACAAATAATTGTAGATTTTTTTGCCAAGGTCAATTATCTTTTTATCTAACAAGTTATTTTTCTTTTATATATTTACTTTAATTCCTTTCAGGGTATAACTATTCATCATGTTTTTTTTTTTATTATTAGTATTTTTATTTCGCAAATTTACTTGTCAACTAAAGTCTTTTTTAATTTGTAAATAGATCCGTTGTTTCGTGTTAAATCATCAGATAAAGAATAAATTCCATTTATCTCCTTCAACGTTTTTTTTTTTTTTGTTTTGTTATTTTTATATTTGCTTTCATTTATGTCACGCTTGAAATTCTTTCAGAAATATGTATATAAAACACTATAGAAATTTAAGTAAACAGAAAATTACATGAACAACTTTTATTATTACGATTTAATGTTTTTATTTGTTAAGAAAAAAAAATAAATAAACTTGACACAAATCTCCACTACAAATAATAAAACATCAACATTAAAAAATAAATATAAACAATAACAAAACGTACGCAAATACATATTACATAATATAATAAAAAATAAACTAGATTTGTTGACATTTTTATTATTTCGGAGAGATAAATAAAAATCTTTGAAGAAGAAATGATCAACAATAGAAAAATAAAATTTAACACTGAGACAAATATGAATTGCTAGTTTCAAGGATAAATTGTTACGTAAAAGGATAAATTGATGTTAAAGAATAAATAGATATTATTGTATTATTGAGTTATTAATATGACAGTCAACTGTACGTAATATTTTGTAAAAAAAAAAAAATATACAACTACATAAACTATGATTATATAACACAAGTACTATGATTTGTACTTGCATTATATAATATCTTTTAACTGCTTAGTCATGTAAGCAATTTATGTTTAAGTATCACGCAGAATTTTTAAGAAAATAGCACCAAAGTTTGAATGTGAATTTCATAGTATAAAATATCCTTTTTATCCATTTTAAATATACTTTTAGGAAATTTGGTATGTGTATGCTTTAAATTTTTTTCAAACAGATAAATTAATATCAATCATAATTAATAGACAATCTGATTAAATATTATGAAAGTATTAATTGTTGGGAATAATTGAAAATATTTCATCAAAAATAGAGAACATATCACTTAAAAATGAATAATGATGATTTCACGAATTATTGTTGAATTTCTGAATATTAAATAATATAAATATAATATATAATGAACTTTGAAATTCTACAAATTTCTAAAATGTCCAAAATAAGAAAAATAGTCAACAAACAAAATTACACATATATCAATAAAAATATATTTTTTCTATCTTAAATAATTTAGTAGATAACGTGATACGTAAATTAATTAAATTATAATAATGAAATGACGATCAGGCAATAAACCTAAATAGCATAATTAATTTTACTTGATTTAATATCCTTTGTAAACATATCTGTCTTAAAATAATTTATTTACATGCAAAGAGTCTGTTTTTTTTTTTTTTTTTTTATATATATATAAACATTTATAAAGAATTTTAGATTTAATAACATAAATCATTTAATTTAATGATACTTATAATAAATCTTATTTTCAACATTAGAACCTCATAGTTGTCAAGGACTTTTACGATATATAAAAGTAAATATTTGTAAAATATTATTAACAAAAAACAAAATTACATCGTCATTAATATAACTTTTATATATTAATTTTTGGAAATTTTATTAAGGAAAATATAATATTAATTTATATTCAGTTCTTAAAGCATTGAAATATTTTTAATAAAATGATTCCAATATAATGAAAAAAAAAATTAAATTAATTTTTAAATGTTTTAATTAAATTAATTTTTAAATGTGCTATTTTATTATCAATTATTTATAAGTATGTTCAATGGTTCTTTCATTTTTATTTCTAATTTTCTACAAATTTCATAATATTTTACAATATATAAATAAGTTTATAAAATTTTAGTAAAAGTTCTACAAACTTTAAATAAATATACTTACTTAAAATTATTATCAGAATATAAATATTTTCGAAAACCAATAATTTATTTCCATTATCCTTTATTATGTATGGTATTAAATTCGTTAAAAATTCCCAATCGTAACTTTAACAAAAAAATGTCTCAAAATTGAAACTATTATTAAGCAGTAGTAACATTTTTTTAGAGAAATAAAATTTATTTCAATTAAATACCAAAATATCTTAAACATTTTTTATAATCTTGCTTGGAAAAATGTTTTTTTTTATGTCATAAAATTGATTTATAAATATCGAAAAAATATTTGAAAAAATACCATTATAAAGAATCTAATTTTATTTTTCTTCCCATTCTTCGACTTCCAATAGAACATAAGATGATCAGATGATAAATTAAATATCATCCTGATAATTCGGAAGGAAAATGCTTATAAAAGAGATAATTAAAAGTTACAATTTATATAAAAATTAATGGCGGTATTTGAATTTAAATTATGGCGGTTTCGTGCTTCAATCATTGAACGATTTTAATGAATTTACAGAATTTGATAAATAGTTGTAAACTAGAAATATATAGTAGCTATTAATTTGACGAATATCAAAGGGACGATTACTGATATCGAACTGGCAAATTGCTCACATTAAACGCTACTCTATTGAGGCATGAAATTTATCACGAGAAAATGGATAATTTTCATAAATTACAGGTTACTCTAAGAGAATGTGGAGGAGAACAAACAAGAATACTGGCTAAAATCGGGGTGGAACTGAAAAATTTATCTGAAATTACACAATGATGACGTACAGTAGTGGATGCCTTATGTCATACAAGGAGATAAAGCAATGAATTTGGAATATAGTTTTTAAGTACTTATTTTAGCGATTTTGCTATATAATAAAACCGATTTTATGACTGAAATCTAATAAAAAAGCTTGTAAATTTCTTTAATATAAAACAAAATATATAAATATATTTTTTTTATTTGCAAAACTTTAAGAGCAAAATTATATTTTATTTAACACGGACATTTTTTTGTCTCCAGTTATCCAAAAACAGATATACAAGTATATTAAAGGAAATGTTAAAGGAAACATTTCTATACAGAATATCGTATTAATATTTGATAATACACAATTAAAAGAAATAAAAAGGAAATTTTTGTCACGTGTTAAAATTTATGATTTTTTATTAATGCAGTTTTTCTTGCATAGGATTTTTTCAATTTTATTTCGAAGTATGTACATATATATGGTTTTTTTGAGTACTACTAATTAAAGAGAGTTGAATGTGCTTAATGAATATCTCCTTAGACAAGGATATAGAAAGTTTTATCAATTGAAATAAATGTAATGTAATCTTAAATTAATTTCTGGTATAATTACAAGTTTGGAAATGACAATTTTGTAATGGAAGAAAACTAAAAAATCGATCGACATGATATGACCCCGTGAAAGAGATCACTGGCTTAGAAGTATCAGCCTCTGAATGATCTGTAAGGAAAAGGTTACCCAAATATCTCAATATTCTACATCTCACCACATTGCTACATCAGACAGAAGCTGCTCCACAGTTTCTTAATGGTTTCTACTCTAAGTCATGCTCGTGAGGCATGGTTTCTCAGGAAAATTGATAAGCGTATGTTTTATCAGGAAAATGTATCCAGTAGCGACTCGGGGGGAATAAACTATATGATGATTATTAATACTTAGTTAAAGTTATTTGGTTATTAATTTTTTTTTAGTTATTCAGTTTTTAATATTTTCTAAATATGTATAACTATTAATTCATACTAAATTATCAAAATAAATTTTTTAAAAATTATTTTTCAAAAAAAAAAAAAAACCTTAAAAAATTGGATTTTCCACAAGTTTGGTTTCTTCAAAATAGTTAAATTACTAAGTTTAGTAATAATATTTAATGTAATATAACAATATATTTGTGATGGTATCAAATATATATGTAAATGTGGTTTTTAAATTTTAAAGGGAAGTTTTTTTGTCGGATGTATCCGATTTTCCTATACTGGTTATATCATATAACGTAGCATATAATTATGTTTACATAGAATTAAGAAAAATATTACATAGATATTATATGCCATTAGCAAGACTATTTTAAACTTTAATAATGTAAATATATATATATATATACATATTAATATTATTAAGTATACATAGTTCAGACGATGCCCTAAAAAAGTAATATGTTGAAAGGTTGGTTGGTTTTTGTAGAGACGTTAATAAAGTGCTAAAAACAATATTTTAATCCTATTTGGTCTTGCTCTTTAAAGCCATTTAAGTGTTTTTTGGTTCAAGATTACATGACAATAACATTATCTATTAGAGAAAATTTTCGAAAAATTGTATGAAGAAAGAGATTATTATATTTTATCACATTTTTTACTTTCATTAAAACTAAATATTTTTGAAAATTAAGTATGGTATATTTTTTATGGTATAGGATAAGCTTAATGTATCTGTTTCTAATTTCTATTATATATAGACATTTTCCTGTTAGTATTGTCTTGCAACTTAATGCTAGATTTTATTTAATTTTCACTTATATATTATACAACTATTTGATTTTTAGTAAATCAATTTAAAAAAAAAAAACATATTTGAAATCATAAATATGATTTCAAATCATATAGGATGCGACAAATGATAACGAAAGACAAATATTATTTATGACACAAAGCTTCTATAAAAGATTTTTTAGTATTATTTATATATTTTAATAAAGTTAAAAAGGACATTAAAATTTACTTCTTTTGGAAAATTTTCGACAGCTGCTTGAACAATTTTCAAAAAATATGAAAAAAATGTTTTAATATTTTTGGAACATGATTTTTTTTTTTTAATTTAATATACATCTACATAAATTTTGATACGAGAAGTCTTTTCCAATTTTGAAAAATATTGTGTTTTGTAGTGGTAACTCTTTCTTATTTTTGTAATCGAATTTATTATAATTTATTTTTATATATGAAATTATCACATTTTAAATACCAATTTTGTTTAATAAACTAATAGTTTGAATGAAATGACATATTTTGGTCTCGTTTTCATGGTGCTATCAGAACTACAAAAACGGTATGTTTATCTCTTATTCTATTCTAAGGAATTTTGTAACAATCGCTGGAAACTTTACGTTTTCTGCAAAAAAATTTAAAATTTACGCAAAAAGATGTCAGTAGCATTATTTTATGTATTATTTAAAGAATGACCGACGATGGCTTAAGTGGTAGTGTGCTAAGCTAGGGTGCATTAGGTACTGGATTCAACTCTCATCCGAGACATCGATGTTGGTCTAAATTTATTCAGCTTTAAATGAGTACCAATATTAAAATTACAATAAAATGTAATTTAAGACTGGGAAAAATGCTAACGGGCAAGGCCATTTCCTAACAACAAATATTTCAATAATAAAACCCATTAGCTGGTTGCAATTAGAAAGTTTCTTCACTATAAAGAATTTTTTGGTTTGGAATCCATATAAAATTATTATGTCCGAATTGAATGTTTAGAAACCCTAAATGGGATGCCTAGGCCCGATTTGGCCTGTTGCGCCATTCAAGAAGAAGAAGATTTAAAGAATGGATTGCCATAAAAAAAAATATTTTTAATTTAAAATTAATTTTAATTTCATTTGTTTGATAAAACTATTTCGAAAATTTTTAATAAGTTTTGTAATATTCATATTTTTCTATTAAACTAATAAAAACTAAAGCTTTTAATATAATAAATAAACCAAATCTACACATTGAAATCTAAATTTATATTAATAATTTATTATTCAAAAGGAAATTTGTCTTAAATTGGTAACTTATCATTAAAATAATCTTAAATGGTTAAATTAAACATATTTTTAAAATAAATTATTATATGTGTTTATATAAATTTAAATTAAAAGTAAACACTTATACATGATAATTATTTTCTCATAAAATAATCTAAAATAATTAACTTTAATTAACTTAAAATATATTATGTGTAAAGTAATTTTAAATTTAAAATAAAATATATATAAAAAAAAATTCAAAATTTAATTTTACCTTTAAAAAGGAATATTAAATTAAAAAATTTCCCAAGTGACACTTATAGTGGTTAAATTTTCAAGAGTAAAATCAATATTTATGTATTACATATGATTTAACAGAAGGATTATATAAATATATTTTATTAATTTTGACATGAATGAGAATATAAAATATGTGAATCTGATAAATAAATAAAATATATAATTGATATAAAATATGATGTTCTGTTTTGTTGATTAATAATAATAATAAAAAAAAATGTTGAGCTATTATGATGATTATATTTAGATTATTAATTCCTGAAATATTTAACTAATATAAACCGTAATACATATTTTGGTCAGTAAATCAATTTTCCTGCTGTTTAATTAAAACTTTTATTTCACCATAATCATAATATTTTTTGAAAATCATTTGAATTTCTTTTTCTATTAAATTCTATTGATTTCTGAAATGTGTCTTAAAGTATGTTTATTGATCTAGACTTCTGAAATGTATGCTAATAATTATTAGAATATTGTTTGTGGCGTTAGAGCAAATATTAAGATAACTATCATCATCATTATGACAAATATAGTAATATTTTTGTGCATATATTTCTTTTGGGATACGTAAAACTTTTTTTAAAATTATTTTTTACTGGAAAAGTCATGATTATATTCTATTTCATTAAAAAATGATAATATAAATTGATTAGTCTATTTTATCTAAAAAGCATTTCGATTTGATTAGAATACAGTATGGCATTTAATTGTATGCTGTCAAAAAAAATTTTTTTTTTTTTTTTTTTTAAATTCGTAAATAAAAAAACTATAAAATCTTTTATCATTTCGAATTTTATTTTCTAATTTTAAATGCCACTAAAAAAAGTTATATTACATTTTTGTATCTTTTTATGATGAAAAATTGGAAATTGTTTTATTTTATTCATTGTTTTTTTTTTTTTTTTTTGCATTCTCAATGGAGATTAACCATAATTTTAGAGGAAGTCGTTGAAAAGTTTATTTGTGCATTTTGTGAATGAACTGAATAATATTTTTTTTTTTGTGAAAACTTTGATTTCCCTATAGAATTTTCTTTTTATTATAGCACTTATTTTTTGTAATAGTATAAATATTTTTAATTATTTATATTTGTTTACTAAGGGTGATAAGTGGAATTTGTATCAGGATTGGAACAAAATTTGATTTTAAATTATATAAAAGGAGGCAATTTTTGTATAGTTAAACTTTAAAGTTTAACTCCAAAGGAATTTTTTTTTTTTTTTTCGTCAATGGAATGAATTTTGAAATGAACAATTTATTATTAACAATTAAATATAATCTCAATTAAATATTTAACAAAAAAACATAATTTATTTGTTTTTATAATTTTTGATTAAGAAATTCATTTTGAACATTTTCAATCCAATCAATAAACGACGAAACTCGAACATAAACTGAAACACTTTTATTTAATTGACCACATAATGCTGGACCCCATGATACAATTCCAATAATTTCATTTAGATTTTCTGTATTCAATTGAACTAATGGTCCACCTGAATCTGAACTACAAATACCAGTTGCAGTTGAATCAAATGTACAAATATTGGTTTGTGCTAAGAATTCATCAAAATGTGGAAAATCATGCATACACTGTTCTGTTGATAAAATTGGTATCTCAGCTGTTTGTAATATTGATGCAAATTTACCATTAATATTATCCAAAAGTCCCCATCCAAAGAGTGTAGCTATTCCTGTATGAATTTTTTCAGATTTTGGTAATCGGATTGGTTGAACACTGTCAGTCCAAATAAATGGTTCTTTCACATAAATTAATGCAAGATCATTTGGTCCAACATTACCGCCATATTTTTCATGTACTTTATACCAATAGATTTTACGTCTTTGTTCTGTAGGTTCACTAGTCAATTGAATATTATGACGTCCAGCTTGAATTAACATTTCTGTAGCTTTATTACCATTGAAACAGTGTCCGGCTGTTAATATCCAATTTTCATTAAGAATAGCACCACCACAACTATGCACTGGTGAACCTCTATTAATAACTTGAAGAGAAATTATGTAAGGTGCACTATGTGGTGAGGCATCGTATCCATTTGCAATTCTTGCATTTATATGATAGCAAAATGATACTTGTACGATTGCCAGTAGTAAACTGACAGCAAAACAAATATTTAAAATTAAATTCATATTTATTTCAACAATATACTGGTGGAGCTGTACAAGTTGTTGTGGGTTCTTATATACAACGATTTGAATTTTTTTGAAGTAATTTAACCTTGAACTTGATAAGATAATATTGTGGTTGCTGATTTGTATTTTAAAAATAGGTTAAAGTAATATTTTTGTCTTTGGTTTAAAAATAGCGCAAAATTATCTATACTAGATAATAAAATGAAGTTGATTGAATTCATTACTCAATTATGGAATTTAAGGCAGGATCATAATAGTATAAATTTGATTAGATAAAAATAATATGAATAAAGCTTCTACTTTTAAAACAATAGTATTGAATATAATAAAAATGATTATGTTATGACACAATCTTACTTTATCAACATACAGAAATGAAAAATATTAATTTTAATTAAATATTTAAAAATTAACTATGACACATTCCCTACTTAATAATCTAATTTTTCAATTTAGTTTTTATTTTAATTTAGATTTACTAAATAATTTAATTTAAATGGTGAAATTTCTGAGGCTGCAGCCTCTACAAATTTTTTCTACAAATACGACTAAATCAGATTCATTAGAAGTAAACAAAAAACATGAAAAAAATTTGAATTTTATTTTCAATTTATCCATACATATTATTTATGTAAAAGCATAAAACTTTATTATGATATTCAAGAAGTTATAGAAAAACAATGTTAATAAAAAAAATAACCAATTAGTTACAGTTATATTTATACAAAATAATATAAAATAAATAAATTTGAATAAATTAAATTTTAATTAATCAAAATAATAGGAAATCCTTATATACATACTCAACTATAAAATACATGGAATTACAATAACTAAAAGTTATAATTATAATATTAATCAAGAAACATGTAGTAAAATTTATTTTGGTTAAATTATGTTTAATAGATGACCATAAATAATTGTGTGGTTAATTAATTATAGAAAGTTTGAAAATAAATTTTTGCGGAACTGATATTAATTTAATAGGATATTAATAACATAAAAGACTATTTTTTTTGTCAAAAATAAAATATATTTAGATGTAATTTAGCAGTAAAAAAATTCCAATAAAATGTCTAAACTAGATTTGAACTAATACTGGGAGGTCTACACTAGATTTGGGCTTTTGCGCCATTGAAGAAAGACAAAAAAAAATATAACATTATACCATTGAAAATTTAAAATGATTACTAAATCAGAAAAAATTCGAAAAAAGCTGCTCAATTATTAATACTGCTCACAAAAGACATGCTATAAAATACACAATACGATAACGAAGATTTGCTGAGACTATTGTTGGTATAATCAAAAGACATACCGCTGCTCTTGAAGATAGAGATAAAATTATCCCAAGACATTTATGCTTCTCATTCCCATGCTGTCATATTAAGTAAAGTCGTTGATCGTAACTGATGCTGACAACGTAAGAAGAAATTCCTATAACCAGTAGTTCATATGAGCTATTTAAGTAATCGCTACTTTAAAAATACTTTACTGTCAAAATTTAATTAATGTTTTAATTTAATATTAATTTATATTGTATAATTAATTTTGCATATGCCAAATTCCATACAATTTAAATTGTATTTATAAAAATTAAATTTACGAATTAAATTTTCAAAACTTTCTATAAAATCAATAATTACTACATACTACATATATTGAAAATCGAGAAAATTAAATTATTTTGTAAAATACAATTTTAAATATAATTTTTTTAAAAAAAATATGCTTTTTATAAATATGTTACATAACTTTGTCGTGCCAACTTAATTAAATTAATTCGAAACGACTGACTTATTTAATAATAATTAATTCGTTGCTCTGTATAATCAATGATTATAAAGAATTATAGGTGAAAGCAAATTGTTAAGAATATGTTCATTGGATGACCTAATTTCATAATATGCTAATAGCAATAATACAAATTTTTTAATTACTTATAAAGTGGAAATAAATAAATACAAATAATTAACTTAATCGTATCGAATAATTTCCAGCATATTAAGTTTGAAAATATTTAACCTGAATCATTACATTATTATTTGGTGATTTCTTTCGATTATTGGTGTAACGATTATTTTATAAATTGTGAAAATTTTAATTAATATTATTGCAGTTTTGTTTTTTTTTTTTTTTTGGTCCTGTACATGATTAATTATATTTTGAGTTTTGAGGCAACAATTAATGAACAGAAAAAAATTCATTATACAAATTAAATCATTCAATTTTAAAATTAATTTCGAATATTTTAATAAATTTTTAATGTTTTAATAATACATATTATATAAAAATGATAATATAAGAGAATGTTTTGGGGAAAAATATGTTTTAAATAAAATGATATTGCGGATGTTTTATATAAATAATTTTATGTTAATATGAAAATTAATGAATAACAATTATTATGAAATTGTTATCAATTACATTTACATATAATTTAATAAAATCAAATAATAAAAGTTCAAGGGTAAAAATATATAATTGATAATAATTTTCATAATTCATCTATTAAAATGCAATAAAAATATTTTTGCAATAAATTAAAATAAAATTCTTGTTAAATAAAATTATGAAATGTAAATTAGCGTAAATTGGAAAATTATATTATGTATTTAATAATTAAATCAATTTTTAAATAGTTTTTATGAAAAACTAATCGGACAAAAAAATAATAATTTAATAAACCAAAGATAATAAATAAAGTAAGTAGCTGGTTATATCAAGATGACAGTGTATAATAAATTTAGTTTTGAGTAGATTTATTTGATAGAAACCATTCTTATTTGTTAGTTTTTTTTTATTACTTTTGATTTTAAATTCTGGTACGATCATACTTCTTTGAAAATTCTTTAGTCATAGTAAATAAATTTTTCTGCACCTATATTTTAGTTAGTAAAATATTAATCGGTGTAAAACTCATAATGGTCCAAACTGGTAATTATAAGATCATGTCCTCGACAAAAAGATTAGTTTTACATATACAATTTTTATTAGATAAAAATAATACATATCCTTTTAGGGATTTTTTATTTTTCAAAAACTATTGTTTTTCAAAAAATTCATTAAAATTATAGATATAGTTATTTAATTTATTTGAAAAACAAAAAATCTCTTAGATTAACACTTTGTAGTCTATCCATCCGGTTGTCCATCCGGTTGTCCGTCCATCCGTCAGTTTTTTTCAAATTATGATTTATGATAGTTTTTCAAAAAATTTCCTTAAAATTATATTGTAAGACCTATTTGTACACGTACATATGTTTTTCTGTACGCATATATATCTATGAAACTACTACACATAGTAAATCTGCTGGATGTCATTTTATTTTTAATGGAAAATTACTTTTCAAATATTTTAAACAAACAATAAAAATTTATAATGAAAAAAATATACATATATCAATAATTTATTCATATCAATAATAATTATTATTTCAATTCAAGAATTGATTATAAATGCAAATGTTATTTTCCATTAATTTTCCACACGAAAAAAATACAAAAATTAATTTAATTGGAAAAACTGTCAATAAAAAAAATGATACTTTACCCTTGAACTTTTATATAAAAAAAAAAAAACAAATTGATATGAAAAGGTTTAATTGGAATAAAATTTATATTTAAATAAAATAAAAATTATTAACAATTATTCGGTATCCTTTATTTATTTATGTAGGATTTAAAATTTTCTTTTTTTTTTGCCCCGCTTAGCCAAATTATAGGATTTCAAATTTTTATTTTGCTCAATAAAAAATTGGAATTCATATTACATTTGGTGTAATAAATTATATAATTGAATTTAAGCTTCCTGGTACCATTTTAGATTAAAATTATTTTAAAAATGTTAAATTCAACAATCAAATTTTTGAAATTTTTATGAAATATATAAAATTGTAAAAAATATATATTTTATGTACACTTATAACAATTTGAAATATTTGAACTGTTTCTAGTTTTTGTTATTATGGTCAAACTAACTTCACGAATATTCTTGACTAAATTTGTAGTTTTTCAAAATTCTTCATTATAGAGTTAACTACTTTTCAATTAAAGTTTATTGAAAAAAAAAAAAATAGCATATCTAGTTAAAAACTTTTTTTGCTTTAAAGTTTTAAACAATCATTATTACTCAACAAACATTTTTTTTTAGAAATAAATCTTCATTTCCTATTAGGATACTAAAGTTAAGGAAATTTTAAAAAAAATCAAAATTGCTAGAAATATATCTATTAGCTAATCTAGAGAGTACATTATACCCAATTTTAATATTTGTTAATGACACTTTCACTCTACTTTTCTTTGTTTTTAATTCAACAATTAGTCCAATTAAAAATGGAGTGCGCAAAAAATGTGTATTATCTTTTAATGGTATAAAAATACAACAAACACTTTAAAAGTAATTATAAGAAAATTATTTGAAAGAAATAGAAAATATTGTCGTTTTAATATTGCCAAAAAATAGTATATTTTATAGTGTTTTAATGATTGTTAAATTACGATTGGCTGTGGACTTAAAATGTTTCTAAAAATATTTTTAAAGTTCTGTGAAGTACAAATAATTAGGACTATATTACGTAAAATAGAGTAATTATTAAAAAGTTAGCTATTAAAACTTTTACCGAGAAATTTGTGAAAAAATTTTTCTTTAAAACTTTTACAGAAATTTGTTTAATTAAATCTTTCCATGAAATTTTAATAAGTTTCAAAATACTTGAAGATATTTTTTAATTAGATAATATAATTAAATCCAGATTTTTTGAAATAAACTGAAAAAAGAACATATTTGATGAGAAACATCTAAATTTTAGTATATTTCATACTCACAAGAATTTTATATTCTGTATATTTCAAATCGACAAGATAAAATTTAAAATGCCAATAATAAATTAGTTCAATTCAAAATTGAACAGTTTTTAAAGCTTATATACGAAAATTGTTATTGGAAAATTACTGCTTTAAAACCCTTAAAACTTTTACAATAATCAAAAGTTTTATATTTAGGTATCATAAGTGATATTTCCATTAAACCTACTGTTTACCTTCGTTAGAATTTAAAAAAAAAAAAAGAAATGAAGAAAAATTAATATCAATTTCATAATTTATTGGTTAGAATTTTAAGCGATTTATTATTAATCAGGAAATCGATCTTATATTTAACCTAGAAAAGCAACCGTACTCTATAATTTTCTAACTTTTTATAGAATTTTATTTATGTAATTTGCTATTAACAGATTTATTAAGGAAACTATTTCTAAATATTTATTTGAAAAATTGTAAATTTTAAATCTTTCAAAAAGGATGATCAGTTCAAGTTTTGTGAAAAGGGAAACTTTAATCAATAATTTATAGTACTTATAGTAAAAGATTATAGTTTTTACGTGAACCATCGATTAAATTGATTTTCTAAATATAGTTATATAATGTAACAGTAATAATGCTGAAGTATTTTAGAGTAAAATGGTATTTATTTCTATAATTTATAAGTTAACAGAAGTTATTTTGTTACTTTAGATCTTAAAATATTTCATGAAATTTTAAAGTTCAAGAATTGTGTTTAAATTAAGTGTATAATTAGATGTTATATTAATGTAAAGTGATGGTCATTAATGTTTTTAATGCAGGATTGTTAATTTATATGAAAATTGTAGCATATTTTAATGAAATATTTTGCGAAATTTTTGGAAAATTTTTTTTGGTATATTGTTCCATTATATAGCATTTTAAGCTTATGTAAATATATGTTACTATAATAATATTTATTAACAGAACCATACTACACTATACCAATAAATGTAGGATATAAATAATGATAAGAAAGAATTTTTAGGAAGTAATTCCCATTTTAAAACTATGAAAAATATTATACGAAAATAAAAGCCATATATCCACCAAGTTGTATTACACTATGAACAGAACAAAATTGTAAATATTTTAAATTGGTTTTGTAGCTTCCAACATTGCGACATTTCTTATGATTATTTTTTTCAAAATAATAAATTCGACAAACAAAGTCAGTAAAAAGTTATGAATTAATTAACAAAAGTTGCGACTAATTAAGTAACATATGTGTTTTTAAAAAAACCTAATTACGGATGAAATATATTTAAATAAATAAACGTTAATTTAAAAAAAAAAAAAAATCGGAAATTTAACACATGTCTAGAATTTCAATTTATTTTTTACCTTTTTTTTTTATATGCTATACATATACGATACATAAATATCTGTAACATTCTTAAATAATCGATAAGTTCTATAAAATTTAAAGAATTTATAAATTTAAAATAGATATTTCAAAAATATTTTTATGTTATACGTTATTTTACTAATATTTTGTATATAAAATAAATAAATATAAATAATATTATTTTCTTTTTATTTAACTGCTAAAATTTTCAAGTTTTTACTTTCAAAGAATATTTTAAAATAACAATTTACTTCAATATTAAAAGTAATATATAGCATTTTTTCCTAATAGTTTTATTAAGTTATTGGTTTCTTTCCTATTAAATCCTGATTGCCGAAAAGTCAATACATACCACCATAAAAAAAAAAAAACATAAATTCTTTCTATAATATAAATTTATATTGTAGAATAGATATTTTTATGTCAACTTAAAATCCTACAAGAATTTAGTGATGTGTAGAGAAATAAAATCTTAAACTCAAGGGACAATAAAATTTTCGTGGTTCATTGAACATATATGTATATATAAAAAAAAAGTATGTAATGTAAATATTATAACAGCATATATAAGAAATAATAGAAGAAGTATTCTAGTATTTTACGATTCAATTTTTCGGTCCGACCTAAAGGAATATATACTTAAAACATGTACATTCTCCCTCGCGACATATTTATGTTAAAATAGGAAATTGGGTACAATATATTGCCTAGTCCGGATTCTAATATTCTGGATAAATTTATATTGTTTTTAGAAAGTTACCATTTTAAGGTTAAATTTAAATTGACCTCATTTAGGATTAGAAATTTAACTTAAATAAGTTAAATTTGTAATCCTACACAATTGATTTTGCATTGAACAATAACAAATTTAACAAGGAAAATATTGAATGTAGTTTTGTAATAGGTTGGATTTAACCTGAAAATATGAGATATTACATGAAACAAACTTTGAACTTAAAGGGTGACACCGAATATTTCCAAAATATTTAATATTTTCGATACTTACAGTGTTTTGAAAATTTTCAATTCAAAAAATTTGAATTTAATAAAATGAATTATACTAGGCCTGATACTGAAAAAATATTTGGGTGGCAAATCTTCTTGAGTTATATAAATTTAAAAACACCCTAATTTTAAAATTTGGTATTTGATATAGCCATTTCGTTAAAATTATCGAAAGCAAAATAAAAAATTATAGCATTGTAAATTAATATACCTCGGAAAATTGATCTAGATAGAATTAAAGAAAAATTATTTGAATTTCCAAAGCTTACTAAAATATAAAATAAAAATATTCAGAAATTGTGGCATTTATCACCATGTTCCTGGCGAGGTATTGTGTTTACCCATCACAGCGACGAACTTGAGGACAGACGAAAACGACCTATTCTGTGTCACCTTTAAGCAAGTATTTCTTTTATGATTTTTTAAATACATGTTAATTAATTTTTAAGTTGGCTCTTCATGAAAATGAAATTAAAAATTAATTTTTTTCGTCATAGTACAGTGGATTTTATACCGATTATAAACCACAAAGTATATGTGTAATCTTAACACTCTAATAACAAATTAAAATGAAGTGAAAATAGTAAAAAAAAAAATTGAATATGCAGCTTACCATATGTAATTAAAATTTGTGGTAAAAGTTTTCAAGTTAATTTTTATACAATGTTAAAATATTAAATTTATTTTTTAAAAAAAATTAATTATTTGTTCTAAATCCTATAAAAACTTTAAAGTAATGTTTTTGTCAAAAATATTCTAATTTTTTATTAATAAAATTTTGAGAACATTGTTATTATGTCATGAAGGTAAACAAAGGTTGGACAGAAAAGTTCATGACAAGGGTTGGAAAAATTGATATTTATATATTTTTAAAAATTATCTCTAACTAACCCAGTGGGGATGAAATTATATATACAATAAAAATATTTTTTTTTTTTGTTAAATGTTTCAATTTTAGATGAATAAAGGTCGAAGATCACTAAATTTTAAAGTCCGTTTTATTATTGAACTTGAGATTATTTAGTTGTAGAAAAATAAAATTACTTTTTTTTTTATGGATTTTGTGTATGGAAGGAAAACCCTTTTTTGATATTATAAACAAATTTTTCTTTCTATTTGTGCTTTCACTTTAATATCATCTAATACGGTCTATTATTGTATCATACAATATTTAAATTTTTTGACTTTTGTTACATCAATTTCTAATTTTTTTTTTTAAGTTTGTTTTATGGTCTTTCAAGGATTAAACTTTTTAATTTGATTATATTATAAACAAATTATTTAGAGCTAGAATTTAAATACAGGACATATTTTTTTTTAGTTGAGATGATCTTAAAATTATAGAAAGTATAACATAAAATAAAAATTATCTAATAATTTTTAACGAGCTTCTAGGTTTAGTTAAATTATTTAAAATGATAAGTTAGATAAAAATCCAAATATAATTCTAAATTTATTTAAAGGCTTATTAGTTTTATGAATTGAAACATAAATAAATAATTATGTTATTAACAAATGTAATTAAATTCTTACTTTTATTTAAACAGAGAGTTAATGTTTTAAACAGCTTATATTACAAGATATTATTAACGGGAACGATGTACAAATGAACGAACAAGCATAGAACGCAATTCTATATAAAAAAAAATATTAAAACTTTAAAATATATTAACAATATAATAAAAACTTTTATTTGAAAATCTTGAAAAATTTCCAAAAAAATATTCTTTAATTTATTTTTTTGGCGACCAGAGATATTAAATTTCAATGTTGTATCATAATGAAAATTAATTTACCTAATTAAGAAAAATATTACAAAGTATATATGTGTTGCGTAAGATGGTAAAGGATTATATTAAGTAAAAGTACAAACATTTATATAACTAATGAAAAACAAATATCTAAACTTGGTATATCCTATACAAGAGTATATTTTTTTGTCTTATATGTTTCGGTGAAAATTTTGAATATTACAGCAACTGAACTAAGTAGTATTTTGAATAAAAAGTTAAATTACATACCGAAAAAGGATGTATGATTAGTGAAATGTGCTAAATTTATGATTTGAATACAACTAAGATAGGAGAATTAGGATACTATTGTAACTATTCACATTTGATTTAATTATTATACAAAATATAAAATGTATTAATCCCGATAAGTGTAAGGAATACTGAATTATGAGGTTTTAAAGAAAGACAAAGATGAAAAATAAAACTTGTACATTTTATTTTTTATTATTTGTTATTTATAGATTTTTTGAATAAGGATATAAAATAAATATCTATTATATTCATTTTAAAATAAAGTTATTTTTAAATTCTTTTAGTGTTCACGAAATTGTGGTTTACTTCTGATTGTTTGTTTAATTAAATTAAACAAACTCTTGACTTTTAATTTGTTTAATTAATATAGAAAAATATTTTTTTATTATATAGAATTTATCTAAGCATATGTTTGGTCATACAGAATATATCTCATCAAATTCATTGCTTATTAGTTACATTTATGAAATTTCAATTAATATTATGAAGTAATAAATAATTAGGCTTTAAGTTTTATTCAATATTTCTAATTTTTTAAACTTTAAATAATTAATTATTTAAATTTTTTTTAAAAATTTATAAACAAATTTCGTAATTACCTTGTAATCCATCTGCTTGTTATCAAGTTATACAAATTATTATGTTTATTAATGTCACTTTCTGTATAATAATATTTATAATTTGTATATAATAAAAGAGTTTCATTAAAATATTTTACAATATTACAAGAAAATTTACTTTAACTTAAATTTCAGAAATAATATTTGTTATTAAAATTAATAATTAGAGGGAAAACTGGGAATAGCTATAAATGTAGTCAACATAAGTATAATATTTTGTAACCATATTACCACATCTTAATATTTCTTATTCATTTGGTATCATTTTCTAAATAATATATACTACTGATCCTTTTCATAATACTAATAATACAATTGATTACATTTACATTATATTTCTACTTTAAATAAAATATCCTATTTCAATTATTTTTGTAATATTAAGTTTAGTTATTTCGGGAAAATATGTTGTGTAGGATAAAAAAGGATTAATAAATTTTTTTTAACTAATTATGTATTATGTTTAAACCTAGTAAAAATTATAAATTTTTTTAATAATTATTCTTTTGGTTAAATTTTTAGTTATAATTGTATAACACTTTGTATTTTTTTCTGAAGATTTTTTTTTAAACATTTTAAGATTTAAATAATTTAAGATATTTTTTAAAGAAATGCTTGCATATTGAGGTAAACCAAATTTCATTGGATATGATATAAAAGTGTTTTATTTTTTTTTTGTATATAAAAGAAAATGGTTTTATAAATTATTCATAATTTTTATGTGATATTTTTTTTTTTTTTTTTAATTCTTCTGTAGATCATATATTTATTATATTTAAAGAATTTTGTGGGTTTTTATAAATGTTTAAAAGGATACAGATATATCTTTTTATGTTTTGAAATTTTATTTATTTTATGGGAATTGTTTGGGGGAAATAAATATTTTTAACTAAACATTATAATTCTCTTCATTATTATGAATAAGTTAATATTCAGTTTCTATATAAAATTTAATTTAATTTCTCTTATTTGATTATATTTCGAAATGTTGACCTGAAAAATTTAATTGTTGTTAAAAGTTATTGGTTTGGTTTTTAAATAAAATATTTTATTCTGTAATTGTAATTGATTTTTACTAATCCGTTTCTATATATAAAATTATGCAAAATGGATTAAAGTTAGTTAGAAATGTCAGAAAAAAATTACCAGTTATGCAATTAGATTTTTCTTAGAAATGAGAAGGTCAGCCATAAATAATATACATGAATCAAATATGTGCAGTAGATTCTAAAACAATTATAGTTATAAATTGTAATGGATTCGGAATCAAATGCATGTCCAGAAGGAAGCAAAGGAAAATCAATTTATTAGAGAAAAGTTTAAAGATAATTGTGGTCTTAGAAACAATCGACATCTCAGAAGCCATAACATTAATTATGGCGTTTTTTTACTATGATTTCTTTTCACAAATCTGAAGTACATAGTTAGTAAAATCACTTTTAAATTTAATTTTAAATTAAATACTTTAGAATATAAATTTTATGAAGTCATGAGCACTTTAATTAAACTTGATTAAAAATTTATAATCTCTTGCAAACTCTTTTTCACCCTAAAATACTGATTATCTTATAATTAAGCTTCCTATAAATTTAATTTACGTAAACATTTTTTTTTTGATGTACTAAAAGTTAGATGAAAATTTTTATAAAAAAAAATTTTGATGGCAAGTCATAAATTTTAATCTTTTAAATAATAAAATCCTTTTAAACTAAAAATAATTGTTTTTATCTAACCAACATAAAAAACTTAATTTTTCATTTATCAGTGTAGAAAAAAAATGAATTTTCTTTCCATGCATAAAATTTCACAAAAAAAACATATAAAGATTTATTCAAATTAATATGAAAAACTAAAAGTCTACAAAACGGTTCAATGAATAAGGTTCATAATATTTAATTTTCTTTTTGTTAATTTTCATCATAATTTTTTGGTATTTAACTAAAGTTTCTTTTGAGTTGGTTTAATTTTTGAAAAAAGGAAAAAAAAATTCAATTATTTAAATAATAAAAATTTACATAAACATTGAAAATATATATCCATATTTTTTAATGGATTTTGAGTATTTAGCTTAAAGGGCACATGTAAAAAGGAATTTTCCGTAAATGACACATTTATTTTAAGATACTTTATTGGAATGGTACTAAATAATGATATGTATACTTATATTTTTTATTATCAATAATTTTGAAAATATTAAAATGATTAAAAATATTTTATTCATAAATGTTTTGTGTTATTCTAAAAATTGCCTGCTTTGAATAATATTAATTAAAATATTTTTCTTATAAAATTTATGTAATTTAAAATATTTCTTAAAATAAAAAAAATCCATTAAATAAAGCAATATTTCAGATTTCTAAATAACAATTGCCTCAATTTAGGCTAAAATAAATTTTTATAAATAATTTGATCTTGGTTGGTTGGTTTTAAAGGATCGAGTCCACCGAGCCATAAAGATGCCCGTTGTATACTCCCACCGGCGGCTGAATACAATGTCACCTTACAGCGCGTCGGTCCATCCTATTATTCCTCATAAATTAGATCGTTCTTGCCGGCTTAAAGGTACCATCCTCCGAAAGATCTGTCACGAAATGGTTACCCATGTGTCTTAACCTCCTACATAGCAGGTGTACCACCGTTTCATCCTCATCACCACAGCCTCTACAGATGGACTCTTCCGATAAATTGAACCGTAAAGCATGTTTTCTTAGAAGAATATGTCCAGTAGCGACTCTAATGAATAAACTACATGATTGCTTATTCATGCTTAGGATAGATCATAGTCTTAACTTAATTTGATATTAAGAAATAGTGTAATTAAATAATTGAAAAGTGTTGGCTTTAACACTTTGAAAATTAAAAATTTGTTTTCTTAAATAGGAATTTAACCGATTTTCGGAGAAACAGATGGTTTATACTAATATGTATAAACCATTTGTTTCTCTGAAAGTCGGTTAAATTTTGATTTGATTGGTATTACTACTATTCGTCAAATTTTTACTTACCAAAATGTCAGCATAAATACTAAATAGACATCTAATAATATATACTGTTTATTTTAATGAAAAAAGTCATATTAAATATTTTTATAATTAATTATATATATTTCTATTACATATATGGTTTGGTTAATATTTTTGAAATATATATATTTTAAAATATATAATTGCTATAAATATATAGAATTACTACAAAATATAATTAATAATTATAACATAAAATATTCAAAGAATTGTTTATAAGATATAGTTTATATAATTGGTGTATTTTTGTAATTTATTTTTATTCAGTTTCTTAATAATTATTTTAATTATTATACTTAAAATTAAATTTATTAGAAGTTAAATTTAAAATAATATAATTTTTAACATTATAATAATTAACGAATTTCTACAGTTTATGTTAACCAGTAACTTGAATTTGATTTATTATTATTATTATAACATATATTACTTGTACTCACTTAGCAATCTGATGTAAAAGCACAGTTTCATCTTTCAGTATCAACTTTAGATGTACATAATTAAGAATTAGTATGCAGAAAACATTAGCTTTATAAAATTACATTTAAAGTTATATATTTTCACCAAGTTAATATTATTTAGGTGTTTGTTTTTATGTTTGATGGGCTTAAGTAATACCAAAAAGGCGATTTGGAACAACATTTATTTTTTTTTTTTTTACTTTTTTTTATTTCCTTAGAACTTACTAAAGAGTTGTTAATCCTTGTGTAAGGATATACAAAAATTATTTGATTTTATTAATATAGATTAGAAAAATTATTAAATTTAAGCTAACAAAATAGTTAAATAGTCCCTAAAAACCACAAATAACATGGAAAATATCACTAAATTTTAATTCCCTAAATATTTTGTGTATGGGAAATTCATTTTTTTTTGTTTTTTTTTTTTATAAATTATTAGCTTATTGATTATTTATCTTAATGAGCATAATAATAATAATTGAAGAAAATATTGAATTATTAATAATCGTTGATCCCTTTGATTCACTATCATGACATAATTCAGGATGTCGAACAAAATTATCACAGTACAGCTATAATGAAACAGTAATAATTTATGCAAAAAATATATAAAGGAATTTATTAAATTTATAACAAAATTATAATTCCATATAAAATTTTGTAAAAAATTCACCTTTGTTAGGGTTGCTGAAAATTTCTTAACTAATTCTCTTGTGAATTTTGCAGCATTGTTACCACAAATCTTTTTAGCAGCTTGTTCTGAACAATCAACGAGTTCATTAATAGAACTACGAAATAAAATATATTTATGATAATTAAACTATTACCTTAGGTAAAAGAAAAATATTATTATAATTGTTTGAAAAATATAATTTTAGACTTACCAGCAAATTGTTCTAACATTTTCGGCCATTGTTATATTCTCAGATTGTTCATTATTTTTACTTGGATTTATAAAGACCATTGTATCTTTATGCTTATCCGAACATTCCTCAAATTCTTTTTTAGCCAATTCAGTACAAGGTGCATGTTGTAAATATTCTGTAAGTAAAGAAAACAATTAATTTATTTTTATAGTTTTGTGTGTTTTATGAAACAAGGATAAGGATGTTTTATTAAAATTTATCGTGGAATAATTGTCCAATCTGTATACATAATATATTACTAAATATTCTTAGGAATATTATATAAAATATTTTATGAAGATTACAATATTTAAGATAATTTTTTGAAATATTACTATTGTTTCTGAACTGAAGGATATTTATTTATTCTTTAGTAGTTGAGAATAATAATTCTTACCTTCCTGAAATTCTCCTTTATTGCATAAATCACGAATAAATTGATTGGTACCATGATATAATTTATTAAATTGATTTCTCTGCTCAAGATCCATACAACGTCGTGTATAACTTTGAATACACCGAAGTCCTTTTCGTAATTTACTGCAATATATTCAAAGTATAATTAATAAAAGGATAATATTCAATTCGAATATATATAAATAAATAAATGTATTTCAAAATTTACGATTTAATAGTTCATTAAAATTAAATATGTAATTTATTTTCTGAATATCCTTAAGGATATTAATTTAATTTTTTGATAAAATTTCCCTAATGTCTTATAACCTATTTTAATTTTATACATTTCATTAAAATTTCATTTTTTTTTAAAAAACTTTATTGTTTTTATTTATAATTTGCTGAGATCCTTTACCAGGATAAACAAAAAAATTTCACCAGTATAAATAAAAAAGAAACGATATAAATTATTATTACTTCTTTCACTTAATTTAATATAATTATCTTCAATTTTCCTTCGCTTTTTAGTTAAAAAAAAAAAAACATAAATAAATAAAACAAATTTTACTCACTGACAAAGCTTGTCCAATTCTCCTTTTTTAGATACACCAATTGAAAAATCGGGCGTTAACTGTAACATATCAAGAGGTTCAGCACATTTTGCAAATTCTTCTTGATCACATTCTTCACCTGATACAAATGTTACCAGCAATAATGTAACTGCCACAATAATAAAAATATATAAAACATATTAGATATTTTAAAATTTTTTATTTTAAAAACATAAATTTTTGTATTAATGATTTGATTTATAAATTTTGTTATCTTAATTAAATGAAAAATAATTCGTACAAGTTTAAATTTAGTTTTACATTACATTATTGAAATAATAAACTTTTAAGGTAGATTGAAAATTAAATTTAACTTGCAGGTATTTCTTTAACAACTATTCTTATTAGTTCAAATAAAATTTAAATACATAAAACAACATAAATTTATAATAGGTAAAAAAAAAGTTGTTAAAACAAGAAAATATTTTTAAATTTTAAACTGAAATTATTAAGGACGGAAACAAATTTCTGAGATATTGTAAAAGTTATTGAATTTATAAAAATTTTAAATATGAATTTCTAATTGAATTTTTAGTTGAATTTTTATAAAAATGCAATTTTGTTTAAAGTTCTTCTTTTAATAATTTCTTAATTAAAGACAGAATATGTGAGGAGAAGGCACCATAAAATCATAATTTGGCAGTAATCTTTATTGTCTTTAACCTATTAGATTAGAGTACTGCTTTAACCTATTAGAGTTAACCTATTAGAGTTAAAAAAAAAAAATGTGCCTGACGTAAGGAAATTAGAATTAGAAATACGTACAATTAATATCAAATATTTGAAAATATCAAAAAATAATATAATAAGATACTAATACTATATTCAGATATTATATTAAGATTATAATAAATGGGCATTATTTTTAAAATATATTAAAATTACAACAAATTTCTAGATAATATAGAAATTTTATTGTCGTATATCTATAACGTAAAATTGGTTCAAATTGATAAGAGATTTAGTTTGAAAATCTTCAAATAACATAAAATATTTAGAAATTTTAAAATATTTTGTATTTTTAGTTCACAAAATTTAATAACAAATAGGAGTAATTTCATTTCGAAAATCTTTTAATATAATTTAACATATATTTTTTTTATATTGATAATTTTTAACATTTTTTTAAGTTTTTAACTAAAATATTTCTTTATATTAACTAGCTAAAATCTGAAAACTGATGAATACTATTAAACAAACTCTTCCGTAATATATTTACACAAACCTGAAACATTAATCGCAATAGTAACAAATATACTTGAAAATTTCATTTTTTATTAAAACTCGTACTGTTTATTTAAATTTTTTTTTACACAATTTTCTAAGGAAATTAACATAAAAATCTGAATGTTTGCCTTTACAAAGTTATTTAAATTATGAAAATCACACAAATAATTTTTTATAAAAATTATATTAAAATTTATTTATGATTATTGTAATATCAATAAGTTGTATTAATTTCAAAACTGACATAAAACTTGTAAATTTTTTTTTTTTAATCCAATAAAAAAGATAAATTTCTTTAACAATTTTCTATAAAATTTTCCAAAACAAAAATATTTGTTAAATTTTCTTTTTATGTATAATAATTAATTATTTCCTTTTTTTTTTTTTAAAGATATTTGTTTTATTTTTTTTTTTTTCATTAAATTTCAATTAATTTTTGTGAAAAATTATTAAAAAAATTTCTTAGTTTTTCTTTAAATTTAGTTTTAATTTTCTGATTAATTGTCGACGGTAACATAATTTTTCGTTCGTTTGACAAGTTCAAAGTCTAAATCTTGACTAAAACTGATATATTATATTTTGGTTGTTTTTGAAAGATAATTTTACACATATATATATGAGAGATTAAAAAAAAAAAAAAACAGCATAGATGTTTTTATATTCCAAATTGTTCCACAATAAATTTCGTAACTTTTTGACTATCTAAAAAAAATGTTAAACTATAGCATGAAACAGCTGATTCATAATTTAAGTAAGTAGATTTCAATAATGGTATACGATAATAAAATAAAAAATATTAATATAAAAATGTATATGTCCTTTCTTGAGTTCATAAAGGAAGACTATGGGTTTTTTTTAGTATTGCCGACAGTATTATTCTAAATATAAATTTTTGAAGAAAATTTTTCAAACTGTATACAATGGCTCTTATAAATTTTACAAATGCGCAATATCCTAAAAATTTATTTAGTCAGTATAAGAGAATAAAAAAAACTGTTAATTTTCTTTTAGATAATCTTATATTTTTGTCTTCCTCAGTTTTTGGTTCATTTCGGTATTTTTATTTTGAATTTTATATCGTGGAGATTGATAATAATTGATAGTGATGTATCAATACAATTAAAGGCATATTTCTCAAATCAGTGTTTTAAATTTAGTTCATTTTCTAATCAAGTGGAAAAAACTATTGATTCATTTATAGATGATATCAAATATATTTATTTTTATTAATAAAATTAAATATTTTTGTCGAAATTTTTATAAATCATAATAATTACTATGTACTTAAGGGCCAAATTTATAAATCACACTTAAGTGAGTGCTTAAGTAAATACTTGAATTAGTTTGCGATTATTTTTCGTATTAATAAAGCACACTTATATTGTAGAATTTTTGTTCAGTTTTGTTGGTAGTATTGACATAATTTTAAATTGAAATGTTGTTAATATGATTTTTCTATTTATGTTGATAACAATTTAAAAAATAATCAGACATAACGAAAACAAATTGACAGCAGAAGTGATTAAATTATTTCAGGTAAAAAATATATTTTTTTAAAAATAAACGAATTTAATTTAGAAAATTTTTTTGTTTTTTTTATTGACAATTTATTTGATAATTATTTAATTTGACAATTTACTGGTGTTAAATTTTATTATTTAAAGCTGACAATACTGCCAATGACATTTAAGAGGCTCTTAAGTGTGCTATGATCATTACTTAAGTGGCTCTTAAGTATTGTTTATAAATACGAAATCATACAATTAAGTCTAACTAAATTCAAGTGTGGTTTATAAATTCGGCCCTAAATCATAAATATTACATAACTAAGCACAATTATAGTTAGTATTTTCCTATCACTGAGGATATATTTTAGAAATATAACTGCATTATAGATTCACCTTAGCATTTTCTGTGTTTATATGTTGATTTCAAGAATTTAATATTGTTTTATAGATTAATCTATTCATAATTCCAGGTTACCTAAATTAAGTTAAGACTGGCCTTTTTCTATTTTTTTTTTTATGTAAGACTTATCAGTCTTAACAGCCTAACTACTCGGTGCGAAATTGAAATTTATTTTTTCATCCAACTTTTTTCTTCATCCAATTTTGCTTAGTTTAATATTTTCAACGATTTTGTTGATTTTTTTCCAAAACTCTATGGTTGAAATATTAATATATTTAAAAATCTAAACATTGAAAGTGAGAGTTTTTAAACACATGAAGAAATTGGTTGAGATAAATATGTAATTTTTAAAATCTATTATAGCACTTGAAATGAATAACTTTTAATGTTGAATTATTTTAAGAAGATTTGTTAATGTGTAACTAAAACTGGCTAAGACAGCCAACCATCAGTTTTATATTGTAATCTTAATATCTACTATGTAGTTTTTTTGATATAAGCTTTTATTCACCCATTGGATCCATAAAACTTTTCTAGCTTTTAAATGTATCGAGCATGGATGTATACTCGTGGCTTTATATTGGTTCAACATGTAAATCTCTGTGAAGATCGTTGTTACTCACATACCATGGTGCCTGTACCATGTTTCGAAGAACTTTATTTTTGAAATCTTTTCACTTTTGATATGTGACACTTACTGGCACAACCCCATAGTTGAACACCATACATCCAGATTGGTTTTATTATCTGATTGTATATTAGAATCTTGTTCGTTAACGAAAGTCCAATTAGCCAATATAGTTTGCTATATTGTAATTTTTATTCACTAATTTTGATTGTTAAAATGGAACGAACAATTTTAACTTTGTGTCTTGTGTCATACCAATATATTTCACTGATTTTGCTTGTGGTATAATTTTATTGTTTAATGTTATCGGCATATTGTTTCTGTTTTTATTGGTGAAGTTGATATGCGTTGATTTTAAATCATTTATCCTCAATGACCAATTATTTGACCATTCTTGTATGGTGTTGTTTGCGTTTTGAAATGTTCTAATACATGTTGTTACTTCAGCATCTGTTACCAGTAAGGCAGTATCATCTGCGAATGTTGCAACTTGTAATTCTTCTGGTGTTGGAAAATCACTCGTATACATTAGGTATAATATGGGTTCTAATATGCTGCCTTGTGGGACTCCCGCTTTTATTTCTACCATATCTGAGTAATCTTCTTCTTGTTTTACACGAAAATATCTGCCCTTCAAGTTTGTTGTTAGAATTTAGAAACTCTGCGTATTGAATTGGTAATATTTTTTTAAGTTTGTTGATAAGGCCGTCATGCCACACCTTATCGAATGCCTGGGCAATATCGATGAAGACTGCTGAACATATTTGCTTGCCTTCTAAGGCCTGCTCAAATAATGCAATGCAGTTTGTAATATAATGCAGTTTGTAATATGGTGTATCTGGTCGATCGTTGAGTGGCGTTCTCTGAAACCAAATTGGAAATCTGAGATGATGTTCTTACTTTCCAGGATTGGCTTAAAGTTTTTTTAGAAACAGCTTTTCCGCAACTTTGGATATAATGGGTATTAGTGAGATTGGTCGATAGGAGCTTACGTCATTTGCTGGTTTACCTGGTTTTTGGAGCATTATGACTTCTGCTACTTTCCAGATATCTGGGAAATATTTCAACCTAAAAGAAGCATTGATTAGCTGGGTTAGAATTATTACAGAGTAATTATTAAAAAATTATGTATAGATATAAAATTAATAATAAGGGTTATTGTTGTAATTAATTGTAAGTCTTTATTATATAAAAAATTAACATTAACTATTTAGATAATTAAGTAGGTTTAATGATTTACAGATAAATCCTATATAAAACTGTCAAATAATTGGCAGAAACCCAGATTCATTTTGTGATTTGTCGTAAATTTTAATCAACCGGGTGGATACTTTTTATTTTCTAATATATTTTTTATTATTTTTTTTGAAATTTTTTTTATTTTTTTCAGGTAAATATAAAACCTGATCTAAATATGTAAACTTATCACAAAAATTCAAATGATCAACTTTTAAAGTTGAATTATTTTAAAATAATTGGTATAAAAATTGACATTTGTAGCTAATATTTTCAACCTGAGAGCAATAAAAGTTTTTATTTCAACTAATCTAAGTTAAAATTATTAACATTACTTTAAAGTTAAAAATTTTAGCATATGATAGTTACACAAAATTTAAACTTTTTCGTGGAAATCTTTAGAAAAAAAAATCATATTTTACGATAGAAATTTCAACTATAAATAATCTTAAGGACAAAAGAAACATTAAAGTTGGAAAAATAAATTCAATTTTGAACCGTGTAATCCTCAGGTATGATTTATTTCCTTTAAGGTTTTAAAGTTAAAAAAAAATTGTTAAGTGATAATTAAATATATAACAGAAAATCTAAGTATAAATAAATTTTGTTATTACTAAAGACGTATTTTTATTCACATTTGAAGAAAATTAATTGGCAAGCCTACATAATTTTTTATAGTTTCGTTTCTACATAAACAATATTCATGAAATAAATTATGTAAAATAAAACAAAAATATGATAAACTTAGAAATAGTGTTTTTTATAGAAATTTTTTATTTCATATTCAAATAAAAAATTAAAAAAAATTATGTATTTTTTTTTTTTTTTCAAAAAATTGAAAATTTGTATTCTGTTGTGGTTAACCATGTTTGAGGAAAACTTTACCACAATTTTTTTTTAGGTTGTTTTAGATGATTTATAAAAACGAGATGAAATTGTTTATAAATTTCGTTTTTGTTGTGAAAACTTTGATTTCCCTGTAGAATTTTTATTTTAGAATAATTTTTATGTTTCTAAAAACAACAGAAATTATTCTAAAACAAAATGACTTTTATTGTTGTTGTTAATATTTTATTATTTAAAATATTAAGGGAAAATGATACCATTTACTAAAAAAAAATTAATTAATTATGTTGAATAATTGTGGGGATTAATTGCAAAAGAGAATTGTTATTAGTCAGTTGATTAATTGTAGCCACCAATAATTAATTTATTTGATCTTCCAGAGTAAGTAAAAATTCTAGTTGAACTGTTTAAAAAAGGCTTCCCTTTAAACTATTTTATTCGGATCGGTATCGAAGTCAAATTTTACAACGAATTATTCTTGTGAATACCGCTTACAATAGAACTAATATACACAATAAACTTTGACTAAATAATATATGGACTGCTAGTTACCAACTTCTTAAATTTTTTAAGTAAGAATGTGACGCTAATAGCAAAAAATTACCTTTTCATTTGAACTTAACTACTTTTCTTTCTAATCTCTAGTGTCTAATTAAATATGACTTCTGTTTTTTATTTTTTAGTGCGCCTGCGTAATTTAATTATCTAGGGTTTAATTGAAACTACTAATTTTGAAAAAATATCAGGTTACTGGTTCCAATATTGGCTAAAATTAATCAATATTCCAATAAATTGTGCTCTACATTTTATTTCTTGCTATTTTTGGCAATCTGAATAATAATACATATTGTTATTCAGATTACCAAAAATAATATGAATAATAATACAAATTAGATTTTTTAATTTAAAAAATACGTATTATTATTCAGATTACCAAAACTAAAAATTTTATAATTTGTGTAATATTCGCTAATTCAAATAATTGTGTATTCGAAATTGGTAAGTTAACTAAAAAATGAATGAAATTAATATCATTTCTAATTGAACTGGAATTATCAAATATATTTATAATTTTTTAACATTACTTATCTGAAAATACTATTTTTAGTTAAAAAAAATCCTTAGTTAAAAAATGTATTTTGAATTAATTGTTTATTATAAATGTACATTTGAGTAAAGTTCAAATTGAATTAATAACAGAAACAAGAAATTTTAAATTTCGATTAAATTACATTGGTAATAGTAACAATTCGATAGTCAGTTACTCGTTATAAAAATTCAAAATTATTTATTAATAAATATATTTTGAAATTTCAAAATTTACTTAAAATAACAAAAAAATATGATTTTATCTGTTACGGTTTTAATTAAATTAACATTATGGAAAAAAAAAGCATAATAGAATCGACCTTTTTTTAAGATTTAATTTCCGTCCAATTTCATTTATATTTGATAAGAATGTCTGAAATAAATTAAAAAATAAAACTTGAAACGTAAGATGGGATTATGCTGATAACTCAGAATATTAACTTTTTCATTTAGAGTTTTTTTTTTTTTACTTGTAAAATATTAAATTTTGAATATACTACAATTTTACAAATTGATTTTAATTCTTCGTTTCAGAAATTTGGAATATTTTGAATTTAATTATATGAAAAGATGTTTATAGATGGACATTGAATAATATAGTATCTTTATTACTAAGAATTTTTAGGTTTTCTGTATAATAATAGCATTAAATTAAGACGTAGAATTTCTTTCTTTACTTTATAGTAAATAATTCTTACTTATATATTAAATAAAAATAATTCAATTTTAATCAAATTTAATGTGAATTATAATTATGAAAATATTTAGAGAATATTGCTACCAAAGTAATTAAAAATAAAAAAAAATATTAAATTGTAAATTTTGATTGTTTTTCAATTAATTTTGTTGTTGACATGAAAATGTATCAGTAAATTTAAGATATTTTTTATACAGTCGGAAAAAATGAAGATGCAGATAATGTTTAACAGTCACAAATAAGTTTACTCGAGAATTAATTATCCATAAGTTCAAAAACTTAATAACTAATAAAATTTTCTTTTATGTAAAACTTTTGATTATAGCTTTAGTTAATTTAATACAGTATTTGTGAAAATTTCATAATCATTGAATCATATATTTAATAGATTTAATTCAGTTTGATTGTGCATTCGCAAGAGCACAAATTTGAAGAATTTGTTATTGAATTTTATTTAGAAGTGCATACGAGTTTCATATAATATATAAAAATTTAAATTGAAACGTACTCGTTATTTTTAAATATAATAATATTTTGATATATATTTTAATATTTGAACATAATTTTAACATAATTTTGAAAATTTTCGAATTTTAATAATCATCTCTATTCCATAGAATATAGCATAGATTATACATAAAGTCTAATTATATAATTAACCAGAAAATATTATAATTTATTTGGCTATTAAAGTATTTGTACTTTGATAATAATAAAATTCAAAATATTAAGAGATGCTTTAAAACAGAAGGAGCAGCACATTATTTTATCCCATATAATAAAATTTTATAAATAAAACCGTTGGCAATCTATAACCATGCAGGTATAAAACTATTAAGCAACAATACAAGTCATATTAATAGTTATATTTTTTTTTTCGAAATACCAATTGGTTGGGGTAGTAAAAACAGATATTCAGAATGCTCAATCAGTTAAAATAAGTTTTTTTTAGGGAAAATTATATTAAAATGTTAATTAATCAGATATAAATAAATTGGATGCTTTTTAAAAATATATTTCTTGTCTAGCCATTTGTAGTTTTCGAATATCGGAAATTTGAAAGTAAGTAAGTTTTTAATAAATATCAGAAATAACAATTTATAAATTTTTTATAATAAATGAATTTTAGAATTTTTGAATCGGTTTTCATAAAAAATTTCCATGAATGTCATGAATTATTATTTTTTATCTATTTATGTAACATAATTTGAAAAATTCCATAAATTAATAATAATTACTTTTCTTTGTAGAAATTATGAGATATTCTTAGAGAGATAAAATAAGTAACATTAATTATGGTTTATTGTCTCTATTGTAGAATAAGTGACATACACAAATATTCTGCTTTTCTTGTTTTAAAATTTTACACTCTATTAAATTTATTATTTAAAAACATAATATTAGATATTTTATTCTTTAAGCTTTTAAGAAATTATATTAAGAAGTATTAAGGAATTGTAACTAAAATTACATAAAGTAATTTAATAGAAAATATAGAAAAATTAAATTAATTGGTTTGTGTTGTAAAAATATCAAGATATTAAAATATTATTTCGAACCATCATAATTTTAGGTTCATATTTTTTAAAATAATATTTTAATATTTCTGTCAAACGGTATGATGTCAATTTTCTAGCTTATATCAAATATTATTTATTATATAAAGAAACCTACTTTTTACTTTAATTAAATATTTTTATTATTCTTCTGAATTTTAATAAATTTACCATTTTAAAATTAATATACATAGTTTTACCATATTGCATAAATTATGTAAATAACATCCAAGAAATTGGTAGTACCAATTGCATAAACTACCGAACAAATATCAAAATATTATTCAAAAAGTTATGGTCGTGAAGAGGGCAATTATAAAATTTATTCACTGAACCATTTTGAAATCTCTCAGTTTAAATTTTCATAAAAAATATATTCAATTAAAACATTTATGAAATGGGTGAAATGGTAAAATTTATATAAACTTAAAAAACCAACATTTAATTCAAATATTATGAACTTTTTCACATTCGTTGACTTCATACACTTTTCTATGCTATATTTCACTTTACTAGAAATTTATTAAATTGCACATTCGAGGTAATATGTATTAATCATTAAATAAAAATTACAAATTTTTTGAAATTATAATTTTTATTGTCAGCATATAATTAAATTTCTTCAATAAAAAGATTGAGATCGTTTTCAGCAAGTTTTATAGGTAAACAAAGGCAATGAATAGTAAATAATTGAATAACATTAAAAAATCGTTGACTTCAAATATACTTTACTAGAAATTTATTACAAATTATATAATTTTAATTTAATTATATAACAAATATGAAATATATTGTTATAAACATTCAGGTAAGAACACTTTACACAATTATACTGTTCCATAATTTTCCTAAATATGCAAATATTTATTTTCATTTTCATATAATTTATTCTAATTGAAAGAAATACTTGAATTATAAAGAATGCTTTACAATAAAAATAGATATTTTAATCTAAAACTAGTAGAAAAAAATTTCATTTTATTATTTAAATACTGTATTCTTTTTAAAGTTTTTATTTTACTATTTTAGCTTAAGATAATTTTTGAATAAAATTTTCCGAAATAATATTTTCATTTATTTGGTTTCATTAATTCGGAATTCCAAAAAAAAAAAAAAAATTCTCATTACTCAGATTATTAAATATTATTTGTAGCTAGTTTTAAAAATCATTTTGTAATAACTTAAATTAAAACAAATCTTTGAATCTTAATATTTTAAAAATAAAATACATATTCAAAAAATATTATATAAACAATCTCCTAGTTTTCCACATTTTCAGTTATAAAATCCTTATAAAGTAATTTTTTTATGAATATTATTTTATTTTAATAATTTTCATAGTAAATTTACTTTTCCACTCGTTAAACTTCTTTATTTCTGAATAAAAAATGTAAATAAATTTATTATTTCATTACATATTCATTTATATATACATATTCCATCTAAGTACTAAATTAATATGAAAATTAAGCAGGAAGAGAATGTAAATTTACATAATAATTAATTATAATCAAATAATTTTTTTAAAATTTAATTTTTATTGTAATTTATTTAATTCTTAATATTTTATATTTATTTACCGGATATACTTTGATAATTTGTATAATTAATAATATAAAACTTTAATAACGAGTATGAAAAATTAAAATAATTAGATAAATTTATGAATAATATAAATGTAATTCATTAAATTATAAATAAGAATTCGGTCAGTTAATATTAAAGTATTCTATTACGAATTGAAGAGGTTTGGATATTTAAAAAATTATATTTTAGAAAAATTTATTAAATTATTAAAATTTATTATTAATTCTAAATAAAATTTTTTATGAATATAGATCGTAGACTTAACATTTAGCTATTTTTATATAACATCATTCAATTAACTGAGCGTTAACTCTAACTGAGTTATTTAGTTAAAAGCAATTTCGGATATTATGTAGAAAATGTAGAAATATTTTAGAAAATTTAACCAGAATTAAATATTTCTGCTTTAATAAAGTGAAAATATATAAATTTAAAATATAATTAAAAATTCAAAATTTATTTCTAAACAATTTCCACGAAACAAACGAAAACAAAATAAAAAAATAAAACAATTGGAAAAACTGTTAGAAAAAAGGATATATTTCTGTATCCTTGAACATTAAAATAAAAAAAAAACAAACCGAAAAATTATTATATAACAATAAAAACAAATGATGTACAGGGAAAAGTTATGAATAATTTAAATAAATTCTTGTTGTGTTTATGTTCAAAAAGTGCCAAACTTTTATTCGAATTCCATTGAAAGTTTTTTTTTTTTTTTAACCACATAACATCACGGACAAGAAATCAATTTCGGATTTTCTAAAAAGCATAAAGATTTTTTTTTTTTCCAATTATTAAAATATCTTTTATTAAATTCAGTTAAAATATATAAAAAAAACTAATTGTAGTTGCGAGCAATGGTTTTTAATTATGTAGTAACTTTATGCTATTTTGTATACACGCTTGAATATTATTAAATTAGTATTTAGTAAAAAAATAAAATACATAAAATAAACTACATAATTTGTAGCTCGGTTATCCTCATTTTTTGCAATCATATATGACCAACAATATCATAGACGAAATTTATTGGGCAACTCTTGAAGGGTGTCTTGTGTGGTAATAGATTTTTAACATTTAGTTCATATATACAACATGTGCACAATGCATAGTTAGTATTTTAAACGTAACTGTACGTGGTAGATACCTTTTTGGAATCATGAACTTAGCTTGTTGACAAACCCTTAATAAACATAACTATGTTGATTCTTTTCGAATTATATAAGTGTAACGAATATTTTACAATGAAAAATTTAAGTTTACTTTTCATTCTTGACAAAACAAGCTATAAACAGCAAGATTTCATAAAACACTATTTTTAAATTGAAATTAAATCAATGTATAATATTTTAAAATCACTCAAATAGTATACAATTATTTTTCAATAACATTTATAACAATTTTTCAAAAAATTAATTAGTAATTACTGTTTGAAATGTTGCGATAACGAACCCGACGCGACGAAAATGGGTTAAAATTGAAATATTATGTATACTTAATATCTAAGGGACGACATAATTCAACGACATAATTCATAATTCAAAATTCAACTTTTATTAGGTAATAAAAACTTAACCTTTCTAAAGTTTTTTTCTCTGAAGATATTATTATTAATTAAAAAAATTCTAAAAGTATATCAAAATGATTCCTGCGATTATATTAATTATTTTTAAACATGAATTTTATAGTTAACATAGCAGTTTTTTACCATTTTTACAATTGTAATGCATTAAATCACATGTTCGACATCAAAACTCGCCTTATTCATTCTTTAAATTAAATAAATTTAAGAATGTTTTTGCTTGCAAATAAAACCATTTTATCAGAAAATTGTATTTTGTCAAAGTAAAGTGGAAATTTAGACCTTAAAATATATTTTTTTGTTAAAACTAAATGTTTCTTAGCAAGCAATAATATTTTGAGGCGAGTTTTGATATGGAACGCTTCAAATTTTAATTTTAAAATCAGCTTGATATGAGGTAGTTTTGAAATTTATAACTAAAAATACGTAAGACTAAATAAATATTATTTAATGTTTTTCAAAATGTAAACTTTTTACAAAATTGTGCATACGGGTATGTTTTATCATTTTTACATTTCATTTATAGTTCGGTGAATTACATTACATTAAATTTATTTTTTCGTTAAACAAGTAAAAAAAAAGTGATTTTATGTTATATGTACATAAATCATAAAATATATTGTAAATACAAACAAATTAATTATATTTAATAGTTTACAAAAATTAGGATTAAATTAAATTATAGTATTTAAACATAAATATTATCCTTGTCTTTGGTTATTGGTTTGTTTGACGACACAGTCACTCATAAATAACATTTTCTTAGGTAGGAGTTAACAATTATGCTTCTTATAAAAGGAGAAATCTAGAGGGAAATCAAAGTTTTCACTACAAAAAAATAATCATTTAAATAATGCACAAAAACTTTTAAACGACTTTCTCTGAAATAAATTATGGTTAATTTCCTCCATTGAGAACGAATAAAAATATATAAAAAAAATTAATGTGTCCATCATAAAAACGTAGAAAACTTTTATAAATTTTTTATTGAGAGTTAAAATAGGAAATAAAGATTTCAAATGATAAAAACATCCTTTTTGCATAAGCAAATTATTTCGAGAAATATCTTCTGTTCTGTGTGATATAATATTGAAATATTGTCGAAATCAAAGTTTATGAAAATATTATACCTTTCAATATTACCTTAAACTGGAATATACTGTACTGTAATCTATTTTAAATTAAATTTTAGGATATGATACAGACACAAAAATTTTCAAATTTTGATTTAATCATGAGACTAGATAGTCTGTAATCTAATTTATATTTAATAAAAAAGTGGCCTGAAAATATACTAATTTTATATATTTTCGTGGAGGATTATTGTATATGTATTTACCAAAAAACCTTAACAATTTATTTTATTAAAGCCATGGTGTAAATTTTCTAAATAATTTAATAAAATTATACTAAGTCAAATTAACGTAAATTGTTGAGCAAATTATCTGTAGAATAGAAACATCACAATAAAAGTATAAATTGTATTATTTATAATGATAAATTTCATTCTTAGTTTCATGATTTTCACTTGGGAAATTGTTTAATTCTTTGTCTTAAATTTTCAAAGTTGTATTTAATTTATTTTATATTAACACAAAAGTTCAGTTTTATTTTATTAGATTATATACATATATGAAAATAGTTACCCAAACGTATTAAAATTTAATTGTAAAACTAATGGAAATTGAAATTAATGTGCATTTTTTATTTTAATAATTTATTCATTTAATATTTCTCCTAATTAATATATAAATCAATTTGCATTTAAATTTTAATTTTACTTGTAACTTGTTATTATATGCTGAGTTAAAGCAAGAAAAGTATATTGCAAATTGCGAACATAAAAAAAGTATGAAAATCTATTGATGAGAGATTGTACTAAAAGTGTTAATTAAGACGTTTATTTATATTTTTTAAGTTTTCAGTTTGTTAGACTTTAAAGTTGTATTATTACAGATTATCCTAAGGAAAACTTTTTTGAATTTAAAATTAAGTAAATACTTTTTATTTCACAACTGCCAATATATTAAGCTATTATTTTAAAATTTTTATTTCATTAAAATGACTTATTATTAAATATTTTATTTGGTAAATCTTAATTTGAGTCTAGTCTGCAATGTGTTATCAAAATTACTACATTATACCGGAATTTGCTCTAATTAAATTTTTGGATAATACAGTTTAAGAAACCACTTTTCAAAATTGTACCATTTAGTTAGATTACTCTTTTAATCCGGATTTTGGAGCAACATTACAATTATTTTTGCAAGTAGGATAAACATTAAAATTCAAATTGATTACAAAAGATAAATCTTTTAGTACAAAAATACTGGAATACTGAAAAATGGTATGATGTAGGCAACTATCCCATGTAAAATCATTTTAAGTCCTCAATAACTTCTATTCTATTCTTAATTAATTTGAGTCCAATATATTTTTAACAGATTTAAACTAAGAAATATATTGTAATAGCATAAGATTTTAATCCATAATAATTATTAAAACTTTTTGAAAATTTTAATATCCTTACTATATTAACCTTAAAGTGAAAGATGTGATAAGCGATCAGATATGGTAATATATTACCTTTGTTATATAATCCTAATCTTACAAACTGAACACATAAAGAATAAATAGATTATTTATGCTAAGCAATCAATATTAAAGTATTTTCAATATTAAAGTATTTTTTTACACAACCAGTTTTTCAACAAATTTTTAGTCATTCTATGAAATTAAATAATTAAAATATTTTCATAATTTCTGTTTTTCTGAAAATCAAAAATGGCCATAAAATTACAAAATTCTTGACAAATTTTAATTAAATATAATTCAGAACAACATATTTAAATTCATAAATTTAATTCTTCAACGAAGATGAAGATAAAATTTTCCACAATAATCTGTTAAAGTATATTGAAGACATTTAATTAAGGTTACTTTTGGCAAAACTTTGTAAATACTTTTCAAGAAAATTAATTTTTTTCTGAACTTACGATATGTTTTTTTTTTTAATTTTAAAGAAAATAATAATATGTAATATGAGAATTATAGTGGTTCTTGAGCTTAATGATCTTACTATTAATATACTTAAGATATAGTAAACAATCACTTAAGTAAAATAACATTTGCATGGTCATCTTTTCGAATTTAATAGTTTCGAATATAATTAAAGATAATAATTAAATTTATATCAATTTGTACAATTTTTTTTAATTAGACGAAACTGGTCTAATTAGGACGTGCTACTTTTTTGTTATCAAGAAATTAGTTGTCCTAAAATTATTTTTAATAAAAATATTCATCGACAAAAAATATATAAAAACTTTGAAAAAATCAAAAATTTTAAGACGTGACCAGAATGTTTTAGATTTCGTTGCTCCTTTTTTTTAGATTATGTATATATACAGTATCATAATATTGTTCTAGGATATCCTTTATCAAATATATTTTTTACATATATAGTTTTATTTTATTTTTTTGTCGTTCCTTCGAGACGACAAATTTCTCATAGTTTATATATATAGCATAATTTTGTTCAGAAAGTTTGAACATATATATTTTTGTATTTAAGAATTTTACAAGTTGATGGTTTGATTATAATGTTTATGATCGTAAATACGACATTACATCGAATATCATAAATTAACTTTTAGAAATATAGCAATATTAAATTAATTTAAGTATTTTAATAGTCTTTCAGAAAATATTGAATAGTAAAAAGTTAAAATCATATTATGTTGAGAAACAGTATCATGTAACACGGTCACTTGAATAGTTTTTAGGAAATATTAAAAATTATATATGTATACCAAATAATATTGTCAAAGTTAGAAAGTTAGTAGAGAGTCTAATCAACAATTTATTTATAAGTTTTTAAATGTAATTAAGAAGTTATTTAAAAATTTATTAGAAATTTTGTAATTCGATTTTCTGCCATGTCTTATTAAAGAAAAAAAAAACTAAAATATTTTGATGGAAAAAGATAATAAAATTTTTGGGTTCTTGGAGACATTTTGGCATTTAATTGAAATAAATTTGATTTTCCTTAAAGAATTTACTATTTTTTATTTGATTATAGTTGGAATTTTATGTTCCAGAATAATTTCTTTTTTTATTTAACTTACGAGTTGAGAATCTTTAAGGAGTTTAATAAAATACAATATAAAGGATAATCGAATCGAAATTTAACTATTTATCATAAATAAAAAAATATAAATTTTATAAAAGTTTCTATTATTGCCTTAAATATAGAATAAAATTACTTAATAGAACAAAAATATTTAAAAAAAATATTAATTTTATTGCTTGGAAGTTCTTAAGGAATTGAAGAACAAAATTATCTATTCATTAATATTGTGAATCGGAATACGGAAGTGGATAACAGTGGAAATGAATAAATTAGTCTGTGATTTGAAACTATTAAACTTTTCACAAACCATATACTATGAGAATGATTTATTTCTTAAATAAACTTTCAATAAATTTTATTTAACCATTATTGATAGTGTTCAATCTATAAGAATACAATGTATAATACAAATTAATAACGTGGTTGAAAAATACATTCAGTACAACATATTGCGCTAGGACAAATTTTTTATTCTAACTTAGTTGTCAAATTTAATATGTATGTTTAAAGCTAGTGAATTGCAATATTTATAAAATCCTTAAAAGGTCTTAGACTCTGAGTAGTGCAAAAATAAGCTTCAAACTGCGTAAAAGGTATTGGATTCTGACCAGTGTAAAAGTAAGGTTCAAATAGCGTAACAACAAGTGGTTCTAATTTTAAATTTTTCATTGAATGAATTTTTAGTTTTTTTTATTATATTAATTTTGAATGATATTTTTTACTTTAATCATTATTTTTTTAATTATGGAGGAACGTTTTTTTTAAAAAGGAGTCACCGTTGCCGCAACCTCTACTTTGGTTGCCTCTGGGTAAGGTGAATGATGGGAAAATTTGAATCTAAATTAAACTATATTGCGAACAGAAAATTTGAACAGAAAATACTTGCATAAATGTGATGTATAAATTTTTAACGCCCTTGCGGTCGACACACTCCGCGGTGAGTATGCCTTCGGCGAAAAGTGCACGATGAATATTATGCGGTGAAACGGCCGGGTATGATTTTTATTAAAAGGAACTAATATAGTGGTAGTCGGTAATATATTTCTGGTATGTTCTACTAAACAAATCTAATTAAGCATAATTACAACAAATGATAATGTAAATAAAATTTTTGTGGATATGAGAATTCATTAATTTTTGGGGTAAATTTAAAAGAACGAAACTTATCGTGAATTTCACACACGATAAACAAAATTTAGTTTTTGTACCAATAACTTTGATTTAAACACCAATTTTAAACCAATGCATTTTAAATTTCATTTGAATATTTTTAATTTGTTCTTTTACATTTTATAAAAACTTTTGCAGTAAAGCCCTATCCTAAATTGGTTATGGCTGGAGTGTGATTATAACAAAATCAAACTTAAGTTCACAACAATCATTTATCTTATTTACTATTAAATCACAGATAAGCTATATCTATGATTAAAATAAATTCATAAATTTAAATTAATTATTTTAAAAAGAACATAATTTATGATAAAGATAATAAAAATTCTATATTTCATATTTATTATTGTGAAAAATTATGTAAAAAAAGCATTTTATTATTTTTAAAATCAAAATTTTTTGGAAATTATAGGAAATAGCATATTTCATAACAGTATTCCCGCAACTTGTACTTCAAATAGGTATGATACTAATTTATGTTAGGAATGAATTTAAGTATCAGCGGGTTTGATGACTGAAAGAAAATGTAAATAATAGAATATCTTAAAGTTATTATGTATTTTGGTAATAACAGAGAAACACATTATAATTTGACGGATATAGTTCATAGATTTTTAATGTTAAAGTCAAATGTATATTTTTCATTTTTCATTTCTAAGTTTTGCTGATCATGTTAAAATTTATTTCCACTCGAACTACATACCAAGCATAAAGAGGGAAGTTTTTTTTTTTATGATTTCCTTTCATAAATTTTATAAATTCATATTTTATGAATTTTATTTTCCTTTTTTCATAAATATTATATCACAAATTTTTTTGAAATTTTTGACCACCAAAAAGAATATTTAATTTCACAATAATTTATTATACTATAAATCTGTTTATAATTTTGTATTTCAACTAAATTCAGTATTTTTTATAAATACAACATTTTAATAATTGTATTGAAGTAGAGAGCATATCAGTAAAATTGAATTTGGTAATGTTTAACCATAGCCGAAAGATGAGATATGTTAGATTTTTGGAATAAGTTTATTTATTTTTTTTTAGCAAAACTATAAAATGTGAAAATGAAGTTTTAGAATTGGAATCATTTTTAAAATTCTCTATTGATTTACGTAGATTGCAGGTAGTAAATTATTATTTTTTAATTGCCTTGGTACATAATAAATTTAATTTAATTTTTATTTAAATTAAAATTCATTTTTTCATGTTTAAAATGTTTGAAATTGTACGAAGGATTACTGGAATAAATGTAAAGTTTTGTAATAATGTAATTTATTTTATAATTTGAATAGAAAATAATTTAAAATTTTGAAAACTAATTTATGTTTTCAAAGTCACATAAATTAGTTTTCAAAATTTTAAATTGTGTTTGCTCTAGGAAAGAAGACGCCAATGTTAAAATTATTGGCGATGAACTCGTACTCGACGATTATACGGTGACTTTTTTGTCCTTAAGAAGTGGAATACAAGTTTTAGATAACAAATTCAAAGTGTAATTAATTGAAATAAAATAAAATATATTTTAATGTTGTTAGTTTTTGAAGTTTCAGCAATGTGCTTTAATTTATCCTTTTAAGAATCATTTCAAATAATAATTTTATTCATTTTATAACTTGAAATCATCTTCTTACATATCTTCATTACAACCGTAATAATTTAATTTTTTTTACAAATTTTAGCTTAACTGCATATTGTACGAAATAATCCAAGGACTTTTTAATTCACTATTAATTCGTTATGCGTAATTTTAATTAGTGCTATTTATTAAATTCTTGATATTAAACGAATATATATTGAAATACAGAAATTTTAATGAAATTCACTTGAAATTTTTATTGTTATCGACAGAAAAAAGTAAAAAAAATTTAAAAGGATTATCAATTAACTTAAAAATATATTTTTAAAGGAAGTAATTTAAAACTGACTAAAGTGGTTTAACCTAATTAATTTTGAAACTAGAAAAATATTTAGATTCATACTTTATTTTATCTTAGAGTTGACACTACTTATGACATTTAAATTCGAAAAGTGTATATATGTAATATTTATATAGTAAAAGTTATTGATTTATGAAACTTATATTATTTAGTAACTTTCCTTATTGTAGAAACACTGCTGTATTTATTAAAATTACCAAAATTATTACATACCAATAATGGTCATCTTAATAAAGATTGTGACAAAATCACAAACGTGCCTAGAGATATGCAATTAAGAATTAATGCACATAAACATAGACTGAATTCACAAAAAGAATAACCTTGCCTATGATGACTATGACATAATTAATATAGAAATGGCTAGGCTATAATAAGGTTAGATTTTATTATAGATTTGTGTTAATTAATATCATTTTGTTTGTGAATTTTTATTATAAATAAATTTGTAGAATCGTAAAAGTGGCCAAGTATGACAATATTTTAAAACAAACAAGGTTATAAAGAAATTAAAAAGTTTTAATTAGAAAATAGTTATAATAATTGAGTTTATAAGAAATTAATTTTATAAAAATATTTATAATTAATTTAGATTTTCAATTAATTTTTTTTTTTTTATCCTTTAAAAACAGATACTTAATGAAAAATATTTAATTGAGAATTTAATAAGTTTTAAGCACATTCTTTCATAAGACAATAATATAATCAAATTAGTCTTTTAAAAAATTCTTCTCAAAAGATTTGTCTTTATAAGATTATTTTTAATTCTAAAGAGCATAATTAAATATACTATTGAAGCCAAATAAAGTCTTTATTATACTTTAAAGAATTAATATCATCAAAATTATGTTATGTACTAAAAATAATGTTTATTATGATATTGCTTTACATATTTATTTATAGAAACTTTTTACTCAATTTATTTATTATACCAAAGGAGCAATAACCGATTTTTAATCGTATAAAAATTTTTTTAATATTATATTGCAAAATTATAATGATTTATTTAAAAAAATGTAAATTTAATAATAAATTTATTTCAAAAGTAACAAATTTAACATTTATGAGAAGTTTAATCTGTGTAATAATTGTATGGCTCTTATAAGAAAATATAGGATTTTGTTCTCCATAAAATTTCCATTATATATTTTGTATATAAAAGGACATTTGTCCGACATATACAGTTTGCACTCCAAATTCATCCTGTTGCAATTTAAATTAATTGCAAAATCAAATTGACACATTTGCAAATCAACTTAAACCATTTCCAAATCAAATTCACCATTTTGCAATTTGATTTCCAAATCAAATTCACCATTTTGCAATTTGATTCACCATTTTGCAATTTGATTTGCAGGAAATATTTAATTTAATTTGTAAAATGGTGAATTTGATTATCAAAAAGTTTAATTTGATTTGCAAAAGTATGAATTTGGATTACAAAAGTGTGAATTTGAATTGTTTAAAATGTTATAAGATATTTATGGTATTTGAACAAAAACCGATTATGGATGGTAAATAATCAATAATTTTTGTATATTTGAAGAAAATTCTTTAAGATAATTTTGATATCTGGGAAAAATTCTCCAAATACCAAAATTAATTTAATGATATTTTTAATAATCAAAAAATCTGCTTGTATGTTCTTTAATGTGGTCGAACATCACCAATGAATATTTTTCTCACTCTCCTTCTTTATATATATATATTAATTTCAAAAAATTATTCAAATCCTTCTAAATAAGTAAATGACAGTATGTATTTGTAAATTTACAAATCAATTTTGGTTCAGTTTATTTATGTAGGATTTAAGGTCTCATGTTATACACGATAAAAGTTTCGTTTTTTTTTTGGTTCTACAATGAAGATGTAGCCACAAAAAAAACTAAAAATTTATTCATGTTTTCAAAATGTTTTATTTAACCATGAAACCGATATTTGGTATATTGCAAATTCAGTGGTTTGATGAAATTCCAATTTAGTATTTGATGAATTTTAAATGTCAATCAATTAAATTTTACTCCATATAATTTATATACTGACTGAGTATGTAGTAGTAAAATTTCTAATTGAAATATTCTGTAGAAAAAAAACTAATATAAAATATTATCTGCTCAATTCCAATATTTTGCAATTTGTATAAATAAGCATAAAAAAATTGAAATTGAAATAAATTAATTATAATATTAGAAATTTGAATATTTTCTTTATGAAATTGATTTAATTATGAATGTCAATATGTACTTATAATTAAACTAAATTTATATAATTTTCTTTTTTTTTTTTGAAAATTTATACTTTATGTCGATCAGAATTTCATCAAATAAAAATTGTATATGATTTAAAAGTTCATATTTGTATTTCATTTGTGTATAAATATAGGTTTTTCACAAAATTATATTATTTTGTCAAATATATACAGTAGATTGTTTGTTAATAAAATATTTTTGCCATATTTTAGAAAATAAAAAGGAAAATTAGAAAATTATTTTAGCAATACTTATGAATTATTAGTTTTGGAATTAATTTTATATACAAATAAAAAATTAAAAATTTATTTAATGAAAATGGTTAAGTGCAGAACATTTGAAACTTTAGTAGTAAAATAATTATACATGTTAACTATTGAAAAATTGAATAATTTGACCATAAAAGTTCCTTGTTAAATATTCCAATAAAATTTTAAACTGTGAGTAATTAAATTTGTGATTTAGTTCAAATATAAATAAGTTGTATAGGGAATTATGGATAATTTTCGATATAAATTTCAGCTGAAAGTTTTTTCCAAATTCATCTTCACATCATTTTGCATAAATTTCCAAATCTTAGCATATTCATATGTTGAGAATTTTTGATAATTAATTTGTTTACCGAAAATATGAAAATTTAATAAAATTTCCTATTTGAATTTTACAATTTTTAGTAATATGTAGTTACAATTTTAGTAAACATATTTCATGAAAACAAATTACCTGAAACTATCGCTCGCGTGATTAATACAATTATAATAATTTTACTTATTTTTCTGTAAATTAAAAAAATTTGATATCAAAATTATTAATAAAAATTAATTTTATTAAAGTATAAATTTAAAATAATTTATACCCAAATTTTGTACTCCTAAAAACCAAATTTTTTTTAAATCATTAAAGTTTTCTGAAAATACAAATAGCTAATAGCATTATGATTATTTGGCCGACAATGAAATTTATGAAATTCAGCACTGAAAATATTTTTCGATGTAAAAACAAAATTTATGGTAAATTTACAAAAAGATTTTCAAGTTTCATATACGAATTATATGAATGTAATAAAATAAAACAAATGATTCCATATTCCTACTACAAAACCTATTTTGTTTGTAATATAATAGTTCACTAATATTTTAGTTGTTTTAATAAAAGGTATTTTTGTTTAAAAATTGGATGAAAATCTCATTAAAATTACAAATTCTAATGACTAATGAGTTTTAAAATAATTATGACTTTTAATGTTGTAGTTAGTATAATGATTACATACAATTTCAAATTTTTAACAAAAATGATATTACTTTAATTATAAAAATGGCTTTGTTATTGAATGAACACCAATTTTCATGCATTTATCTCAGACATTATTATTTCTATTGCATTAAAAATTTAATTAAAAAAAGTCTGTTTGAAAGAAAATTTAGAAAGCTATAATATTAACCAGAAAATTTATATAATTTTATGAAAAAAAATTATGCTTCTTTAAATTTTCAAATTCATTTCATTTTGAATAATTATTTTCATCATAAATAATTTTAATACACATACATAATATTATTTCTGGCACCTTAATTTTGTTTTTTTCTAATCTGTATAATAACATATCCTTCATAAAAAATATTTGTGCAGTTTTGAACAATTAAACTTCCAAGGCTCATGTTGTGCTTTTGAAAATATAAAATTAAACTTTTTTATTATTTTCCTAGTTTAGGGTAAATTGTTTTTATAAAATTTTAAACAAGAAAAGTTCAATTTTAATTTTTGGTTGGTTTATTTAATAAGAGAGCCGGAATAAACTATTGTATCAATCAAAGTAGAACATAAAAATGTTTAGTAAAGTTGATGGTAGAACGAGTATACTAATTTATATTGTGTATATAACGAGTATATATACTAAATATATTATAAAATTGTAACCAACGATATGTTAAATTTATTGTTGAAAAAGTTTTGTTAATATTTTATAGATGCAAAATTTATATTTGACATTATGCAGGCGAAGTTTTATGAAATAAAACATTGAAAAATAAGATTTTCGGGCAGATATTTTTCCAAGAATTCTTGATTTTCCAAAAATTCTTGATAGATATTTTTCCAAGAATTCTTTTTTTCTCGAAAATTATGATAAATTTAGAAATGTGACAAATTTTATTTAATAATATTATAATAATTTAAATATAAAAAAAAATACTGGATTAATTAATCTTATTACAGCAGGAAAATTATATCTAATAATAACATAACCTAATATTCTTGCCAGTTATAATATGATGAATAATTTCATTTCATGCAATTTTATGTTTATATATTTCTTAAAATATTTACCATATAAATAAAACATTAACTTCACTATTTCTTCTCATTTTAAAACTACAAATATAAATCTCTAAAATATACAATTTCTAATAATTAAATTCCCTTGATTATTACTTTTACATTTGAAAATAACATAAACATTTATTCTCTGTTATGAAAATCTTAAAACGTTGAATATATTATAATGATATCTTGATATCTTGAATCTTGAATATATCATAATTTTTATTTTTAGTATATATAAAGTTTCTTCCATGAATAAACAGACATAATCTTTTTAAATTTATGCAAATTTACATTATATAGAGTTGTCGTAAAAGTAAACTGACAATCTGGTATATATATATTTTTAAAAAATAAAAAGATATTTTCATTTTTATAACAGATATAGTACCGTATAACAATTTTTAGTATAAGTTTAAATATTTAAAGGAGTAATGGAATGTGTAACAATATAAAATTTAATATTTTATGTAAATGAAGTTTAAGTTTGTCCTTATGATAAAACTAATATAAATTTTTAAAGTTATATAAATAATATGGTATATACTTGTCAATGATATTTTATCTTATAATAATATTTAAAAAGTGCAACGAAATTGATTTTTAAAAATTTCATATTTTTTAATTCGACACTTTTTTTTTTTTTAAATAATAATTTAAATTGCAGCAAAAAGAAATAAATTATTTACATGATTTGTAAGTGGAAAATAACATATATTATTACTAAGATTTCAAATTAATTTAAATCTACGAAGGTAGTAAAAAAAACAAACTTTATATAATTAATAAAAATAAAAATGCTAATAAAATTTTATATGTGTAACTAATTTTCTTCACTTTAACAATTTATTAAATTAATTACAATTACAGAGAAACTTAATATGTAATTTTTTATTTTTACAAATCCTAAATGGATAGATTTTCTCAACCATAACTAAAAATTTACTAACCGAAAATAATCCTTAAAAATTTTCTGTTAATTTTTATTTCACCACAATATAACATGAAAATATTTTCACTGAAATTTACGTAAAGTAACTTTAAGAATTAGTTGAAATACTAATGTTTTTCTTATGGTTATAAATTTATGTATAAAATACCAAAAGAACAGAAAAAGCTAAATTATAGAAGTAATCATTTAAGATTAAATAAGTATAGTAAAAAATTATCTTAAAAAAATTAATTTAATTAATTTGTTGTTCAACTATTTTTTTTTTCTAGTTTCAATTTTTTTTAGAAGTTTTTTTGACTGACTTGTATGTTTAAGTTTTAAGTTTTAAAATATATTGTTTTAAAAAATGTTTTTTTTAATTGTTATAAAAAAATTATTTCGAAGTTTTTTCTATGATGAAGAAGTATTTTAAAGTTTTAAACACCTTTTTATATAGTTTTTCAGTATTTTATAGAAAATTTTTCTGAAGTTAATTAAACAAACTAAGAAATCTCTTCAAAAATTAAAAATTGTCTTTTTATTTTATGTATAGTTCAAGTTTTTTATTTAAAATATTCTTGCTAACTTCTTATAATAATTCTCAGTATGATAAAAAAACTTAAAGAAATTAAAGTATTATTCGTGGTACAAGTATTTCAAGACTTTACTGACATTCATGATAATTTAAAGTTAAAAAAAATTAAAAATTAAAAATTTAAAACAAATTAAATTTTAATTATTTAGTTACATAATTTTGCCCTAAAATTTCTCCTAGCCTAGGTAGTCATTCATAGATTTCATTTAGTAAAATTTTATTAAATTGAATTATGTAAATTGTTTAAATTCTGTATAAATTATATAAACTTTTTTGTCCGTATATATATTTTATTTTAATTATGTCTTTGAAGTTCATGAAAATTTTACCTGGAAAAAAAAGTTTATAATTATTTATTTTTATTGCTTCTTTATAACAATATACCTAAAATAAACAGAAGCAGATGTAATCTGAAAAGTTTTTGAATTAAATGAAATAATTTTCTTTATTAAATTTTTTACAAAATATAACTTTTTTTTATTTATTTTTAAACTGTTTAAAAAAAAAAAATTAAATTTTAAATTTTTCACAGAAAATGAAAATTTGAATATAAAAATTATATTGTGAAAATTTCCAAGAAATTTAATTCAATAAAATAATATAAATTGAACTTTTTTTTTGGATTTTAATTTTAAATTTTACATATTACATAATAAAATTTAATAAAATTACCAGTTTTTAAGCCAACTAATTAGCAAATTAATATTTAATAATTATCTGAAATCAAAACATTATAATTACACTTACAAAATATATTTATAATAAATACAAATTGCTGGTGATTTTTTAAAACAAGACTAAAAATTGAATTTTGTTAAATAAAATTTTATGTTATTCAATCTGTTCATTTTATGTAATTTTTCAGATTTCAAAATTTAAAAAAATAATAATAACAAATACCAAAAGTTTTCGCCATCTGATAGAAAAATTGAAAACTTTTAATCAACCATCTTGGAATTGAAAATTTCATTAGTCATCAAAGTAGTCAACTCGAATACATGAAAATAAATTTGTTTATTTCGTGACTGTAATAAATTATTATAATTTTTATATAATATTTATTTATGGAATTTCATATTTTTAAGTTCATAATTTTCTAAAATATATATATAATATACATATTTAAGTGACTTGTTTCAAATTATTCAAATTTCCTTAAAATAAAATAAATAATTAAAATATCAATAATGAAAAATATATTTTGCAAGAAGTGTTTTTCAGAGCTACATAGTTTTCTATTTGCGAAAAAGAAATAATTGTCAGAAATGGAAAAAAATAATAATTGCATCAAGAAATTAGAAAAATTCTAAAAAAAGGTAATAATTTTTATTATATTAGGTAATATTTTATTACGAGATAAGAAAATTATTAGAATTGACTAAAATTTTAATAATACTGTTGATAAATATAAGAAAAACTACGTAATAAATATAAATTATATTAGGTAATTTGGATATATTTTTAAATTATTTTAATTAATCTAAATTTTAAATAATTATTAACAGAAAACTTATTTCTTCGAAATATTTAATTAATTTACAATATTGTTACTCTTGAATTTATAAAATTGTCTTTCACTTTATTTTTAATTCTTAAAAATCTAATTTAGAAAATTTGATTCAAGATAAAAGCTGAAAATACGAAGAAATAGAAGTTAAATTATTTTTTAAAATTTGAAGTACGATAAGAAAATTCGAAATCTTGTTCTACCATTAAAAACGTGATATGTAATTGAACCAAATTTTTAATATATATAATTCAGAAAAATTTCGTTAAGGTGATGCAAATTTGATTTTCGAATAATAATCGTTTTCTCAAAAGGATATACAGTTCTTAAAATATTATTTATAGACTTATTATTCCAGGAATAATGTTAAATTCTAAAATTTGTGAACAAGCAATTCTTACAAATTACTTTAAATAAGAATAACAAGTATAATAATAAATGTATCCCACCACATAAACTTGAAATATAATTTATATTTCGTAGAAATCAATTTCAATTTCAAAACTTTTGATTTTGTAATGCTTTAGTTAGAAATCAAATACAATTTTAAATTTAAAATGAATTTTATTTTTAAAAAGATAACATTCCTTTTTCTGTAATGTTAAGTTTTTTACATTATATCAGTCTTATAAACTGCATTAATTTATTCAGTGGATTACTTTTAACCTCGACCTGAATATATATTATTTGTAATAAAATAATAAAAATTTATACCTTCATGATTGATTTACCTTGATCAGGAAAATTGTATAAAATTAAATTTCCTGGAATTAAAATCAAAACTAAAGTGTAAAAATAAACTATAGGAATAAGAAATATGTTAGTTTTGTGCTTGGCTTTATGTTGTTGAATTTAATTGACTGTAAATCAGCAATATTTATCTTGGTTTTCATCATAGTCTAGCTTAGAAATTAAATATTTTTTTCAAATTTACAAAAAATTTGTGTTTAGCTTAAAAACTGACGATGAAATGGCAATTAAAAGCAATATTTTATTAAAAATGTCGACAAATTTTAAGTTAATTATAGATACGATTTGAAATATTAGTATACTATAATAGTTTAATTTTCAAAATTTAATAAAATCCAGGATTTACTTCAATAATTGAGGTAAATCCTGGATTTTATTAAATCCTCTATCTATTATTTATAGTGCTAGATAAAAATTGTTATGCCCTTTTGTTTTTTTTTTTAAATACATTTTCCGATTTACTATAATCAATAATTTTCTGCATTTACTATTGGCTAAAATTTAGGTACATCAAGAAATTCGAAAAAATCGTTTACATACAAATCTTTGTAAAACTCTAGTTTTATTTATGAAAAATAAAAATATTTCATTGATAACCATATGTTTAGTCTTAACATAAAAAAAAAAACATTTATTTGTCTCTTCACAAGAATGAATAAATAAGTAATAATCTTTTTACATAACTTTATGATTCTGAATAAATTAAATAGAATTACAAATCATAAAAAATTCTAGTCACAATCAGAGGTGAAAACAATCAAAAAAATATAAAAAACAAAAATTCCTTTTTTTTTATTGTTTATTTATTTATGTTATTTTTTTTTTGTATCTACATCTTCTTCAAGGATGTAACCAAATTAAAGGAAACGATTTGTGGGGTCGTGAAACGGAATTTTTGGTTTTTCCAATATGTGCCTAAACTTTATTAACCTTAAGCTTTCTCTATAAATTTTTTTTCAATAATTAAATATTCGAAAATATTATTTTAATCTTACCAAAAAGAAACTATAAAAGTAAAGTCAAATTCGGAAATTCGGGAATAATATTTTGAAGGAATTTTAAGTATTACAATAAAATTGAAAATTGAAATTTTTTGAAAGCTTTTCAAACTTTTATCTATAATATATATGAATATAATTTGATTGCGTATGTTCTTGTCTTGTTGTGTTTCATTGATTTACCATACTTAGGACTTTAAGATACATTTTTCTATGGGTTCAAAATTTTTTTCAGAAAAAATTAATGGAAAAGAAAAATGTTGACATGAAATTTGATGAACTTGAATGTCTGAAAATTTGAATTTTTATTTGAAAAAAATTTATGTAATAGTACTTAAAAAATTGGTATGGTATGGCAAATTCAATCTCTCGGAATCTACTAATATTGATATTTCCATTTATGTATGTAGGAACTTGTGTCACATAATTTAACAAATATAAATAAATTCTTAAGTGTACAACTAAGTGAAACGAATTTGGAAACATGCTGTTCCAAAATTCTAAATAATTCCATTATTTATGTTATTTTCTAGTAAATATTAGTTCATTTATCAATGTATAGCCAATAAAATCATTTCATAATTAATATTCTCTTAAAAATACTATTGAATTTGCGCATAATCGGAAATTTAAGAGGTTTATGTAGAAAAAGAGAATTTAAAATAAACAATTTATCTATTTCTTTAAAATTGTCATATTAGTTACTGGCTAAAGAAAATTTTATAATTTGATATATACATTGAAAATTTTTTTAATTAAACTATATTTATAACTAAATTTTTTATGAAAATCCAAATTTCATGGATATGAATTAACTCGTAATAAAATAGAACTAAAATAAAATATATTAAATTATTTTCGGAAACCAATAATTTTATATATTATATATGTGTAAAAGCCAAAACTTTAAGAATATGTAATTTAATACATAAAAAAATTACACACTTTTTAAAAAATTTGCTTAATTTTTTTCTTTTAAATAAATTGTCTCCTGAAGAAAAATCATAAAATTAAATCTAATTTAAATTCATATTTATTACTCGAAAAAGTCTCATAAGGGCAAAAAGTTTGGGTAAATGTGTATTTCAGTAGGTTAGGCTTAGGCCGTGTAAAAGATACATAATGATTATGATTACAGTCATAATTTTTTCCACTTTGGTGATTAAAAGAACAAAACTGGAAAATATATATAACAAGAAAGATTAATTTAAAAATGGTATTAGACAAAATGTTGAAGAAAATTTCAAAATTATTCATCTTAAATAGTTAAATTTTTAAATTTAAATATTTTTTTTATTGTATGAATTTTTATGGTTGATAAGGACGAACTAATCATAATTTAAAAAAATTATATATTTCCATTAATAGTAAATATATTATGCAAAAATTATTTTTGGGTATGAAATATATTAAAAAAAAAAAATAATTTTCATAAAAACTACCAGAAAAAAATATGCAAATCATTTAATTATCCTTTTATCAGTATTGAAACTAATAACGACATTAATAATAAGTTATTTAATATTATTTTTGGTTTTTTTAACGAAAAAAATAAAACCTTTTTATATCCATTTACATTAAATTGAAACATTTAATGTCATTTTCTCTACTATAATTATTTTATCACAAATATTATTAAGGATATTAAATTTTTTTTTATTACATTTAATGGAAATCGTGAGTCCAGACCACATTTATTTTTATATTTTTTCAGATACATGATTTATTTTCACCATTTCTTGGTAAATATTTTCTTTTACCAAAAGCGTATTTTATGAAATTGATTTTTTCAAAATATTATAAATTGACTAGACTAAGAAGGAAAATACATATTATTTGATTTTCAATTTATATTCAACAATTAAAGTTTTAAATATATTATTAAATAAAAATTTAAATTTATAACCTTTTTTTTATAATTTAACAATTTGGGTTATTATGAATGGTGTATGAAAGTATGTATACTGATATTTACTACATTGAACTATTCAGATAGTAAAATGAATTCATTATCCATGTTTGACAATTTAAAAATGTATAAATAAAGAATAGATTTTGTAATTAAATATTCAATTGTATCTATTATTACGGAAACCTAATAACTCTTTTTTTAATAATCAATTTAATTATTACATTAGAAATTTATACTTGAAGACACAATTTATTTTTTTAAAAATTTTATAAAGAAAATTCGATGTAAACATTAAAAATAACAATTTTTCTACAGACATAAATAATATTACCAGAAGGACAATCAACTTGGATGAAGTTTTGTCTGTCTTTTTTTTTGTAATGATTTTTGGATTTTAGCCAACAGTAATGAGGGTAGAAAAAAAAGCTTAAATTTTATATTGTTATTAGATTCCTTATCGATATAATGTTTCGATTTACAAGGATATAGACATCTATAGCTTAAATAATGTGAATATTTTGAGAAACGTTACTAGAAAAAAAAATATATATACAAGAAAATTATCAAATTACAATTTGAACATATATTCTTAACACTGTAACTGCCACGACATTTTTAGGTCTTTTCGAATATTTAGTTGTCAGTCAAAAAGGCCTGACAAAAATAAAATACAAAATTGTTTTGTCAGACACTTCAACCTGACAAGGAGCTATTCAAAACCTGCCTTGTCAGACACTCTTAGAAAATATTTTAGTACATTTGAGAGTCTGACATAGACAAATCGAGAAAAATTTTGAAGCCGGAGCGGGAACATTTCTGATTTTCAAAACTTACTATAACACAAATGAATTTTATTACCTAAAGATGTGTGCAACTACAAAAAATCATTGCGGTTACAGCGAACATGTTAATAATTTTCTTTTTGGATGTTGTTTACAGTTAGGTGTCAGGCCTTTTTGACTGACGTGGCAGTTAGAGTGTTAAATATAGTATTTTTGAATGAAATAATTTAATATAAGAGGTGAAAGTAAAGAGAATTTCTACCTAAATATAAAGACCTATTAAATACGTACTCCATTTTTTGTCTTTCTATATAGACTATATAGGATCAAGACTGTTTTAGAAAGACATTAGTCGGATATAAATGTTTCCCTTGCGACAGATTTATATTAGTTTAAAAAAAAATAATGTTTTTGGAATTTATATTTAGACGACGAAATTTATTTTATATTTCGAGTTTTAAAATTTATTTATTTTTACCTAAATTTATAATGTTTGTTAAAAGCTATACGTTATAAAATAAGTAGTAATTATTTTTTGAGTTTTCTTAAATAATTCTTTATAAATTTTTCCATTTCAATTATTACAATTAATTAAAGTAGTGAGAGAATATTAAAAATTCTATATTAAACTATATGTGATATCCTTTTCGTATAAAACTTATATTAAAATATTTAAATAGTAATTAGGTAGATATATTATGTGTTAAATTTCAATCAAAACTCAAATTTATATCAATTTTATCAGATGCATTAAAATTCTATAATGAAAATTATTTTGTATTTAATTGAAATTTTGGCAAAAAAATTTCCAAATATTATATTTTTACTATAATTTTCGATAAATAAAATAATATATTAAATTAAATTATTAGCTACTAATTAAATATTTTGTCCCAACTTTCATATACATAAATATTTATAATTTAAAAAAATATATGATATGAATTGAAATTTATTAAAAGTTTTCATAATTATTATTATATTTTTATTTTCTATTTTATTATTGTTAATTCATCATAAATTTTGTCCTTTAAAATTATTTTAAAATGTAAAAAAAAAAAATATAAAAAAATATTTATTTATATTCTGATAAATGTGTTTCCCGCCAGCTAATTTGAAACTTCGTCCTTTATGTTTTTCTATGTTATTTCTTCATTACAAAAAAAAAAAAACTGCAAACAGGAAAAGAAAAAAATTGCTGTAAAACTTTATTAATTTTTTCAATACTTTTTTTTTAAAATAAAAATAATAAAACAAAAAGTGCAATGAATATAATGCAGAAAAATATTTTATTACTTCTTGACCACATTTTTCTCCCGAAGCAAACTTTTTAAAATAATTATAAATATAGGAAAAGTTTTTGTTTTTTTGTTCTGTTTAATTAATTATTTGATTATAAATAAAATAATTAAATATCCTTAATTCAATTAGGATAATTAAAGTTTGTAAATGGTCGATTATTCAATTAATTTATCATAACTTCAAAAAGTGCGCGGAAACTAAGCTACTAAATAATTAGGAAATAATTATCATTGTTGTTAGCTGATTTGTTGAGCCGTTAGTTTTAGGTTCTTATAGGAATTTTTCACTAGGACACTATAGAAATTATATAATTTAGACTAGAGATAGAAGTAATATTGAATTAGAAGTGAAATAATATTGATTATAAATATATTGTTATGAGATATGACTCTATATTCAAAGAATTAATAGAAACTATTTAACTTAAATGGGTTAACCCAATATTTCCGAGTATAAAATTATAAGAAATATAAAATTTATTTATGAAGAAAATATTGATATTATATTTTGTTAAAATTTTTTATTGAGGTTTCAAGAATGAATTTTCCATGAGTTGTAAGGAGTTAAATTACTGTTTTCTAAATTTGGTTTCGAAATTTCCATGAATATTTTGCCGAATACAAATATTTTTTACTAAAATTAAGTTGCCATTGGACAATTACTATTAATTTCATAATATTTTTCCTCGTTGTACACTCCCTGGGGAGCTTAAGGGTTCAAATACTTGATCGTTCTGAACCATGGTTCCTTAAAGTGAAGAAACTTTGTAATAGCAACAAGCTTTTGATCGTGGGTCTCAAATATTTAAGAATTCCGAACCATGGATTTTGTTCGTGACTCATTGTTGTTAGCAGATTTGTTGAGCCGTTAGTATTTTACCCAATCTTAAAATTTCACAATTAATTCTACTTTATATTAACAAACGTTATTTCCATTTTGTTAAATCGCAAAAGCACTATTTGCTATTTGTTATAACGGCTAACTAAAAGTTTAATTAATAAATTCGACTATCCAACATACATAAGGACTCTTCAATAATCGTTTATAGTTTTATGTATTTTATGTATTAAATGTGGTCCTAATATAATACCACCAAGAAGCAAAGAGTTAAAGAAGAAAACTTAAGAAAATAATATTTTTTAACACATTTGCACAATTTTTCTACATTAAATTGTGCTTTTGTGACATCTCTAGTGTTAAGTGATACTCATAAACAAATAATTCAGTGTCATTTTCCTCAAAGACAACCATCATCATCATCATCATCATCACTTCTTCTATGTACCAAAACTAAAATTCCTCTTAGGCGCTAATATTTCTTTTGAATATTTAAACTGGTTTTTGGACAATTTACACTTTTCAAAGTTTTCTTATTCAAAACATTAATTTTTTTTTTTTTTTAATTTGTAAAAACTTTTCTTTTATTTCCGAATATCATCACATAAAAAATTTTCATTTATCTTTGTTTTTTTTTTTTTTTTGACAAATATTTTCTTTTTAAAAGTTTATGTTTTTTTTTTGTTATGTTTTCATTTGTTTTTATTTTGTCACGCCTTAAAAATTTTCCTAAAAGACAAAAAAGCAGAAAATTTTAAATAAAATTATTTTTTTCATTTTGTTAAAATAGTAGAAACTTGACATAAATTTGTAGTACAAGCAACAAAAAAACAAAATACAAACAATACCAAATAAAAATAATAACGTAAGCAAACATAAATCAAAGCATAATATTGACATAGAAAAAAAAAACAACTATTTTGTCATTTATTATGTTAGTTTAGTATAACAAAATATAAGATAAAGAAAAAGGTAGTCTAGGAGTTGGGTAGTCTGCAATCATGAAGAGATTTAATGCAAAACTACATATAGTACATAGTAGGATTTATTATGTTCATGTTGTTTTAAGGATCAAAAGTAATGCAGATAATATTAGTTTGAAAGAAAAATCGAGTTAGAAATGAAGTTTTAAAAACAAAGACAAAAACGAAGAAAAAGTATATTTATAAGATATTGTCTGTAAAGTAAAAAATTTAATATGAAAGTCAATGGTCACCAAACCCCTAAGCACTAATGTACAGGTTAGTGAACTGACCTGTACAAATTTAAAAGAGATTTAAAAAAAATACATATAAAAGAATTACTCTGAAGAAAAGAAGGAAATTTAAATTTACCTATTACTGGTTAAAGTTTACCAAGAAATAATAGCAGTAATGAATATTTTTGTTTGCTTGTAAACCTCCAACTTTGAGGGACTTAGTGCCAAATTATTTGTAATAGAAGCTTTTTAACAATTTTAGATTTACTAATTTTATATGGAAATAATCAGGAATTATTTCAACTCATAGGTCGTCCGCTCCATAAAAGCGCAGAGAATCAGATGGGCAGGTCACGTTACTAGAATGGATAGACATCATCAAGCAAAACAGCTACTAACACTAGTACCCCCAGAACCAGAGCAAGAGGTAGACCTCGACTTCGCTGGCTAGATTGTGTTGAAAGTGACTTAAATTAAATTGGAGTGACAAACTGGAAGGCGACAGCCCAAGACCGAAGACACTGGAGAGGAATAGTAAACCAGGTTAATGCTCACACTGAGCTGTAATGCCATTTGATGATGATGATGATGATATGGCTTCTAAAACCATAAATTTGCTAAAAAGCAGAAATTCTAAATAAAATTTTTATTTTTTATTTGTTAAAATAGCACAGTATTTTTTTAAATTACAACAAGCCTAATGAGCTTATTAGCAAATTTATTGGTTGCAAATGGAACGTTCGTATTGTTCCTAGGTTTAAATTTAATACATTTTATTGTATTTTTCTTCCTGGTACTGACTGAAAACTCAGTAAATTTTTTCTTAGACCAACTATGTTTAAAATAATAAATGGACTGGAGTCGAGCCGAGTATCGTTGCACCACAGCATACACATCAACCAGTAATCATTTGCTATTAGCCTGCTTAATTGAACGTTCTGTAAAAATAAAAACAATATAGTTTCGATCCAAAAATACTGAATTTTCTTGGTTTATAAAAAACATTTAAACTATATTCCTTAAGCTGGATAATCTTTCATAACTAAAGTTATATGTTTTTTTTCCATAAATTACATAATCAATCAATTTTGAGATAATGTTTTTTTAGCATATTAACTTTTGTAACTATTAAATTTCAATATGTTTAAATTTTACAAACCATATTAGGCTAAATGTTAAACAGTGTGAAAAAAAACTTTCAAAGAAAATATTTTTTTTTTTTATAAATATCATATCCTTTTTTTGTTGTAACTGAAAAGGATGTGATTTGAGAAAAAAACAAAATTGAATAAAGAAAATATTAAACGGAACTCCACATGCAAAAAATAACTTTTCTGTGAAAAAAAAATGTATATGGCTTTGGTTAAATAAAAAAAAAAGGGATTCATATATTAAAGAAGAAATCCTTTACATCTAAGATTTTCTTTTGTTGAAGATTTGAATAAAAGGATTTTCGACATATTTTTAAGAATATATGTATTTCTATATTTAAGGATTTTCTTTTTTTTTTTGATATTTGATACATTTAGGTTTTTATATTTAAGTAAACCACTAAAGCGGATTATTCCCAGAATTATTAGGAAATCCGCACAGGTAGATTTTTGGGTGTCATATATTTTTGATTTGTTCGATCACTTTTTTTTTTTTTTTTTTTACTTTCCATTAAGTTTAAATAAGCAGGAAGTTATATTTACATTAAGTAGTTAAGAATTGGTAAGGATGTTTTCCTGTATTTTATAAAACGATGAAAACAAGAAAATCTTCAACTTGTAAAGAAAAGGTTATAAATATGATTTAAAAATTTTTTAACGTAGTAAAAGGAAATTATCTCTATTTTTTGTTAAATTGGTGATTAATTTTAGCTTCTTCACTTGGATATTTAAAAATTATGGTTATATCAATTACTTTCAATTATCTTATAATTGTTTGTTAAGTTTAAGACTCTTCTGAGCCTCTATTAAATTTTTACCTTTATATTTTATAACATTTTAAATCAGTTTTACGGAAAAAACGTATTGTCGTTTATATACGAATATTGAAAATTATATATTGTTTGGATTATTATAATGATGATGTAATAAAATAAAAACTTATAAGAAAATTCCAAAGATAAATATTACAAAAAGATAAAAAATGATATTCAAAAAAAAAAAATTAAAGATTTTAAAGTGAATTTCTAACAAAGAAATATTTTTATATTAAATTATATATTAGATTATATTGTAAAAACCTTTTTTTTCTTTATTCTGAAAATACAAAGTTTGATCCTTTATAAAGAAAGTATTTATGAAATATACTTAAAAATGATGTGTTTGCCGTTTTTATCTTAAGAATTTTAGTTGATTTTGTTTATGAAAAAACTTTATTTTAAACTGTGAATATTTTTAAGAATTATAATTAAACTCATAAGGTTTATATAATACATATTAAACTTTTGCCGGCAGTCAAAAATGTAGTGATATATAACTTCACTTACGAAATGTCAATGTTGGAAAAATTATGCAATATTTTTCATATCACCAATCAAGTTCATAAATTATTATAATAGACACACTGAAATTATAAAGATTTTTTTTTTTTTTAAAGTTTACCATATTTCTAAATTTTTTTTCGTTCCAATTATTTAGTTGCACTATAATGAAATGGTGTAATATATCGCTTTAAAAACCATATACTTTGTTAAAAGAATTTTTCAGAATTTAAAATAACAAAATTTCTAACTGATAAACTATATTATAAACTAAAATAATGAAAATTACAAAAGGACCTTTTACAGAATAATAACAACTTATGAACTTTGAATTTTACTAGTAACATAAAAGCCTAAATTTAACATAATAATTTTTATTTCATTTTTTCACTTTTAATATTTTCTACTAAAAAAATATACGTATGTATGTATATATACGAGTTTTTGTGAGGAAAATTCATTTTATGTTCTCTCTGTTGTGGTTAACCATTTTTAAGGAAGAGTTTTTCACCATTAATATTTTTTTTTTCCAGTATGACATACAAAAAGAAGAACATAAAATATGTTGTACATGTATATATATATTACAAACTTGGATTTCCCTTTGGATTTTTTTTTTATAATAATTTATGTTTTTTTTACAATTTTTTTCCGTTTCTATAAATTAATGTGTTTTTTTTTTGTAAAGGATTTGATTTTAAAAAAAATATATTACTTATAATATAAAAATAATATGTAATATTATGCAAAAATCATCAATTCTAATGACAATTATTTTTAAAATTTAAATTGTTTTTTTTAAACACAATTTTTAAGAAATAAAAGTAGAATTAATTTTGCATAAATATTATAAAATATTTTATGAAATTTTATATCAAAATAAAATATTTAATTCAATGACAGATCAAGTTAAATGGTGATTTTGAAGCAGGTTTTACATTTGCTTCAGTTTTTGTCTGCATCAGGTAGAATTTGCTGGCCGCAGGCATATGTTGAATTTTAAATTAATATTCTTACGCAAACATTAATATTTAATATTAATTAACAAATATTTATATGTGATTAAACTTTAATCAAATATTTTTAAGATGAAACGTTACAGGTATAATTTTTAATTGGTGAAATTCCAAATAAATTGGTTGCAGACAAAAATCGACATAAAAATGTAAAAGAATCTTAAAGCTAAATAATTTCAGGGGTTAAATAAAATCAAGCAAAAATGATATATTTACAAGAAACTCTTGGGATTTTTTTTTTTAGATTATACAATAAATATAGGATTTACAAATATGTGATGTAAATATTTCCCTTGCGACAGATTTTCATATATTTAAGGAAATGTATTAGAATTTTCGTTTTAATATTTTCTATATAACTAAGCATTTATTTAAAAAGTTTTTATTTAAATTTGTCTGATTTAGAACTCTGATTTAGTTAAATATTGTTTCAAAATTAGAATTCTCACGCCATACACACAAACACGATTAGTTAAAAATCTTTCAGTATTTTATAATCAACATTAATTATTTGTTAAGATTTTTTACATGTTATGTAAAAGTTTTATTACATATTGTTGTGTTCTTATTTTATAATTCGTAATCATGTTTTATTAGTATTTTTACACTTCCGTTTTTCGTATTAAATATTACCCTATTTCCTATTATGAAATTATGTATAATAGTTTTCTGAAAAATAAGCATTAATTTTGTAAATTTAATTTAAGCTTTATGATTTGATAATATAAATACATTATATGTTCATGTTGCACATTTAATTTATTTTCTTCTTTTCTGCATATTTAATTTAGTCTTTTTATAAAATTCCTACATTTTAGACTTTTGGTTTGTTTCGATGTCTTTAGAAATTGAGCTAGCAAAAAAATGATGAAAAATGAAATTTGCATTCATATATAAATGTTATAAACATAATTAATTTTAGTTATATGTATGTAAATTAACAAATAAATTTGTAAAAATATTGAATTCAACTGGTAGTAAGCTGCAGGTTGTGTGTCGTTTTAAAAAAAAAACTATAGTTTCTGTCTAGTATTTAGGTAGCTTAAAGTTAAATTAAACACTTTTTATGAATATTCTTTGAAATTGTTTCGAAGTACTCATAATTGTTATGCATTCCATTGTGCGCGGTATTCGTATCCTAAGTAGTAACATTCAAACCAAAGAAGAGTCGAGCGCAAATAAATTGACAAACGAAGTAAAGTAACAAGCGAATTGAAGTTACATTCAAAAACGAACCTTTAGATGAATGTTACCTCACTTCGCTTGTCACTTTACTTCGTTTGTCAAATCATTTGTCTTCGAATGTACTTAGCTTAATCTGTCTATTCTATAACAATAAAATTTAAAAATATTAAATGTAATTTTCTTACACTGCTAACGAAAGAAACTAAATAAAATTGTTCGGTACTTTATGAATATTTAGTATATTTTAATACTTGACGTTCATCTATTTTAAGTATATTTATTTGATGTTCATCTATTTTCTTAGTTATAAACACTTCATCACTGGACAAAAATAATATGTATTAAAAATAATTGGTTTATGGAAATAAATTCATATCTAAAATTATATTTTTTCATTTTAACTGGAAGCAATTTGTATAAAAAGTACCATATTTTCAATTTAACATTTTTCTTTTAACTATTTCCTTAGAAAATTCTATAGTCTTAAATTGGCTTTATTGTATAAAATGAATCAAAATACAATTTTTATTAATATTCTTGTCAATAATCTCTCCTTTTCATTTGTTTTTCTATTTATTTACCTTTTTGGACACCTGATATTTTAGTAAAGTAATAAGTATTATATTTACTTAAACGACACAAAGTTATTTAAAATGAATCAAATTTATTCAACAAAGGAATATCCTAGCTGTGAAGCTGTTCAAGTGAAAATTTAATTGAAAATGGTATAATTTTTTTTAATAGAAACAATATACTTTTTAGATTCTGCAACACTGTTTCAAATAATTCAGTTACAGATTTGTCAAAATTTTACTTTGCTGCTTGTTATAAGCTATAATCTTATGATATTTAAAAGGAATTTTATTCATTTAGTTTCCATTTATTCATAAAAATATGACAAATCCTTTAAACATAAAAGGATAAGAATAACCTTTGAATATAATGTTTTATTTTATTTTTGCAAATGACATAGTAATTTAGTATTTTCCTTTAATGTTTCAATTCTGATTTGTGAAATTTATAATATTAAATTTTTATATTTTACTTCAATGTCGTATTATATTATAGAGGAGTCCTTTTTTAAGTTATAGCTAATTTTATTGAGTATTATTTGTATGACAAGTCCAAATAATAAATAAAATAAATGGATTAGAAATTGAGTTTAAAATTTCCAATTTTTTCTTTGGTATTTATATATATTTAAATATTTTTCCATATGCTTATTTCAATGTATATAAATAGTATTTTTTTAACTAATGTCCACATTTTTTAAATTAACGTTAATAATTAATGTAATGCTCCTGTCATTATTTCTTCCATTTAGTCAATATATAAATTTTTGTCAATAATGTTTCATTTAGTATTACAGTAACCGCTCTATATAAGCAACTCATTTGAACCAATTTAAATTAAAAAAATTTCTAAAAGTTGCTTTTATAGAAAAAAGGAATCAAAATTTTATTTTCTATATTTGAGTCAAACGGATAATATTATAAATATTTTTTAATTACGGCCTTGTCTCTTATACGACGTAAAACTAAAATTTCATTATTGGGGAGATGATTTTCTTCTGCCCATTTTTTATAACTTTATCGAAAGAATCAATAACATTATTAATTATGTTATTTGAATTTTTGACATAAGCTTCTCCTTCTGGGCACATCTTTACGTTACTTTAAAAAATTTACTAAGCCATCCGTGGCTAGCTTGAAAAGATTCTGGTCCATTTATTGACTTATTGATATAGAGGGCTTTTATTTTTAATAATTCATTAGAAATTAGATCGTGGGATTGCCGCAGCTTTTAAAACCACTAATATAATTTTTCGTCTACAGCAGCATTTTTCAGAAGCTTTATGCGTTTAATTTTTTTCTTATCTATATCATCTTCAAGATCTTTCAAAATTGAAAGTTTATCTTATAAAAAAAATCGAAACTCTTACTTTTTTCCATTTATTGGGACAGAATGAAAAATTAAAACTTTCAGAATTAATTTTAAAATCAATAAAAAAACACGGTTGCTAATATGAAATTTTTGGAATGAAAAAAGCTGCTTATATAAAGATTGTTTTAATAGAATGTAGCTTTATTAGAAGTTTCTTATATAGAGCGGTTACTGTATAATATTAATCTGAAACTAACATATGTATATTTACTAAATCATATCCCACAAAATTTAAAATATTTAATTACAATAACTATTAAATTAATTATATTTTTATACATACTTAATTTGTATTTTTATCCCGGAAATTGTGTTCAACTAAAAAGTTTATTTTATTTAGAATATACATATTGTTTTATTTAAATTAAATTACTCTGTGATATTTTAAATTCATAAATAATTGAGAGATATTAAATTTTTTTTTTAATGAAAATTATGAAAAACATACATATTACTGAATTTTAAAATATTGTTGGAATTACATAATATAATATTTTATATTTTAACCAAATTATAAAAATATGAGTTACAAATTTTGAACAGTAATGTATTATTTTTTTTATGTTCTATCATAATTATAATTTTAATTAAAATACTTAAAATTAAAAAGTAACTAAATAATTTTTCCATTATACATTTTTTGCAATTTAAAACTAATAGAAAAAGATTGTTGTATAATTATTTATGTATAAACTTTAAAACTATGTTTTTTTAAAACAAAACCAAAAACACTGTAACTTACCTTTATAAACTTTTATTACTTATATAATTTAACTATTATTAAAACGAAATAAACAAAAATTGATTTAATTTTCAACGACAAACGCTTAATTAAAAATTGAACTTAATATTTAGCATTTTGGTTTTTCCAAAATTCGGCACAAATTTTTTTTGGAAACGAACATATTGCTCTTATATATAAAACACATAAACAAGACTACTGTATTCCGACTGTAAATTACTGTATGCCGACAACTTTTTCAAACCAACTTGTAATTGTTTTCAAACAAAAAAGTATTTTTTCCAAATATGTTGTAATGGTTTTGAAAAATGTTGGAATTATTTTGGAAAACTTTGTAATTAATTTGATAACGTTTTACAAAATAATAATAACGTTTTTAAAACAATTTAAACATTGTAATAGTTTTCAAAAACGTTGTAATTGTTTTAGAAAATCTTGTAATTGGTTTGAAAACATTTTCAAAGCAATAATGACATGGTTCAAACCATAACAAGAATTACAATGTTTTCAAAGCAAACGTTATTTTCGGTTAAGCATGCGAAAATTTTAAAATCTATTAAAATGTTTTATTTGGATTCTAACTAAATAGAATTGAGTAAAATTCAGTAAAACTAATATGTCAAAAAGATATATATATATAAAAGATTTATACTTAACGTTTTTTAGTCGAACAAGTTTCCAATATACTAAAAAACAATAATATATATTAAGTAATGTAGAGTTTTTTTTACAAAAATTATCAACTACAATTCTAAAATTTATATGGTTTCAATTAAACATTAAATTTAAATCTAAAGTTTTTTTTTTAAACTTAATTTTTGTAATTTATAAAAATATGTTACCAAATCATAACTTTGAATGAAGATCTTTTATAGTCAATACAAAAGGAATTTGAAATATATTTTGAAGAAGAGTTCAGAATATTTTCCAGTTTTAAAGTTTTTGGAATTATGCTTTTATGCTTTAAAAAAATTATGCTAAGGAACACTTATTGTAGTCGTAAAATGATAGTTCTGTGAATTATATTAACTTTTCTTTCCCATTAACTTTAAGAAATAAAATATTTAATTTTTCAAGATCAAAAATAATATCAGGAAATTAGTTTTTATAAATTCATGTTACACAAACTTAAAAAATCATTGAGTTTTTTAATTTATTATAAAGTTGTTTTTTAACTATATATTTCAAGGTTATAATCTGATATTTATTTTTAAATTTTTTTTCAATAATCTTGTATATTATTTCAGGGATATTGTATGTGTAAGAAAAGACTTATTAGATTTCGAAAATTTATTACCTACTTTTTAAACTCATGAACGCAATGCATATTGACTTATTTAACTAATATTGAAGATGTGCTGTCGGTAATTAGTTAGAAAATTTGATTTAAATTATTTGATTTTGCTTTGTCTAGATTTTCAGTCTCTTCCTTCTAAGTATGTAATTTATAGCTAAACTATTCTAATATATTGAATTATTTAGTTCAAAATCTATAATCTTATAGATTTTCTAACCACTATAAAATTTTCTACTAAATAGCTTTTATGCGCTGCTATGCTGAATAATATGTATGTAAGTAAATCCCTTAGGTACATTTTATAGAAATACTTTTTACTTTGGTATTTATCGTCAGCTTTTAGGAAAATAAAAATATAGTCTAACTAGGACATTTAGTCAATCTAGTGCAGCTGTTAAGGGATTTTATTTTCCGTTTTTAAATCAATTTTTATTTGAAGTATATTTTTATGCTGAATTAAAATAAAACTAAAAAGATTTTATTATAATTCAGAAAATCAGTTTATTATATATTTTTTAAATGTAATGTTTACAGTTTTTTAATATATTTTTCCAAATGCATAATAGATAAATGCTATTTTTTATTTTCATTAAAATTAAAGTGATTTAATAAATCTTTGATTTAAATTGATTAAATACGGTTAAAACAAAATGGAAATCAATTTTATACAATTTTTTCTTAATATTTGTTAAGTTTGCAAAGATTTTTATAAATTGATTTTCAAAATATATTTGTTTTCACAATGGACATCAATTGTAGAAAATATATATATGTAAAGAAGCATATTTTATCTAAGGATGCATATATGAATCAATCTGATTTCATTTATTGTTTTTAATTTGAATTAGGAAAATTAGTATTATAAATATTGCTACAAGATGTACAAAGTAGTATAGATAATATTAATACAATTTTATACATTTTCCTTGACATTATTTTCTATTACTAATATAATATGAAGAGCTTAGTGGATAACGGTGTTAAGTAAAATTTTTATTTTGAATAAATCACGCCTAAAGTTCTCAGTTTCCTAAAAGTACCTGCTGAATATCTTTACCTAAAAATATATATTTACTAACGAAGAAAACATCTTAACTGTACATATTCTTGTAGTGTGCAGTTTAAAATTTGAACGTTTGTAACAATATCTAATTTTAGAAAATTTGATTTAATACCTTTATCCAACAGCTCTTGTGCAATTGCCACTTTTTGGTAAAATTTCTAGGTTGTAAATCTTTGAAATATGGAATTTACATCGATTTTGTTGAATATAATTTATCCTGTCAAATTATTATTGACATAATTATACAAATTTTGAATTTATAAATGTTATAAATTCAAATATTTTATAAAATTGTTATAAAATACTCAATGTCCGTAATATCACTGTATTATATTAAATTTTATTTAAGTTTTTTTTTTTGTATTTCATAATTTTTTTTTTCATCATAAGAATTTATATTTATTTCACTTTAATTTTGTACAAGACAATCATATGACCATTATAATTTAAATGGGCATAGGTATGTTTTTCGTGAGCAAATGATATATCAAATTTTTCACCTATAGTACAGTTCCATATTTTACCATATATTGTATCAAGAGTACGTCTAATATATGCAGCCGCACTACCTATTTCTCCATTATCTATTTTTTTAAATGCTGTATTAATTATAGACATGACATAATGTTTCATTATATTATCAGTTATATCTGTATCTATGATTTGGGCAAAATTTATATCGTTATTGCTTAAATTTATATCTTTATTGCTTGAAATTTTACTTTTCCTTTTTGGTTTTCGTGTTGGTGATACCATTGGTATTACAATATCAGAACTTATTATATCTTGGTCATTAGTTGAATCAATTATTTCTTGTGAAAAATGTACAAAACTAATGTCAGGATTTTTAGATAAAATTTTTTTTTCAGAATTATTTGAAATACTAGTATTTGGGCTAAATACACTTTTATTATCAGATAAAAACACAAATTCTTGTGCAGAGAAAGCTACATCTTGGTCTTCTGGTGTTTCAATTAATGAATTTATAAAATTCTTATCTAATATAACTTGATTATTATTTGAGTTCATGTCTTGAGTAATCATAGTTTTTGTATTTATATCTTGTGCGGTTTTATAATTTGTAATAATGTCTTGAGTGATTTGATTTTTTATATTAAGGTCTTCAATGATTTTATTTTTTGAATTAATGTCTTGAGTGATTTCATTTGTAATTTGCCTTGAACTATTCTCCATTTTACTATTAACTGATCTGGAAATTTTCGATTTTGTTTTTGGGATAACAGTTGTTGGATCAGAAATTATTTCAGTTGAGACACTAGTCATATCACCAGCCTTTTGCCTTTCAACGCTTGGATTTTCCAAATCATTTGGAAAAATCGTATTATAATCTTTCCAAGGATTGTACAGTAGATAATAACTATCTATTTCTTTTAAATTATCTTCATCTGATACTAAATGTGTTTGCAAAGAATTTAAGTACTGATGAACTATATTTGTATTGTGCTTATTAATATCTTTCGTAATTTTATCCTTATTAATATCTTCCGTATTAATCTGTGGAATTTTTGGCGGTTCTTCGACAACATTTGGAATATCTGGAACTCGAAAAAATTTGAATCTGGGTATACCATCGTAATTTTGAATAATACTTCGTCTAGATAATGCTTTACTTTTTTTTGAACCAATACTTTTTTTAGATGTAACTGATTTGGCGTCGTTATTATTGGTATTTTTTACTAATCTGGTTCTATATGGTTTTATCTTATCACGCGGATTTTCGGTTTTTGGTGTTTTTGGTTTATCAATTTTATTGTTTTTGGTATTAATTTTGGAAGAATCTATTGTTTCATTGGCAGTGGTTTTTTTTTGCTTCTTATTAGTTACTGATTTTTTCTTATTTAATTTATATATGTCTTCAGCTTCTTTATTTATTCTAATAACATTTTCCTCATTAATGTCCAGTTTATTATGACTCATATTATCATAACTCTTAACCCTTTTAGATTTCATAGTTTTATTTTCCAATTGCTTATCGTTTGCAAGTTTATTTAAAAAACATACGCTTTGCGTTAATCTTTTATCAGAATTATTCGTTATTTTATTTGTGAGCTTGGAAGTTACTGAATTATTTTCTTTAACTTGATCCGTTTTTAAAGTATGTGGAAATTTCCAAATAAATTCAAAACGTGGTTTATTTATTATTATATTTTTATTATTGTTATGCAAAGATGTATGAGCTATGTTTTCATTATATGGAACTAAAGTATTTTGTAATTTTTCGTTATTTTTCGAAATTTCAGCACCTTTTAAATTTCCTATGTGAATTTCCTAAAAAAAACTCGCACTTTTTTTAGTAATTGAAAAAAATTTAGTTTCGAAAAGTTTACTTACATTTTCTTTTGGAATATGTATATTTTGTTTTATATTTTCCATTGCATTTAATATTTAAAACTTTCCAATTTTAGTAATATAAACTGTTTTTTCTATGTTAAAATTTAGATATTAAATAGATTTTATTACTTTTTTATACTTTGAATTTATTAAAATATATGTATAATGGAAATTTAAACTAACTGAAACTAACTGAAAATTATATAAAAATAAATAAAATGTTTTTTGATTATAAAATAAATGATTTGTTTTATAGAAAATTATAATATTTTTAAGGTTGTATTTAATTTACTAAGGTTTGAAGACGTTTTTTTTTGTTTATGTGTTAATAGAAGAATATAACTAAAGTTATAATTTAAAACTACAACATATTTTTTTCCTAGTAGGTAATTCTTTTTTCCATCCTTCGAATTGATTAAAAATATAAGATAAGCTTGGTAAATTATAAAATCTTATTCAAACGGAAACGATTCGCTTTCATTATACATAGCAGCTTAGTAATAATTAAACGATGATTTTGCACCATTTAACTTAATTTTATATTTTAATTATAGAAATATTTTTGACATTCCAAAAATTAAATCAAAATTAAAAAACAAAAAATTTTTATGTTCGGACTGCCCAAAAAAAAAAAAACAGACAAAATTTGACAAAAATTAGTTCTCAGTTTTTCTCATATAAAATTGTTTTTTTTTTTGTAAAAACTATGCTTGTTAAAATATTGTGCAGAATATTCTACATTATTTAATAAAAGTCAACACTTTTTGAATATAATACAAAATATTTTAAGGGCAATTTTTTTATGACAAAATGGCAAAAAGCTGGAAGTCTAAGTACATTTTTTTAGAAAACGTAATTAATTTAATTTGCGATTTCAGTACAGTTTGTTGGTTTTGTGTACAGCAACCACTTATATAGTACACAGAATTAATACGATGGATTGCTGTTAGTTTCAATTCAATTGCTATTTCAATATAAATGAAAATTACAATGCTGTTAATGCTGTTATTATATGTACATTAAAAACATGTGTATCGAAGATTGAGTTTCCCAATCCAACTAAAATATTGAAATAGTATTTCATAATTTTTAATTATACGATTTTGTAAACAATTTGAATTAAAAAAATGTTGTTAAAATATTCTAGTTGGCAAAATTTCTTTACTTAAATTTTATTAATTTGAAAACTTAATTTTTTTTTTTTATATTTTAATTTTGTGAATTTTTATTAATATTTTATGGAACAGATTGTTTACAAATTAACTAAAAATTTAATAAAATTATATTAATGTGGAAATCACAAAACCATTTGTGAAGAACTAGTGATTTTAAGGTGTAAAAACAATCCACATATTCGTGTGATGTAAGTCGAATAGTTTATATTTAAATACATTTTAAGTTAATATGAAGAATATTTGGAAAAGAAAAACAACAATTTAAGAAAAATCTATTTATTCTAAGAAACAAACACTTAAAAGTAATTACAAAATTATTTTGATAGAAAAGTTCCTTTACTTCACATATAAATTTTACTTGTGTCTATATTACATGAATTTGTATATTATATATTTTCTACTATATGGCAATATATGATTAGTTAAAGGAAGTATATATAGTAGTAATTACTTACTGTTCTATTGATATATTACCATTTGAGGAAAAAATATAATACTTTAAAATGTAATATTTCCAGAATGGCAATTAAAACTTGTAATTAATTTCTAATATAATTATATATGTACTTTGTATAATACAATTGTTATTCCATTGTAACTCATGTTAATATAAGTATTTACGTCATGAGCAAATGATATATCAAATTCTCTACCTATTGTACAATGCCAAAGCTTAGAATAATGTGCATCGAAAGCATGTCTTATGTAAGCTGCAGCACTAGTTATAGATCCATTTTTTATGTTTTTAAATCCATTCTTGGTTATATAAATTGCAAAGTCTCGCATTGAACTATCATTCATATCAGTATCTACGATATAAACTTTATTTAGCCTTTTCTTATTTAATTCCCATTCCGGGTTTTTGGACACTTTTCTATGAGCTTCTATAATTCTGTTTAGCATTTCTTCACAAATTGGAATGTTAGCATCAGTCTGATTTTTTCCAGTACTTCCCGTTGATTCATTTATCTTATCCGGTTGCTGTAATTTATTATTTTCTGTTTCACAATTTACTGCTGAGAGATTGGCCAATTTGTATCCATCATCATTATTTTCTGTTAATCGTGTTGCTGATATATTTGAGCTTTGTTTTGCAGATATGTTTCCATCTGTATTTTGTGCCAATACTTTTGCGGATATATTTTCGTAAACTTTTCCAACTGCTTGTTTTTCAGATATCTTTCTCTTTGTGTGTGCTGATGAGTGTGTTGAAGATTCATTTCTATCAGCACTTTCTGTCAACTGTTTTGCAAAATTATTTCCAAGAGCATTTCCTGCCGACTGCTTGCCGGATGTATTGATATTAGCATTTCCCGACAATTGTCTTGCTAAGTGTTTCGCTGATATCTTTCCTTCAGAATCTTTGAACGCTTGTTTTCGATCAGCATTGTATTTCGCGGATATGATTCTGTCAACTACTGCGTGCAATTCTGTCGCTGATATATATTTTCCAGCATCTTTTAACATTTTTTTTATTTCAGAATTGTCTGATTTTAAGGATGTATCTCGTTCACCATGTCTGTGCAATGGTTTCGCAATTAATATCTTTTCTTCAGCATCTGTTAATGATTGTTTTCCATTGTCATTGCCTGGTTTAGCGGTATGTTTTAGCGATTGTTTTCTATCAGTATCAAATTGTTCCACCTCTAACCTCTTATTGATTTCTTGCGTATTTTGATTATTACTATTTAGGTCACCATTGTTTTTAAAAATTTTTTTAAGTTTTATTCTGGAATATCTTTTGTTAGATTTTTCATGTGCCAAGGAGCCCGCATCAAATCTTTGTTGTTGATTTTCCTTAATAATATCATCTTTTCTCATCATAAACTTTTCATTATCATTTTCAGCCTTCCTAAATTGTGTTGGATAATCCATAGACATAATAATAAACCTGGAGTCCTTATTTTCTTGCCCTATTTTTGACGTTGTTTCAGATTTTTCTAATTCTTTTTCAATATCAGATTTTTTGGTCCAAATATTGTAGGATTCGAGAAGCTTTCCAATTGTTTCATTGGATCCTTTGGCCACTAATTTGTATAGCTTGTGATTAGATCCATCAAGTAATGTAGATTGAGCAGCAAGTGTATTATCAGGCTCTTTTGTTCTATTTTCTACAAAAGTCTTAGTATCAGCGGATATAATTTTGTCAGTATCATATTTTTGAGTATTAAATAATTGTAGAGGTTTAGAATCTACAGGCAAAGAATTAGAAGTAGCTATATCAGTATAATTGGGATCCATGTATGATTCTCTGGGATAATTATTTGTAAATGTAGTATTCGTTCTTACTTGACTTTGTTGATCTACTAAATCTTTGTTCGGCTTATTTGAAAGTTTAGATAAAGTTCCAAGATTTGCTTGAATTGCTTTGGTTCCTGTTTTTGGAGACAATATTATATGTTTAGAATATAATTCTCTATCAGTATTTGATGTCTTCCATTCTTTATATTCTTCTGGTTTCTTAGTTTGTTGGCCAGCTAAATGCCTCTTTAAATCAGTAGAAGAAAGAGTTTCAAAATTTACTTGAGTTGCTTTGGTAAGTCTTTTTAGGGATAATTCTATATTTTTTTCATATATGTCAAGGTATACTATTTTATCTGCATGTAACTTTTTAAAATTAAATAAATGTTTGGGCTTAGAATCTTGAGGTAAAGTACTGGAAATAATTATATCAGCCTGCTTTCGCCCCGTGTTTGAGGCAATTGATTTGCTATTTTGTATTTTTTTTGCTATTTTTATTTCAGATTCTTGCCCAGCGGACTCTCTTCTTGACGTATTTGAAATATCAGAAAATCTTTTTAAATCATTAGAGGGTATAGTCACAAGATCTGCTCGATTGAATTTGGTAAATTTTGAATCCGTAGTTGCGTTAGTATAAATAGTTGCGTTAGTATAATTTTGATCTGCGTTTGATCCATTCGAGTCATTATTATCTCTTCTTTTTTTATTTTTAGTTTGTTGGTTACGTATTTGCCCCTTTGACTTAAATGAGTTTTTAGAATCCTTTTTTAAAATATTACAAAATCTAATTGTTTTGGTAGATTTTTTTGTAGATAAATTAGTATTTACCATTTTTATTCTCCCAGATGTGTTAGGGCTCTCCGCAACGTCAATCTGTCCTTCTGTATCTACCATGTCAATTATCTGGCGTGTAATTATCGTATCATTTATAAATGGGTTTTTTGGATATTCAGGAAATTTTGTTGCATTCAATACGTTATTTATTGAGCCCCTCTTACTATTATCTTCTACACTTGTTATCTTTCTCTTTTTGTGTACTGTTTTTTCAGATCCCATACTTACAGTTTCTTTTAAGAGTTTTTTTCTTTTCCTTTTTAATTTTTTTGGACGTTCAAATGTTTTAGAATCTTTATTATCATCTACGTTTTCCATTATCATGTTGGTGTGTTTTGATTCACAATACTTCTGGGTTGATTTGAAGGAATCGTCTTGCTTCGGAGTCGCGTTTTTAGTATCATCATAAACATTATTTAACTGTATATCTACACCACTTGTAGCTCGGGCCAGTAATTGTATTTGTTGACCAATCATTTTTAAATTGTTTATAATCTGTTCTGCTATTTGAGGAGTTTTGTCAATTTCAATTTCACTATTGGTTTGTGTTTGTATTGAATTAAAATTGGAAATATTTTTTGGTAAAAATTCATTCAAAAGTTGTTGTATTTCAATATTATTCATACTACAATTTGCTATTATCTCTTCGGAACAATTAGAACTAGAAACTTCTGTCAAACTCTTAATTTTATGAGCCGAAATATTTTTATGTTCATTAGTATTATTTATTGCATCAACATACTGTGTTCGAGTATGCTCAACTTTGTTTGATTGTGATGGATTTTGTTTTTTTTTAGAATAAAATCTTTTAGGGAAAGTAATTCCACAATTCTTTATTTGTATCGTTTGTAATCCCTTTGGTTCTTCAGTTTTACTAAAAATTTGAGTATCAATATGCTTTTCATTTTCTTTGGAAAATTGAAATTCTTCAGAAAAAAAAATATTGGTAAATGAATTACTATCACTTTGTCCTGTTTGCAATTGTTTAATTAGCTGATTTTTTTCATCATTTCCAATTTGTTTTACATTTTCATTTTCGGCAGTAGATATTTTCTTGAAATCGTTTAAAGAATTTGTTGGTATATCTGAGATATTAGAAGTCTCAGTTGGTTCAGAATTTGTATTTACTTTTAAAAATTTAATTTTTTCAGAAATATTGTTTCTATTTTGTGGAATATTATTTATATCTTTTATTTTTAAACGCCTCCATCCTGAATTTTTTTTTATAACGTTATTTTGAAATATCTTTTGGTGACCACCTAATATTCTATCAAGCATATTTGTACTATCGTGTCCTTTTTCTGAAATATTGGTTATTTCCGCTTCAGCATTAACTTGGATTAATTTTTTTATATAATTGCCATTAATGTTGTGGTATATATCCTCATCTTCAGTATGTAAAATATTATCACAATTAGTATATGGAAGTTTGGATGTTATGTTTTTACAATCAGCAATATTATTTGCTATTGTTTGAATGTTTTTATTTTTCATTGAAGTTTGATCAAAAGTTTCACTTGACTTATTATTCTGACTATTTGAAAAAAAATTTGTTTTAGGTTTAATATTTTTATATAAAATATTTTCGTTATACTTATAAATATTATTTTGTTCGTGAATGCTAGAAGGTCTGTCAGAAGTTTCTTTAATTCCATACATTTTTTCATTTCTGACTATTGAAGGTTTCCCTATCTTTTTAAAAAACTCGCAAATATTTTGTGATGGTAATATTATTTTCTCATTAACACTAATATTATCAATTTGATTATTTCTTGTAGCAATGTGTGAGATTAAATTTCTACTAGCATAAGTTTTTTCAGCCTCATACAAATTTACTGCAATTTTCGATGTATTTTCAATAGTATCACCTGAATTCAATTTTTTATTATTAATAATTTGTTGTTCTCCAATATAATCCATATTACTAGAAACTATAAAATGTTCTTCATCTTCTGTACATAAGTTAAGTGTAGTAGAAGTTGTCTCTGTATTTTTTTTCGAATTGTTATCATAATGAAATGTTTTTGAAGATAGATATTGTTCCAAAGATATTATCTCTTTATCAGGTAAAATAGATGATATTACTTCATCTGATCTATAAGAGCTTTCAAAATTTCCATACGGAAATTTTATAATTTTGTCATTTGGAGGTTTAAAACTAGATTCAATCAAAGTATTTGATCTTTCCCCATAATTTATAATTGCTTTTGAAATTTCATTACTTTGTTTGGATATAGTTTCATATCGGTCAATTATTTCATCTTTTTCATTTTGATCAACTATATTTACATTAGAAGTATTACTCAATGGAAATTGGTTATTTCTGTTATTATTTGAAAAATTGAATTTCTGGATATTGTAATTCTTCTTATCAAAATTGTCTTTCAATTTGTCAGTTTCATTTACTTTTCGAACATTTACTGCTGAAGTTACATTTTCTTTAGACTGATTTATATTATAAAAGTAGCTACAGTTTGATTCTAGTTGTATGAATTCATTGGATATTTCGGTATTGTCATCTAATTTAGCTATTTGTTGCAAAAAATTCTCATGCGATGATGTACTTTCGTTACTACGCCATTGATATTGTCCTGATTTTATTCTCTTAAGTGGTAGTATTCCTTCATCTTTAAATTTTTTATTAACTTTCTTCTTTTCCATATATTTATTTGCATTGTTTATATAAATGTATTTTTTTTTTCTTTCTTCTTCTTCTTCCTTTAGTTTGTTATGATCAGTCTCAGAGCAAAAAACTATCCCTAGATCCTTTTCATCAATGGTTGTTTCATTAATTTCATTATTATCATCATTATTATTTTTGGTTATCAAATTTTCAGTTTGATTTTCTTGATTAAAAGCTGGATTTTCATCAATAAAGTATATTTCATAATTTTTGTCATTAGTATTGTGAGTTGAGAATTTACTTGAATTATTTTTGAAAAAATTTCTTATAAATATTTTTTCTCGTGGTACTTCACATTTCTGATTATTAGATATACTCGGAGTAATATGAATATTATATTGTGAATTGTTATGTCTTTCAATTGTTGTTGTGGCTGTAGATTCTAATTTTTTCAAACTCATATATTTATGTGGAAATTTATATATTTATTTAATTTTGAAATGTTATTATATTAAAATTATTTATTGTTTTGTTTGAAATTTAAAAATATTAATTATTTAGTTACCGATGGAGTTGGAAAATTATTTAATGGTTTTTGTGGTTTATATTGAAGTTTATTGCATTGCAGATTGCAAAAATATATATTTAATTTTGAAATGATTGCCAAAAGTTAATGATTTTTTTTTTGCTATTTTTGAAGTAGCTATCAGTTTTTGTTTCAAATAAATATTAGTTGCTTAGAAAAAAAAATTTAATTAATATACTTTAATATATAATTTCTACACAATTAAAGAAAAAGTAAAATTGAAATATTAAATTCAAACAGACCGGCATCTCATTCCATTGGTAATTTTATCCATCATTTTATTCTGACGAAAAATATGTTAAAATTTTTTTATTGTGTCTGTTTTGACCCTAAATTTGAATATAGTTATAGTTCTAGTTAATATTATTAGTATTTAATATGGAAATTACTAAATGAGCACATTAAACAAAAATACAAATTGAAATTGTACCCAAGATTTTTCCTGACTATCATATAATATAGACTATTCAGAGTAATCTAAACTCAGACTATTCAGCGTAAACTAAAAATAAAGAATGTTTTGTTAACAAAATTTGTATCAGTTTTTACAGTGTGACTGATACACTCTAGGCGATATGTCGAATAACTTAGTTTAATAAATTAAAGAAAAATATTGTAAATTTTTCTAATAGTGAAACAACGATTAAATTAGGAATCTTTTATAGATTGTTTTAAAGGCCATTTAATTATCAATCTAATGACATATAAACCATACTTCTTCATTGACCAAATCTGATGCTATTATTTTAATATAATTTTTTATCGTAAAATGAGTTATACGGTCCAGAGGGCACAGATTTCCCAAAAAACTCCTTCTTTTTTGCCGCAGAATGAATCAAAGAACACTGTACCATATCAAGGATTCAAACTTACCAAGTATATAAGATATACTTAACGAAATAAAATATATATTATTCATAACCACAAAAATCTTTTCTCTCAAAAACTAAAAACTCGAAAATATAAAAAAAGTAAAAAAGGTTTTTTTTTTTACAAAAAATTGGCTTTTATAATTGTACTAAAATCCAAAACATAATTTTCATATTCGAGTTTTGATTAATTGCAGAAAAACAACTTAGGCGAAATTTTTACAAAACTCTTAATGATAACTTGTCTCCTTTTACTAAAGTAAAAGTTGTAAAAATTTCGCCTAATTTGCTTCAACACTTGATTATATTTAACACTTGATTTATAAATGTCCTATCAAAAATCTAATCTAAGAATTATTTTTTACATTTTACCACATTTAATTAAAAACAATTTTTTTTGTACAATATCCTTTTGATTTATTTTTTGATTATTGATTATTCCAGTAGTCCGGTGTGACATGTAACGGGGTATTAGAGCTGTAATTCAGTAAACTGGGGATTTATTTGTCACGCTCTGAATTTCTGAATTGATCAGCGAATTTTTCTTGAAATAAAAAATCGAAGTTCAAAAATATTTTCAAAAATTTGATGTGCAAACAAAAACAATTCGATATTTTGTGTCGAAACAACCTCAGAATTGATTTGAATAACTTTTTTAAGAATCATATTTTATTTCATATGATTAGGGTTTAATATTTGTTATTATTCTTTAAAAAATTAAATTCTTAGTGTAAAAAACTATAGTCATTAGACCGCCTTTAGACATCCACTGTATCTCAAATTTATATTATATTGGTTTGTTTTTTGGGCTAACTGAAATTTCAATTCCTTATATAATTTAGCTTTTTTTATTGTAAATCATTATTTTTTAATTATTATTTTTGCATGGAACTCAATTACATTTTCATTATTTCCTGAAGTGTTTGCATTGACAAATACATTTTCGTTACCACATTCACAAGGTTTATCAATGCCTTTTACACTTTCTTTGGAACTTTTGGAAGGGTTTTTGCTGTCTTTTACATTTTTTTTATCACCTTTTGAACGTTTTTTATTATTTTTAGCACCTTTTGACGATTCATTAATGGAATTTACATTTTCTTTAGCACATTCGCAAGGTTTAAACAGAAATTGTACATATTTTTCAGCACATTCGCAAGGTTTATTCATGGATTGTACATTTTCTTTACCACATACGCAAGATTTATTAATATATTTTACATTTTCTTGGCCACATTCGCAAGGTTTAGACATATATTGTACATTTTTTTTAGAACATTCGCAAGGTTTATTCATGGATTGTACATTTTCTTTACCACATACGCAAGATTTATTAATATATTTTACATTTTCTGGGCCACATTCGCAAGGTTTATACATAAATTGTACATTTTTTTTATCACATTCGCAAGATTTATTAATGTATTGTACATTTTCGTTACCACATTCACAAGGTTTATCAATGACTTTTACACTTTCTTTGGAACTTTTGGAAGGGTTTTTCTTGTCTTTTACATTTTTTTTATTACCTTTGGAACGTTTTTTATTATTTTTTGCTTTTTTTTTAGCACCTTTTGACGGTTTATTAATGTAATTTGCATTTTCTTTGTTACTTTTGGACGGTTCATTAATGTGATTTACATTTTCTTTAGCACATTCGCAAGGTTTAAACAGAAATCGTACATATTTTTCAGCACATTCGCAAGGTTTATTCATGGATTGTACATTTTCTTTACCACATACGCAAGATTTATTAATATATTTTACATTTTCTTGGCCACATTCGCAAGGTTTAGACATAAATTGTACATTTTTTTTAGAACATTCGCAAGGTTTATTCATGGGTTGTACATTTTCTTTACCACATACGCAAGATTTATTAATATATTTTACATTTTCTTGGCCACATTCGCAAGGTTTAAACAGAAATCGTACATATTTTTCAGCACATTCGCAAGGTTTATTCATGGATTGTACATTTTCTTTACCACATACGCAAGATTTATTAATGTATTTTATATTTTCCTGCCCACATTCGCAAGTTTTATAAAGGTGTTCTTCATTTTGTGTAATACAGTAGCAAGGTTTATTTACAGGTTTTAGAGATTCATTTCTAATATTACCAGAATTATTAGTCCCTGTAGAAGTATAATTATTTATCATCATGGTATCCACACATTCGCAAGGTATATCAACTATTTCTTTAACACATTCGCAAGATTTCAAACCTTCAGAATCAGAAATGGGCTTAATAGGTTTATCTACTATGTATAAATTTCGTTTTCTGAAATGGAAAATAGTTGGAAAGCATTTTTTGGATTTACGCATCATATTTTTAATATTTTCTGAATCTTCAATTTTCTTCGGGGGTTTTTCTTTTTTTCTCTTCGACACGGTAATAAGAGAGTCACTTATGTCAAGCCCTCTTGCTACACGCAGATGTGGTTTATGGTAGAAGAAAGCATCTGACGCTTGTTCAGTTGCTATATTTTCATTATTTTTTATTGATTTTCTACTTTCACCTATTGCAACAAATCTTAAAGGCTCTAGTATATTATTTGTGTTCAAGTCTTTTTGATTTTGTGACTTAGCTTTACTATCTTTCTTAATAAGGGATAAATTATTTTCAATATCATCTCCAGTTTTTTTACCATTTCTAACAAGTTCTTTTTCATCTAACTTTTGAGAACTTTTTTTGCCAGTAGTTTTCATAATACCTTTAGATTTTTTATTGTCTTTCGTCTTTTTTTTTAAAGATTTCAGTTTTTTATTTTCTGTAATTGTAATTTGGGACTCATCACTATTTGGAAAATTATCATGTATAGCTAAAATGTTTTTTAAGCTATTAGCATTTTGGTCGACATTGTTTGTAGGATCTTGGTTTTTAGTTAAATGCTTAGTTGAAATATTTTCGGTAGAATCTTCTTTTTGAATTAATTGATTATCAAGCTTCTCAATGTTCTGTAAGATACTACTTGTTTTACCTTCAACACGAATTGAAACTCGTTTTTTTTTTTTTTTTTTTTTCTGAATGTCTTTTTTCGTCTTTTTTATGTTTTTTTTATTTTTTTTTTGTAATTGTTTAGTTGAAATATTATCTTTCTTCTGATTTTTTTTGAAACTATGACTTTCATTGTATTCTTTAATATTTTTGGAAGAATTTTTTTTTTTCGTTAATTTCGTGGTTGGAATATTACTCTTGCGACCATATCCTGAGCTCCTAATTGTACTAAGCTGTTTCGAACGACTGTTGTTTCTAGTTGATTTTTTAGTTGGAACATTTTTGGGAGATTTTTTATTTCGAATATTACTATTTCTATTGCGGAAGCTAGTTGATTTTTTAGTTGGAATAGTATTACTACTATTGCGAATTTTTCGTAAGCTATGCATTGTATCATCTTGTTGAACATTTTTGGAAGATTTTTTATTTCGAATATTAATATTTCTATTGCGGAAGCTAGTTGATTTTTTAGTTGGAATAGTATTACTACTATTGCGAATTTTTCGTAAGCTATGCATTGTATCATCTTGTTGAACATTTTTGGAAGATTTTTTATTTCGAATATTAATATTTCTATTACGGAAGCTAGTTGGTTTTTTAGTTGGAATAGTATTACTACTATTGCGAATTTTTCGTAAGCTATGCATTATATCATCTTGTTGAACATTTTTGGCAGATATTTTATTTCGAATATTAATATTTCTATTACGGAAGCTAGTTGATTTTTTAGTTGGAATAGTATTACTACTATTGCGAATTTTTCGTAAGCTATGCATTGTATCATCATGTTGAACATTTTTGGAAGATTTTTTAATTCGAATATTAATATTTCTATTGCGCAAGTTAGCTTTATTTTTTTTAACATGTTTTAAGTCTTTAGTCGTAATATCATCGCTACTCTTGCTAATGTCTTGTAATCTATTAATTGTACCAGTACCACGGTCTTCAAATGTTTTTGAACTATCTTGGTTTACAAGATAATTTTTAGTTATTTGTTCAGTACTATCCTTATTAATACTTTCTTGATTTACCTTAATATTTTTTTTGGTCTTTTTTATTCTATTAACATCTTTTTTTTCCGTAGCGTCTTCTTCTGAATCATCATCTGTAGAATCATATTCTGTATCAGATTTATTAGAATCGGATTTTGTACTCGTTGAAATAAATGTACTGTTCTTACTTATTGAATCTTTAGTTTCATCATATTCTGTTGGATATATAAATTTATGATTTCCGGATTTTCTATAATGTTTCCTTTTTTTTTCATTATTTTTATTATGTTCTTTTAAATCAGTTTTATATTGATCAAGCGATTTCATTTCATTTCGTATTTTATTTTTCGATATTGTTCCAAAATTTAGATATTGGTTATCAAAGTAGTTTTGCACGCATCCTATTTGATCATAACAATAATTATTATAATCGGGTATTATATTTAATTGACAATTTAGTGTGTTGTCGTGAATCAATGTTCCAAGATAATTAGATTCGACTTTACAATATTCTGTGCAGCAGACGTAACAATTATTTTGGTTATTATTTATATTAAAATTATCTGTTGCATATTCTGTTTTCTCCATATATTGAATATTTTGGCCACATTTATTATTATTTGGACATTTGCAACAACCACAGCGAACATAATTATTCTCTTTGTAGTCATACATTGCATTTAATATTTAGGACCTTTTTGTTTTAGTTACGTTTCAGTTGTTTTGATATTTTTAATTTTATCATATTAATGGAACAGTTTGTCATATTAGTTATATATTTTCGTTATCATAATTGAAAGTTTATTCTATTTTTTTTTTAAATATTAATTTTTTGCTTTTTTGTATTTCTAATTTTTTTTTTTTTAATATTATATTATTTATTTGATTTAAAAGAAATAGGAAATAATCATTTTCAAGCACAGTTGATAGATAGTACTTTGTAAAACTGTCATTATTTTAAAATATTCTTAATTGGGAAGAGTAGCCTAAATCGTACCACTTTCAAAAAGCTTTATATTTTGTATAAAATCTAAATTCTGATTCTTTTTTATAGAAAAATTATTTTTACCGAAAGAAAAGTGTACAACGTAAACTATTTTACAATTGTATTTTATTTTTTAATATTTTTTTTTTATTATGTACAAAACATAAATAAAGGTACTTTACTACCTTTTAATTACAAATCCTTTTAATGAAATAAAAGTTTAAAATAATACGGTAGTGGAATATAATGACGGTTATAAAATATACAAAAAATATCAATTTAATTTTAACAGCAAAAAACCCTTAGGATAGTCCATAGTCGAACGCACCTAAAACTTGCCATGAAGATAAATACATACAAAGGTATTTAACTTTCAATATTTACATCACTTATTTGCAACATTTTTACCACAATCTCCTATCGATAGATAAAATATTATTTAATATCCGAATACAAATAATGGTACAATTTAGAAAGTTGTATGGTTTAGGCTATTAATTTTGATTTTATGTCTTTATAATATTTGACGTCGATAATTCTAGAAATGTAAAAAATTGATAATTCCAAATCAAATCCAGATAATTTTCAAAACCATTAAGTTGTTTTTCAAGAATATATGAGCTGCTTATTACTATAGAGTTTTTAACTAACTATTTCTAGGTTATGTTACAATTAAATTTTGTTATTACATATTTCACAGACAATGTAGAGTAGAAATTTTTTTCCATATTACAGCAAAAGGTTTTTTTGTTACATAATAATTCTATTCTGTCATTAATTTAATGCAAACATCTTAACACATAGTTTTTCCCTTTTCGCGACCATCTTTTTTCCATAAATGAAATTAATATTTCATATTGTTTAACTGTTGTTATTTTTGACGTAAATTGTATAATTATAATATAATATAATTATTATTTTATAACATAATATAAAACAATATAAAAACTTACATTTTCAATAAAAATTTAAAAATAATCGTACTAAACGATAATAAAAATATTAACGTTAAAAATTTCGATTGAACGTCAAAAAAAATGAGTTATAAAATCGATACTTTTTAATTATGAAACGAAACGTAATCGATACGTTTTTAATGATAAATCGAAACGTTTTCAGCGATGCCAAAATGACAATTTCAATTCATTTTTCAAACGTTACGAATTCTCCGATACACGTATCGGGGAATAATCACAAATTATTTTTCGACCACAAGATAGTACAATACCACCACGTATTCATCTTCAGTCTTTATATTTATTTAGGCAACTAGGCTCAAGTTGAGATATTTTATAATAAATACTATACTTTTTATTATAGTTCATTAAAAATATTTCTGAGCTTGAATTGATATACTATTGGAAAATTGAAAACATTAAAAAAATAACAAATCAAAACATTGTAATTTTTTTTATTCTTAATTTATTATGATGAAATTTTTACAATAAAGCCTTAAAATCTTATGTAAAATGAGGTATTAAGTAAATTTTTTAAGTTTCATTTCGAGACAATATATAATTCACTTTCATTAATATTTCAATAACATAATTTAAAATTTAAGATCTTGAAATATTTAAATGAATTAGTTAATAGAATTTGAGCTGTTAAAAGAAACTGTATTTACTATAGTTTCGGTTAACAATCAATTCGTTATTGCCTCGAAATAAGACAAAAACTAATTTTGATAACTTTTATAATATTATAAATTTTTGTTTAATACTTTTTATATGAATTTTAATAAATGTGTTAGTTTAAGAACTGTTATCGTAAGTAAATAATCAAATTTATATCTATGTAGTTTTTTTTTATGGTACATTTTTTTTTTTTATTATTAGTTTTGCATCACAATAATATATATCATTCTCTTTCCCTGAAGTTTTCGACTTTCGTGGATTCATCAAGATGATTATATTTTCTGGAGATTCATTAATTATTTTTAAAATTTCAGCTTCGTTTTTAATATTTTTCGATGCATAAATTTGTTTACCGTAAAACAATTTATTACGAGAATAATTTTCATCTTTTTGTGAACCTATCTCATTTTCTGAACTAATTTTTTGTTGCGATGACTTCTTGTCTTGTTTCTTGTTCAGAGGTTTGCCTTTTTTTGTATTTGAATTTTGACTTGTTTCAGAATTATTTGGTGGGTCTAGTTGTTTAGATTTAGAAGCTACTTCATCAGCTTGTCCCTTACTAGAAGATTTGTCATTTTTATTTTTATGGCAGCATTTAAACAGAGATAAAAATTTACTTTTCTTCTTTTCCTCTTTTTTTTTATTTGAATTTTGACTTATTTTAGAAGTATTTTCTGGATCTAGTTGTTTAGATTGACCAGCTACTTCATCACTTTTTTTAGATATTTTTTCTCTATTATCTTGATTACTGGAAAATTGTATAGCATTCTTTTGATCTGAAGATTTCAATTCCACACTTTCTGGAATTATATATATAAGAATTTCAGTTACACAGTTATTATCCTCTTCTACATATTTTGAAGTGTCTTGGTTTGCCGTTAATTTGTTAGGTGAAGGCTCTCCATCTATCGGTTTTATTGGAGCTTTTTCGTGTCTTTCAGCATATGCTGGCTTCACTATATCTTTACTGTATATTTTTTGATCTTCGATTGCGTTTTCATTTTGGGACTTGTTTCTAGTATTTTCTATTCTATAATCTTTCTTCTGCTTATCTGGAGAATCATATTTAGCATTGTCAGGAAGTTGTTCAATTTTATTATTGACTGGTCTGTCAATATTACCTTCTGTATTCTTTATTGGATCTTTATTATATATTTCTTTACTTGTTTTTACACTTTTATTTACAGAAGGAGCATTTAATTCTTGGTCTTTATCTTGCTTGTTTGGACGATCTTTTTTCTTCGATTTTTCTTTACTAGATATGTGTTTAATTTCGATTGAACTTTTATTTAAAGAAGATTCATATTCAGATTCATTATATTGTGGTTTTCTTTTTTCTTTTTGTAATATATTTACACTATTTCTAGAAGTTTGATCTTTTTTCTGTCTGTCGGAAATATCATATTTATTGATATCACCTTCTCTTTTCTTGGTTCGTTCTGGAGTATGTCTTGTATATACTTCTTTTGGAGGTGTTTGATTTTTATCTTGATCAGTAGTTTTTATTTTCGTGTTAACTATATTTTTATGAATCGATATATGTAATATTTCAGACCCTGCCTCAATTTTTAAAATCTTTTCAAACGGTTTCTTTTCAGATCGCCTTTTATAACCGTTTTCTGAATCATAAATTTTAATATCTTGTCCATTTTCTGATTTCTCGGCAGTAGTTTTGTCAACATTTTTTGTCTTGGATACATAACAAGCATAGTTAATAAACTGTTTATTATCATCAATATTATCTTTATTGTTATTCATGTTTTTTTAATATTTTAAATTATTAAATGTTAAAATTATGTTAGAGCTGCTAAATTTTTTGTATATTATTTAAAAAAAAATTTACATATTAATTTTTAGCTTTAATTGAAAATTTTTACATATTAATTTTTTGATCTTGTTACTTCAAAAATATATTGCCTTGTAATATTTTATTATATAATTAAAAGTAAAATCTAGTAACTTTTTTTTATCAATTTAAAAAAAAAAAAAAAAAAATCGAGCATAGTATTTAATACCGTACATTATCCAGTCTATTACATCTATTTATATTATCCTTTACTTTATTTAGTTTTTCAAGTGAACTTATCACAACCGTGGTTATAAATACTTGTAAGTTTATCAACATAACCTATAGCTACACGAATTGTTGAAATATTTGAATTATAAGTTTGATTTTTTTATATGTAGTATCAGTAGAATCCAACCAATAAGAAAGAAATTAATTTTATTTTATATACGACTACTTTGAGCATGATAACTTACCACATAAGGAAACCCAAAAAACCACTTATTTGGTTAAAGGCATTTGGTCAAAGGCATTAAGTTAGGTGATGATCAGATATTCAATATTGGTAATTATCTTATTTATAATTTGTATCATTCAGTGAGATTAATTTCATAATATTAAAGAAGAAGGTAATAATAAAAATATTGTTCATTTTATCAAAATTTGCTATCTGTGCAGCAAGAAACATAAAGGGTTAAAATAATAACTTAATTTACATTAAGTTACATTTGTTTACATTATTTAAAGAAAACGATATTTTTGAGGATACATTTATATGACACTGCTTAAATAAAAAAACTATAGTCAGCTGTAATATTGGTAAGTGAATATATAAATTCTGCATTTATTTTATTAAAAATTTTTAACTATTATAGTAAATTTAAATCACAATATGGAACTTCATATATCGTCTTTAAACTTAACTATATAAGTTTGATTTTATAGAGCACTATTTTAATTCCATTGTATTCCAAATTTACATAGGAATTTCGATGATGCGAAAATGATATGTCAAATTTATTGCCGATAGTGCAATGCCAAACTTTTCCAAATTTTTCATCAAAAGAAGCTGTTATAAATGAAGAAATACTTGATATTGCACCACTCTTCTTTTTATCAAAGGCTTCATTAACAATACTTATTGCGTATTGTTTCATTAAATTATCTTTCATGTCTGTCTCAACAATAGATGCAAAGGAATTATTTTTTAAAATTTTTGTTGATGTAGTGTCCTTAGTTTCTTTATTTTTATTAAATTCATTATTTTTTAATGAATATACTTTATCAGATGATTTTCTTTTTGGCAGCATAGGATTACTTTTTGGCATACTTCGTGTTTCATTATATTTCTTACTATTTTTTGGCAACTGTAAGCCTACATTAGATAAATTTTGTCGCTTTAATATTAACTCTGCAGTCCTTTTGGAAACTTCATTACAATAATTTACATCTTTTAATAAGCGTCGAATTCTGTCATATAAATTTTTCTCTTTTACTATATATTCTTTTCTATTTTTTAAACATTGAATTTTATGATTGGTTTCCATTAATGAGTCTATTCTTTTTGAATTCTTTAATAGGTTGCTTTCACCTGCTTTTGCTCTATATATATTCATTTTTTTTTCATTATTTAGGAACTTGATATTATGGCATATTTTGTCATTGGTGTTATCATTCCGCGTAATATGAAATGAAAAGTTTTCATCAATATTTTTTGATGAATCGGCAAGTTGTGATACGAAATGGTTATAATTCACAATATTACATTTTTTTGATATTGCATTTTTTAAATTGGAATTCTTTTCATGTAATACAATTTTTGAAGATTTATATGATATAGGTTTTTTATATTCGTAATTGCAATGGTTTTGCATTTTACCTTTATTTAGGATATTTTCATGTACACCAGGTTTTGCAGATATTACACGTTTATAAGATATTGGAACAATATTGTCTGTTTGTGAGCTATTTGAAATTTTTGTTATATTGTTTTTCCAACATCTAAGATTATTGGATATACTAGAATTTTCATTGTCAATCGTAGCTTTATGTACCTTTACTTTGTTAGAACCAACAAGTTCAATTTTGTACGGTTTATATATTGGTTCATTAACACTAATTTGTATTTGTTTCGGTATATTATTTTGTTCCTTAATAGTACGTTCATCCAGTGGACTATTCTGTTTAAAATTTCTTAAAGTTATAATTTCTTTTCCTAATATAGTTTGAGTATCTTTAGTAACTTGAGATCCGTTATAAATTATTATATTTCCATCCAAACTTTTATCGAAACTTTTTATACACTCGGTTGTTTGGAGAGGATTAATATTATATTTTTTTTTTATATTTGAATTTTTTTTATTTATAATAAGTTTTGAAGATTTCTTCTGTTTAGATAATTTATGATTATTATTTGAATAAATAATACTGTAGTCTTCTTGTTCAGTATCTTTTTGAGTATTTTCTAAATAGAGATTTCGAATTAACTTGTAATTCTTATTCTTTACAATATAATATGGCTCTTGTGTGTCATTAAAAATTTCACTTTCTTCATTTTTAGAAATTGGTTTTTCTGAGCCTGCTCTTTTGTGTAATATATTTTTTGGATATTCACAAATATAATATTCTTTTTTACAAGGTCTTTCATCGTTTTCCTTATCTAAGATATCAGTGTTATTATTTTCGGAGAAATCCATTTCGTCAATTAAATTACTGTCATAACCGTCCATTTTCAGGTTATTTAAAATATTAGTTGAAGAATCTTTCATATCCAGTAAATCGATTTTTCCCGGTGCAATATATTTTTTATTTGTCTGTGTATCAATTGAGATATAATTTGGCTTTCGACATAACATATATTTATTATATTCATTGTCATTACATTTTTCCATTGCATCACATACATTTTTATTCTTTTCGCAATTAATTTGCCAACATAGTACGCCTTCCGTATTTGATGAAAGAAGTTTTGGCTGTGACTGTCTTGTGTTACAAATCTGGGTTTTAATATATTTTTCAATATTTTCCCTGAAAATAAATTTTGTAGATACCGTATTTTTAAATATTTAAATTTTATCATACCTGGTTGTTTCTTGTGCTAAGATTTTTTGATCTTCTTTATCTCTAGTTTTCAAGGTAGGATTTTTATTATTTTCTATATATGTATCGCTAACTTGAGTAGTTGAAGATTCTGTTGAAATTATCCCATCCTGATGAAAATTTGTATAAGATACAGATGGGTCGTAGAATATGTCGTGATTGCTCTCGTTAACGGTACTATAACTCTTTTTATTTTCTGACGAAGGAATTTTGGTTGGTATACCTTCAGTTAAGGTACGAAGATCTTTGTTGCTCGCTAAAACTTTTCTATCTTTTTGCTTTCTTTCACAAGAACTACTCTCATTAATGGTATTACAACTCTTTTTATTTTCTGACGAAGGAATTTTTGTTGCAATAGTTTGTGTTACGGTTGGAAAATCTTTATTGCTTCTCAGAGCTTTTCTATCTTTTTGCTTTCTTTCATAAGAACTTAATTGTTCATTATTTTTTTTAGCGTTTGTCGCAAATTTAATTTTTAGATCTGATAATTTCTCTTTCGAGCTTTGGTCTTGTTCCTGTGTTTCATTCGAAGTTTGAAATACTTTATTTTTTTTTCCTTCTTTTACAGAATCCGTCTTATCAGTTGGAAGATTTTCATTACTTTTTTTTAATTTATCAGCTTTTTTTCCTGTAATAGCCTTCGTAGATTCAACATTTTGTTTGGAAGTATTTTCACTACTTATTTTCATTTTATCAGACTTTTTTTGAAAACAAGCAGTGAAAACATTTCCTTTTGATTTATTTTGATTTTCTTTCTTTTGTGTATTAGGTACTTCCTTCTCGTCCTTATTATTACTAGTCTTAGATTCTTCTGTTCCGAGGGTCTTAGTTTCATAAGGTCTATCAATTTCATCAATCGACTTTTTCTCTTTTTCTTCATCTCCTGTATTAGCATTCCCAGATTCGACATTATGTTCGGACATATTCTCACTACTTATTTTCATTTTATTAGGCTTTTTTTGAAAACAAGCAGTGAAAACATTTCCTTTTGATTTATTTTGATTTTCTTTCTTTGGTATATTAGATACTTCTTTGTCCTCTTTATTAGAAACAGTATTAGCTTTTTCTGATCTGGGGGTCGTAGTTTCATAAGGTCTATCAAAATCATCAATCGACTTTTTGGATTTTTCCTCATCTGTTGTAATATCTTTCACAGATTCGGTATTCTCTTCTGAAAAATGTTCATTACTTTTTTTCCTTTTATTGGACTTTTTCCGACAACAAGAAGTGGAAACGTTTCCATTTGATTTATATTTGATTTCTTTCTCTGCATGTTCAGATGATTCATTTCCCTCATCTTTTTTAATCGTTTTGTTAGATTCAGATTCATTTACCTCAACTTTTTTAATCGTTTTGTTAGATTCTTTAGTTGATGAAACTTTTTTATTTAGGTGTTCCATCTTATCATACCTGATCTCATTTGTTGTTGGATAACTTTTTCTTGTTGGTGTAGTTTTACTGTTATTGGAGGCATATATAGGTTCTTGCCGTAATTTATTAGAATTTTCTTTTCGTAGTTTAAAAGAATCGTCTTTTTGAACAACTGTCTTAGATTTTTCCCTTCGTGTCTGGACTCGTGATTCGTTAATGTTTCTTCTTTCACTTTCTTTTAGAACTGCAAATGGTTGTGTTTTCTCTGCTTCTTCTCTTTCTTTCTCACATTCGCATTGTTGATTTGAAATATTTTCATTACTAAGTTTCATTTTATCTTGGTTTTTAGGACAACAAGAAGATAAAACATTTCCTTTTGATTTATTTAGATTTTCTTTCTTTGTTATATTAGATACTTCTTTATCGTCTTTATTAAAAACAGTCTTAGAATCTTCTGTTCTGGGGGCCGTAGCTTCGAAAGATCTATCAAAATCATCAATCGACTTTTTATATTTTTCCTCATCTGTTGTAATATCTTTCACAGATTCAGTATTTTGTTTTGAAAATTTTTCATTACTTTTTTTCTTTTTATTAGACTTTTTATTACCAAAACAAGATCCTTTTGATTTATTTTTGATTTCTTTCTCCGAGTTTTTAGATAATTCATTTTCCTCATCTTTTTTAATCGTTGTGCTACATTCAGGTGTTGCTTTTGTTGAGTTGTCATTCAGGTCTTCCATTTTTTGATACCTGTTCTCATTTTTTGCTGGGGAAATTTTTTTTGGTGGAATAGTTTTACTGGTTCTCGAGGTTTCTTGCCGTAAGTTGTAAGAATTTTCTTTTCGTAGTTTATAAGCAGCCTCTATTTGACTAATTGGATTAGATGCTTCTAGTTTTACTGGTTCTCCAGGTTTCTTGCCTGGAATAGTTTTACTGGTTCTCGAAGTTTCTTGCCGTAAGTTGTAAGAATTTTCTTTTCGTAGTTTATAAGCAGCCTCTATTTGACTAATTGGATTAGATGCTTCTATTCGCTTCTGCGCTCGTGATTCGTTAATGTTTCTTCTTTCACCTTCTTTTTGAAATGCTTGTATTTTCTCATCTTCTTCTCTTTCTTTCTGACATTCGCACTTTTGATGTGAACTATTTTCATTACTTATTTTCATTTTATCAGTTTTCTTACGACAGCAAGAAGTAAAAACATTTCCTTTTGATTTACTTTTGACTACTTTTTCGGATTTGTTATATGTTTCATTTTTGTCATCTTTTTTAATCGTTTTGTTATATTCGGATATTTTTGTGGTTGATTTGTCATTTAGGTCTTCCATCTTTGAATACCTGTTTTCAATTTTTGATGAAGAATTTTTTTGGGATGTTATAGTTCTACTGCTTCTCGAAGCATATATGGGTTCTTGCCGTAATTTATAATGCAATCGTGATTCGTTACTTTTTCTTCTTTCGCCTTCTTTTAGAACTTGAAATGTTTGTGTTTTTTCTGCTTCTTCTCTTTCTTTCTCAAATTCGGATTGTTGATTTGAAATATTTTCATTACTAAGTTTCATTTTATCTTGGTTTTTACGACAACAAGAAGATAAAACATTTCCTTTTGATTTATTCTGATTTTCTTTTTTTGTTATATTAGATACTTCTTTGTCGTCTTTATTAAAAACAGGCTTAGAATCTTCTGTTCTGGGGGCCGTAGCTTCGAAAGATCTATCAAAATCATCAATCGACTTTTTATATTTTTCCTCATCTGTTGTAATATCTTTCACAGATTCAGTATTTTGTTTTGAAAATTTTTCATTACTTTTTTTCTTTTTATCAGACTTTTTATTACCACAACAAGATCCTTTTGATTTATTTTTGATTTCTTTCTCCGAGTTTTTAGATAATTCATTTTCCTCATCTTTTTTAATCGTTGTGCTACTTTCAGATGTTGCTTTTGTTGAGTTGTCATTCAGGTCTTCCATTTTTTGATACCTGTTCTCATTTTTTGCTGGGGAAATTTTTTTTGGTGGAATAGTTTTACTGGTTCTCGAGGTTTCTTGCCGTAAGTTGTAAGAATTTTCTTTTCGTAGTTTATAAGCAGCCTCTATTTGACTAATTGGATTAGATGCTTCTATTCGCTTCTGCACTCGTGATTCGTTAATGTTTCTTCTTTCACCTTCTTTTTGAAATGCTTGTGTTTTCTCATCTTCTTCTCTTTCTTTCTGACATTCGCACTTTTGAGGTGAACTATTTTCATTACTTATTTTCATTTTATCAGTTTTCTTACGACAGCAAGAAGTAAAAACATTTCCTTTTGATTTACTTTTGACTACTTTTTCGGATTTGTTATATGTTTCATTTTTGTCATCATTTTTAATCGTTTTGTTATATTCGGACGTTTCTGTGGTTGAATTGCCATTGTCTTCCATCTTTTCATACCTGTTTTCAATTTTTGATGAAGAATTTTTTTGGGATGTTATAGTTCTACTGCTTCTCGAAGCATATATGGGTTCTTGCCGTAATTTATAATGCAATCGTGATTCGTTACTTTTCCTTCTTTCGCCTTCTTTTAGAACTTGAAATGTTTGTGTTTTTTCTGCTTCTTCTCTTTCTTTCTCAAATTCGGATTGTTGATTTGAAATATTTTCATTACTTATTTTCATTTTATCAGTCTTTTTACGACAACAAGAAGAAAAAACATTTCCTTTTGATTTATTTTTGACTACTTTTTCTGATTTGTTATATGTTTCATTTTTGTCATCATTTTTAATCGTTTTGTTATATTCGGACGTTTCTGTGGTTGAATTGCCATTGTCTTCCATCTTTTCATACCTGTCCTCATTTTTTGATGAAGTATTTTTTTGGGGTGGTATAGTTTTACTGTTTCTTTGCTCATCTTTGGCTTTGATTGAAATATTTTCGTTACTGATTTTCATTTTATCACGCTTTTTATGACAGCAACCAGTGGATTCATTTCCCTTTGACTTATATCGTTTCCCTTTCTCTAGTTTATTTGGTATATGGTTGGGGTCATTGTTATTAATATATTCAATAGATTCACATGATTGGTGGGACAAATTGTCGTGATGTTGTTCCATGTTATTGCTTGTAACATCTTTCACAGAATTAGTATTTTGTTTTGAAATATGTTCATTACTTTTTTTCTTTTTATCAGGTTTTTTATGACCACAACAAGTTCCTTTTGATTTATTTTTTATTTCTTTCTCTGAGTTTTTAGATAATTCATTTTCCTCATCTTTTTTAATCGTTGTGCTACATTCAGGTGTTTCTTTTGTTGAGTTGTCATTCAGGTCTCCCATTTTTTGGTACCTGTTCTCATTTTTTGCTGGGGAAATTTTTTTTGGTGGAATAGTTTTACTGGTTCTCGAGGCTTCTTGCCGTAAGTTGTAAGAATTTTCTTTTCGTAGTTTATAAGCAGCCTCTTTTTGACTAATTGGATTAGATGCTTCTCTTCGCTTCTGCACTCTTGATTCGTTAATGTTTCTTCTTTCACCTTCTTTTTGAAATGTTTGGGTTTTCTCATCTTCTTCTTTTTCTTTCTCACATTCGCACTTTTGATGTGAAATATTTTCATTACTTATTTTCATTTTATCCGTTTTCTTACTACAGCAAGAAGAAAAACCATTTCCTTTTGATTTATTTTTGACTACTTTTAATGATTTGTTATATTGTTCATTTTTGTCATCATTTTTAATCGTTTTGTTATATTCGGATGTTGCTGTGGTTGCATTGTCATTTAGGTCTTCCATCTTTGAATACCTGTTTTCAATTTTTGATGAAGAATTTTTTTGGGATGTTATAGTTTTACTGCTTCTCGAAGCATATATGGGTTCTTGCCGTAATTTATAGTGCAATCGTGAATCGTTACTTTTTCTTCTTTCGCCTTCTTTTAGAACTTGAAATGTTTGTGTTTTTTCTGCTTCTTCTCTTTCTTTCTCAAATTCGGATTGTTGATTTGAAATATTTTCATTACTTATTTTCATTTTATCAGTCTTTTTACGACAACAAGAAGAAAAAACATTTCCTTTTGATTTATTTTTGACTACTTTTTCTGATTTGTTATATTGTTCATTTTTGTCATCATTTTTAATCGTTTTGTTATATTCGGATGTTGCTGTGGTTGCATTGTCATTTAGGTCTTCCATCTTTGAATACCTGTTTTCAATTTTTGATGAAGAATTTTTTTGGGCTGGTATAGTTTTACTGTTTCTTTGCTCATCTTTGGCTTTGATTGAAATATTTTCGTTACTGATTTTCATTTTATCGCGCTTTTTATGACAGCAACCAGTGGATTCATTTCCCTTTGATTTATATCGGTTACCTTTCTCTAGTTTATTTGGTATATGGTTGGGGTCATTGTTATTAATATATTCAAGAGATTCACGTGATTGGTGGGACAAATTGTCGTTATGTTGTTCCATGTTATTGCTTGTAACATCTTTCACAGAATTAGTATTTTGTTTTGAAATATGTTCATTACTTTTTTTCTTTTTATCAGACTTTTTATTACCACAACAAGATCCTTTATTTTTGATTTCTTTCTCTGAGTTTTTAGATAATTCATTTTCCTCATCTTTTTTAATCGTTGTCCTATATTCAGGTGTTTCTGTTGTTGAGTTGTCATTCAGGTCTCCCATTTTTTGATACCTGTTCTCATTTTTTGCTGGGGAAATTTTTTTTGGTGGAATAGTTTTACTGGTTCTCGAGGCTTCTTGCCGTAAGTTGTAAGAATTTTCTTTTCGTAGTTTATAAGAAGTCTCTTTTGGAGTAATTGCATTAGATGCTTCTCTTCGCTTCTGCACTCGTGATTCGTTAATGTTTCTTCTTTCACCTTCTTTTTGAAATGCTTGTGTTTTCTCATCTTCTTCTCTTTCTTTCTGACATTCGCACTTTTGATGTGAACTATTTTCATTACTTATTTTCATTTTATCAGTTTTCTTACGACAACAAGAAGAAAAAACATTTCCTTTTGATTTATTTTTGATTACTTTTTCTGATTTGTTATATGTTTCATTTTTGTCATCATTTTTAATCGTTTTGTTATAGTTGGATGTTTCTGTGGTTGAATTGCCATTGTCTTCCATATTTTCATACCTGTCCTCATTTTTTGATGAAGAATTTTTTTGGGGTGGTATAGTTTTACTGTTTCTTTGCACATCTTTGGCTTTGATTGAAATATTTTCGTTACTGATTTTCATTTTATCACGCTTTTTATGACAGCAACCAGTGGATTCATTTCCCTTTGATTTATATCGGTTACCTTTCTCTAGTTTATTTGGTATATGGTTGGGGTCATTGTTATTAATATATTCAAGAGATTCACATGATTGGTGGGACAAATTGTCGTTATGTTGTTCCATGTTATTGCTTGTAACATCTTTCACAGAATTAGTATTTTGTTTTGAAATATGTTCATTACTTTTTTTCTTTTTATCAGACTTTTTATTACCACAACAAGATCCTTTTGATTTATTTTTGATTTCTTTCTCTGAGTTTTTAGATAATTCATTTTCCTCATCTTTTTTAATCGTTGTCCTATATTCAGGTGTTTCTGTTGTTGAGTTGTCATTCAGGTCTCCCATTTTTTGATACCTATTCTCATTTTTTGCTGGGGAAATTTTTTTTGGTGGAATAGTTTTACTGGTTCTTGAGGCTTCTTGCCGTAATTTATAAGGTAATCGTGATTCGGTACTTTTTCTTCTCTCACCTTCTTTTAGAACTTCCAATGCTTGTGTTTTCTCATCTCCTTCTCTTTCTTTCGCACATTCGCAGTTTTGATTTGTAATATTTTCGTTACTTTTTTTCATTTTATCATGCTTTTTATGAGAGCAACAAGAAGAAACATTTCTATTTGATTTATTTTGGTGTTCTTTTTCTAGTTTTTTGGATATTTCCTTGGTGTCATTGGTTGTAATGTATTCTTTGGATTCCCATGATTGGTGGGGTAAATGTTCATTATGTTCCATTTTATTATAATTATTTTTTGTTGATGAATCAATCTTTGTTGTCGGTAAATTTTTATTACGTTTTGATATAAGTTTTTCTTCTTTTGGAACTTCAGAATAACTTAGTTTCTTAACAGATTCGGTATTTTGTATTGAAATATTTTCATTACTTTTTTTAATTTTATCTGGGTCTTTATGGCAACAACAAGTAGAAATATTTTCCTCTGATATATTTTTTATTTGTTTCTCTGATTTATTAAATTTTTGATTTTCAGCATCTGTAGCATTGGTTGAAATATTTTCATTACTTGTTTGCATTTTATCAATTTTTTTATGAAAACAAGATGTGCAAATATTTCCCTTTGATTTCTTTCGGTACTCTTTTTTTACAGGTAACTCCTTTGTGTCCTTATTTTCAGTATACTCTATAGATGCACATGATTGGTGGGACAAACTGTCATTATGTTCTTCCATGTTATCTCTTGTAATATCTTTCTCTGGTGTTCTATTTTGTTTTAAAATATCTTCATTTTTTTTTTTCATTTTATCAGGTTTTTTATGACAACATGTAGAAACATTTTCTTCTGATTTATTATTGATTTCTGTCTCTGACTTATTAGATATTTTATTTTCAGCATCTTTTTTAAGTGTTTTGTTATATTTGGATGTTTGTTTAGTTGAATTGTCATTTGGGTGTTCCATCTTATCATGATTCTTGTCATTGGTTGCTGAACGAATTTTTCTTGGTGGTATAGTTTTACTATTTCTCTGGATTTCTTTGACCTCGCTCGAAATATTTTCATTATTTACTTTCATTTTATCAGGCTCTGATTTAATACTTCTTTCATTTTCAGTATCTTTTTTAATCGATTTGTTGTATTCGGTTGTTCTTTTAGTTGAGTTGACTTTGGTTGAAGTATTTTCATTACTTATTTTCATTTTATCACGCTTTTTATGACAGCAACTAGTGCTAACATTTACCTTTGATTGTTCGTGCCCTTCTTTCTCTAGTTTGCTAGGTTTTTCATTGGTGTCATTGTTTTCAATACATTCTATGGATTCAAATGATTGGTAGGACAAATTGTCACTATGTTTTTTCATCTTATTTCTAGTAATATCTTTCTCAAATTTAATATTTTGTTTTGAAATATTTTCATTACTATTTTTCTTTTCATCTGCCTGTTTATGACAACAACAAGTGCAAACATTTTCCTTTGATTTATTATTGGTTTTTGTCTCTGCTTTATTTGCACGCTTATTTTCAGCATCTTCTTTAATTTTTTTTTTAATTTTGGATTTTTCTTTAGTTGAATGGTCCTTTAGGTATTGCCTATTATGATCATTTGTTGATGAAAGAGGTTTTTTTTCTGGTATGTTTTTATTATTGCTCCGGACATATTTGACTTCGGTTGAATTATTTCCCTTACTTGTTTGTATTTTATCACTTTTTTTATGAAAACCAGAACTGGGAACTGATTTGTTTCGTTTGTCCTTTTCTAGTTTGTTAGGTATTTTCTTGATGTCATTATTTTCAATATATTGTATAGATTCAGATGATTGGTGGGCCAAATTACCATTATGTTCTTTCACGTTATCTCTTGTAATATCTTCCACAGATTTACGATTCTGTTTTGAAATATTTTCCTTGCTCTTTTTCATTTCATTAGGCTTTTTGTAACAACAACTTGTAGAAACATTTTCATTTGATTTATTTTTGTTTTGTTTCTCTGATTTATGAGATGTTTCAGGTTCAGCATTTTTTTTAATCGATTTGTTATTTTCGGATGTTTCTTTAGTCGTGGTGTGATTTGAGGCTTCCATCTTTTCATACCCGTGTTCCTTTATTGATGAATCAATTTTTCTTGGTAATATACTTTTACTACTTCTCGGTAAACCTTTGGCTTCGCTTGAAATATTTTCATTACTTTTTTTTTTGTCATTTTTTTCCTGAAAATCAGAAGTATAAACATTTCCCTTTGGTTTATTTAGAGCCTCTTTCCTTAGGTTGTTAGGTATTTCCTTTATATCATAATTTTCAATATGTTGTATAGATTCAGATGATTGGTGGGCCAAATTACCATTATGTTCTTTCAGGTTATCTCTTGTAATATCTTCCACAGATTTACGATTCTGTTTTGAAATATTTTCACTGCTCTTTTTCATTTTATTAGGCTTTATGTAACAACAACTTGTAGAAACATTTTCATTTAATTTATTTTTGGTTTGTTTCTCTGATTTGTGAGAGCTTTCAGTTTCAGCAATTTTTTTAATCGATTTGTTCTTTTCGGATGTTTCTTTAGTTTCCATATTATCATACCCGTGTTCATTTATTGATGAATTCATTTTTCTTGGTAGTATACTTTTATTACTTCTCGGTAAACCTTTGGCTTCAGTTGAAATATTTTCACTACTTATTTTTATTTTGTCATTTTTTTTCTGAAAATCAGAAGTATAAACATTTCCTTTTGGTATATTTCGAGCCTCTTTACTTAGGTTATTAGATATTGTCTTGGTTTCATTATTTTTAATACATTCTGTAGATTCACATATTTGTTGTGATAAGTTGTCTTTATGTTCTTCCATGTTATATCTAGCTATATCTTCCACAGATTTGGTATTTTGTTTTGAAATATTTTCATTATTTATTTTTCTTTTGCCAGACTTTTTATGACAACAACAAGTGGAACTATTTTCCTTTGACATATTTTTGACTTCAGATTCAAATAGTTGGTGGGATACATTTTCAGATTCAAATAGTTGGTGGGATACATTGAAACTGTGTTCTTTCATCTTATCATAATTCTTATTATTTGATGAATCAATCGTTTTTGGCGGTACATTTTTATTACCTTTTGCTATAGATTTTTCATCTTTCGAAACTTCAAAATACCGTTGATTTTTATCGTCTTTATATAAACTGTTCACAGATTCTACATTCCTGGAGCCTTTAGTAGCAGCCGGTTTATCAAATATTTCAATTGACTTAGTGCCTTTTTGCTTATCTCTTATAATATCCTTCAACGATTGGGTATTTTGTGTTGAAGTATTTTCATTACTTATTTTACAACAACAAGTAGAAACACAACAACAAGTGGCAAAATTGTCTTTTGATTTGTGTTTGATATCTTTTTCTGCTTTGTTATATATTTCGTTTTTCTCATCCATTTTAATCGTTTTGTTATATTCTGAGTTGTCATTTAGGTCTTCCATATTTTGGAACCTGTTTTCATTTCTTGAAGAATCAATTTTTTTTGTTGCTTTAGATTCATAGTTTTTCTGGACGTCTTTCACTTCGGTTGAAATAATTTCATTATTTATTTTCATTGTATCACTTTTTTTATGAAAACAAGTGCAAAGACTTTCATTTCCGTCCTCTTTTGGTATTTCCTTGATATCATTGGTTGTCATATGTTCTTTATTCGAACCTTCAAAATATTTACTTCTATCGTCTATATAAATAATGGTCATCGATTCTTCTTTTCTGGGACCCTTAGTTGAAAACTCTCTACCAAATTTATCAATCGACATTTTGTCTTTTTCCTCAGCTCTTGTAATTTCTTTTACCGATTCGGTGTTTTGTTTTGAAATATTTTCATTACTTTTTTTCATTTTATCGGATCTTTTATGACAACAAGAAGTGGAAACATTTTCTTTTGATATATTTTTTATTTCTTTATCTGATTTATTAGGTATTTCATTTTCCTTATTCGTTTTTTTATATTCAGGTGTTTCTTTAGTTGAGTTATCATTTACATTTTCCATCTGTTCATATCTGTTTTCTTTTTTTGATAAATCAGATTTTTTTGTTGGTGTAGTTTTACTGATTTTCGAAAAATCAATGGCTTCTTTTCGTACTTCATATGAATTTTCTGCTTTATCTTCTTTTTTAATTATTATTATATATTCTTCCATTATAGGCACTTTACTTATATTATGTGTTTGTAATTTGTTTTGTGCGGAATCATTTTTTTGTATCTCGTAAGCACTTGATTCTTTGAAATCTTTTTCGGTCTTTTGGGTTGATATATTGTCGCTACTTTTTTCCATGTGATCTGTCTTTTTTTGAAAACAAGCATTAAAACAAATGGGTTTTGATTTATTTTGATTGTCTTTGTTTTTTATTTCGGATTGTGTTTTTTTCTTTTCTCTGAATTCTTTCATAGATTGCGATTTTCTGAGGGACCTATCTTTAGTATTATTTTCATCATCTTTAGATGTTCTATCATGTATTTGCTGCTTGTCATTCTTATAGTTCTTATAGTAAGGTGTTTCGTTTGAGGAACTGTAATTCGGTTCTTCAATCCTTTCAAGTATCTTTCTATATTTTGATGACTCATTTTTGGGTGGTGTGGTGTCTTTGGACCTAGGTAAATATGGATCTACTTTCCCTTCTTTAAAAAAAGATTGGCTTTTTTTGTCCTTTGTGCCGTCATATCGTTTACCTAGTTCTTCTTTCGGGTTTTTGTATTGTTTCTGTGCTTCAGTTGAGTTTCGATTGCTCTGATCTCTTCCTGATTCGGTTTTATGTATTACAATATTTTCTTTACTTGTTTTCATTTTGTCAGTTTTTTTACCAAAACAGGAATTGAAAACATTTCTATTTGATTTATTTTTTTCTTCAGTATCTCTTATATATTTGTCCTTTTGCGGAGAGATATTTGTTGTTGAACTTTTTCTGTCATTTTTGCCTTTTTTGTCATGTTTTTTTTGGTACTCACCAAAAGAAGAAGAAATAGTTTTTAATTCGTTTTGTATTTCACATGAAGATTCTTGGTCACTGTTAGTTTTAACACTTTCCTTTGACGTTCTCTTCGTCTTGCAAATATTACCTTTACAATTTGCTCTGTAATGTAATCTATTGCGTACTTTCTTTTTCTTATTATCAGCAACACAAACTTCATCCTTCTGTATCTGATTTGAAGAATCAATTTTATATTGTTTAATAATAAAAAAAATATTATTCTTATTTGGAGCACAATCTATAAGATTTGGTTTATTAGTGCAAACGCAATCACCCTCACACACACAGTCACACTCACATTCTTCTTGCATTTTTATTTGATTTAAAATGTTTATAATATCATTTCCTTTGAGAATGTTACAAGATTCATCTAGTCTTTGGTTAGATAAATTGTCTTGTTGGCCATCTTCTTGCTCGGGTCTATTTATCGGTTTAGGCAATTTTAAATTTTTGTCCTCAGTTTTAATTTTGTTATTATTTTTTGCTTCAAGACGAGCTATTCTATAATTTTTTTGTGGTCTGTCACAATCATTTTCTGCTTTATCAAAGTCATTTGGTATATTTTCGTTACATGCTTCAAATGTTTCATAATTATAATTAGGAGTATCTCGACAGCTTGTATCAAGATAAATTTTGTCGTAACTCATATTCTTGTTATTTGGTATTTCAATTATATCTGCAGGTTAATTTTTTGATGATTATGTCAGTTAATTTTTTGATAAGTTGATAATTTTTAAGTCTCTAATTTTGACCATAATTTTTTGGCTTAGAATTTATATTTTTATTGAAATTTTTTTATATATAAATATTATTTTATTATGTAAATAAATTTTTTAGATATAGCAAGATGTTACTTCTCAAAAAATTATTTTCACAAATAGCTATAGTGAAAATATAAATAAAATCGAAAATATTTTTTTTTCTGTATTATATAAATAGAAAAAGAATTAGTAATTTAACTTATTACTTATTTAACTTAGTTATTGATATGGATAACTTTGCATTGAAGTATTAGAACTCAGTCGGCTTTTACTACAACTTTCATACCAAATTTTACACTTTTACCATGGAAAAAATGTAAATGTTACCTAACAAAAGGAAATCAGTTGAAAAAAAAATGTTCCTTATAAAATTATATACATTATTTCATACATTACAGCTGGTATAGCAAGATGTTACATAAATTTAATACATATATATATATATATATCTACAGGAGAATTAAAATGTTTGTTGTTGACTCCCAGACAACTAGAATTGCACCCGTCAAAAAAAATACTCATTGCTTGATAGGGGGTACCTCATTGCCTGATAGGGGGTTGCCTGATAATATTGAGGTTCATAGGACTTAAATTTTATATACAATACCCTGTTGTCGATATCCTGTTGTAACAGTTGTGCAAACTAATAAAATACTTATAAAAGCAAAATATATTGTAATAGATTTATTTAATTTGAAATTCGTGTATTTCAGTTCCGTTAGTATAGAAAAATGTATTATGTAAATATAAGAAATGTTAAGTAATGCAATTTAGTTAAACTATCTTGATTTTGTATAGTATAATTCTGATTCCATTGAAATCCAAATTTGCGTAACAATTTCTGTGATGAGAAAATGAAATATCAAATTTGTCGCCTAAAGTACAATGCCAAACTTTTCCAAACTTTTTATCAAAAGAATGTCTTATGTACGAGGCAATACTTGATATTAAACCACTATTCATTTTTTCGAATGCTTCGTTGACAATATTTATTGCATATTTCTTCATAGAATTGTCTTTCATGTCTGTCTCAACAATTGATGCAGTGTTATTATTTATAAAACTGTGTGCTGAATGTTTGGTGGCACGACTGTATTTCCTTTGTGATAGTTGACAAACTCTATCTGTTGATTTTTTTTTATTCGGAATATGGTTTATTGCCGTTTTTAAAATTTTAATTTCTTTATATTTACTACTACTTTTTAATAACGGAGACAATGTATCAACAAGTCCGGTTATTTTCTGTTCTGCCGAAAAATGTTCGTCCGAATTTTTCAAAATATTGTTGCTATATATTTTTGTTTTCATATTATCACGTTCATTATGTTCAAATATAAAACTATTTTCATTTTTATAATCTCTTGTGTTTGTTTCAGACAAAAAATTATTGCCATTTGTGTCATCAAGTTTATCTAATTCATTATTTTCTTCAATGTTTACTGAAGTATTAATTTCTTCTTCAATATTTTGAGTATTTGTAGAAATTTGAGACATATTATTAATTTTTTCTTCTCTGTAACCTTCAGAATATAGTTGTAGATTATGTAGAGAGAATCCTCCTCTTTTATGGTCCATAACTTTCGAGCAAATTTTCCGATTTTGCATCCTATTTAAAATTTTTAAATTTTGCTGCATTTTCTCTCTCTTTTGTTTTCTGAGGAGATCTTCATAATTTAATTTTTTAAAAAATTCGCAAGTACATTTGTCGTTAGGGATATTTTTCTTCTTAATAATCAGTTCTCCACTATTCATTTCTGCTGTTATTCTATCATTGCTGTCATGTTTTAAAGTTTGGTACATTAATATGATCTGTTTACCTTCATTTTTATTGTGTTCTTCAAGTTTTATTTTATTCTTTGAGGATTCGAAGTATTTTTTAATAGGAGATTTCAGTTTTTCGACGCATAAAAATAGTTTATTGCGATTTTCCATATGTTTTACTTCTTTTTTCTGTATTTTATTTAAATGTTTTACATTGTCATATTCTGTTGTAATAGTTGTATTGGATTTGCATTTTTCATTTAACTCTCCTTTTTTTGCATCATTAAAACTTTTAATTTTTTTAATATTTTTTAATATATTGGTATTGGATTCACGATCTTGATTGGATAAATTACTTTTATTTTTTTCTTTCGTATCAAACTTATTTTGGTTTATTGAAGGAATTTTATCTTTTGTATTTGCTTTTTTAAAACTTCTTACTTTGTCATCCGTTTGTGTAACACTTATTTCGGAATTGAGGTGTGTATTCGATAAGTAATCCTTTTTGTTTTTTTTGTCATCAGTTTTAGAAATTTTTAGTTTATCATCCTTTTTTGAAGTGCTTGGTGTAGATGTTGTATCTGGAGTGATTACATTTTCCTTATATTTTTCTGTCATATCAATCTCGTTTGTGCTTGTTAAAGTACTTTCAACTTCTTTCTGAGTTTCATTAAAACTTTTTAATTTGTCATCGTTTATTAAAATACTTGTTTTGGAATCAGGCTTTTTATTAGTTAAATTATTATCCGTTTTTCCTTTTCTATCAATTTTTTTTTGGTTTCGTGTAATAATTGTTCCTTCTTGCTCATCAAAACTATTTAAACGCTCAAATATTTTTGTAAGACTTTCTTCGGAAGTGAACCTTTGATTCATGTCATTCTCGTTTTGGCTCCTAAGAAAAGTTTGAGTTTCTTTCTTTGCTTCATTAGCAAAATTTGGTTTGTCTTCTCGTTCTGCAATAATTTTTATTGAATCAGGTTCTTTATTAGATTTTTTTTTGCTTGTTTTTTCTTTTTGGTTCTCATCTGTAGACCTTTGTAGTTTATCAATCTTTTCTAAAATACTTCTTTTGGATACGGGATCTTTACTGAATATATTATCCCAATTTTTGTCTTTTCCATCTATCTGTTTATGGCTTGTTATAATAGTTTTACGTTCTGTCATTGGTTCGTTAGAAATATTTAGTTTATCATCCTGTTTTAAAATGCTTGTATTTGATATGAGATCTAGGGTGATTACATCGTCCTTATTTTTCTCTTTCTCATCAATTTCTTTTTGAGTTGTTGGAATAATTTGAGTTTCTTTTTTTGCATCATGCATTTGCTTGGATATATTATCATATTTTGTTTTTTCCTTACCTTTTTCATTTTCGTTTGCTGAAGCAATTTTAAAGTTCTGGTTTGTGGGAACACTATTATCTTCCTTCTTTAATTCATTAGAACTGTTTTCTTTTACAGCAAGACTTGTGAGAGATTCAGATTTCTCATTGGATAAACTATCTTTAGGTTTTAATTTCTCATTTATTGTTTTTTGACTTGTTGGCATAGTTTTATCTTTTTCATTAACCCCATTAGATCTTTTTTCTTTCTCATCTATTTTTGCAGGAGTTGTAACGGTATTATTCTTTGCAATCTTTTTTTGACTTTTTACAGTTTCTTGAATAGTTTGACTTTCTTTCTTTGGTTTACTAGAGCTTTTTCCTCTATTATTAACTTTTGATGCAAGACTTAGGTGGGATTCATCTTTCTCATTGGAACTAACTTTAGTTTTTGCATTCGCATCATTTTCTTTTTGGCTCGTTGGAATAGTTTTGTGCTTTTCGTTACTCCCACTAGAACTTTTATTTTTGTAATCCTTTTTTGAAAGAGTTTGTTTGGAACCATACCTATCAATCCCTTTGTGACTTTTTAATGTTTCTTGAATAGTTTGACTTTCTTCCTTTGGTTTACTAGAGCTTTTTCCTCTATTATTAACTTTTGATGCAAGACTTAGGTTGGATTCATGTTTCCCATTGGATAAATTATCTTTAGGTTTTGCATTCGAATCATTTTTTTTTTGCCTATTTGGACTAGTTTTATCCTTTTCGTTGGCCCCATTTTCGTTAGCCCCAGAACTTTTTTCCTTGTCATCCTTTTTTGAAAGAATTCTTTTAGAATCATTCCTATCAATCTCTTTTTGACTTTTTAAAGTTTCTTGAATAGTTTGACTTTCTTTCTTAGTTTTATTAGACCTTACTTTACCATCAACTTTTGATGCAAGACTTGTGCGGGATTCAGCTTTCGCATTGGATAAACTATCTTTAGGTTTTGAATTCGCATTATTTTTTTTTTCTCTCGTTAGAATATTTTTATCTTTTCCATTAGCCCCAGTAGATATTTTTTCTTCCTCATCCATTTTTGCAGGAGTTGTTTCGGTATCATTACTATCAATCTTTTTTTGACTTTTTAAAGTTTCCCGAACAGTTTGACTTTCGTTCTTAGCTTTATTAGAGCTTTTTACTTTATTATCAGTTTTGGATGCAAAATTTGTGTCTGATGCAGGTTTGACATGAGATACATTATCTGTAGGTGTTTGATTTGGATCAGTTTCTTTTCGACTAGTTGCAATAGTTTCATCCTTTTCGTTGGCTCTATTAGAATTTTTTTCATTGTCATCCTTTTTTAAAAGAGTTCTTTTAGAATTATTCCTATCAATATCTTTTTGATCTTTTAAAGTTTCTTGAATAGTTTCAGTTTTTTTCCTTGCTTTATTAGAGATCCTTTCGTTATCATCAACTTTTGATTCCAAACTTATATGGGATTCAGGTTTCTTATTAATTAAACTATCTTTGGCTTTTGCATTCAAATCATTTTCTTTTTGACTCATTGGAATACGGTTATCCTTTTCGTCGATTCCATTAGAACTTTTTTCTTTGTCATTCGTTTTTGCAAGACTTATTTTGGAATCATTCGTACCAATCTCTTTTTGACTTTTTAAAGCTTCTTGAATAGTTTGACTTTCGTTCTTGGTTTCATTAGACCTTCTTACTTTACCATCCACTCTTGATGCAAGACTTGTGTGGGATTCAGGTTTTCTATTCGATAAATTATCTTTAGGTTTTGCATTAGCATCATTTTGTTTTTTACTAGTTGGAATAGTTTTATCCTTTTCCTTGGCCCCATTTTCGTTAGCCCCAGAACTATTTTCTTTGTTATCCTTTTTTGAAAGAGTTCTTTTAGAAGTATTCCTATCAATCTCTTTTTGATCTTTTAAAGTTTCTTGAATAGTTTCAGTTTTTTTCCTTGATTTATTAGAAATCCTTTCGTTATCATCAACTTTTGATTCCAAACTTATATGGGATTCAGGTTTCTTATTAGATAAACTATCTTTGGCCTTTGCATTCAAATCATTTTCTTTTTGACTCATTGGAATACGGTTATCCTTTTCGTCGACTCCATTAGAACTTTTTTCTTTGTCATTCGTTTTTGCAAGACTTATTTTGGAATCATTCGTACCAATCTCTTTTTGACTTTTTAAAGCTTCTTGAATAGTTTGACTTTCGTTCTTGGTTTCATTAGACCTTCTTACTTTACCATCAACTCTTGATGCAAGACTTGTGTGGGATTCAGGTTTTCTATTCGATAAATTATCTTTAGGTTTTGCATTAGCTTCATTTTGTTTTTTACTAGTTGGAATAGTTTTATCCTTTTCCTTGGCCCAATTTTCGTTAGCCCCAGAATTATTATCTTTGTTATCCTTTTTTGAAAGAGTTCTTTTAGAAGTATTCCTATCAATCTCTTTTTGACCTTTTAAAGTTTCTTGAATAGTTTCAGTTTTTTTGTTTGATTTATTAGAGATCCTTTCGTTATCATCAACTTTTGATTCCAAACTTATATAGGATTCAGGTTTCTTATTAGATAAACTATCTTTGGCCTTTGCATTCAAATCATTTTCTTTTTGACTCATTGGAATACGGTTATCCTTTTCGTCGATTCCATTAGAACTTTTTTCTTTGTCATTCGTTTTTGCAAGACTTATTTTGGAATCATTCGTACCAATCTCTTTTTGACTTTTTAAAGCTTCTTGAATAGTTTGACTTTCGTTCCTGGTTTCATTAGACCTTCTTACTTTACCATCCACTCTTGATGCAAGACTTGTGTAGGATTCAGGTTTTCTATTGGATAAATTATCTTTAGGTTTTGCATTAGCATCAATTTGTTTTTTACTAGTTGGAATAGTTTTATCCTTTTCCTTGGCCCCATTTTCGTTAGCCCCAGAACTTTTTTCTTTGTCATCCTTTTTTGAAAGAGTTCTTTTAGAATTATTCCTATCAATCTCTTTTTGATCTTTTAAAGTTTCTTGAATAGTTTCAGTTTTTTTCCTTGCTTTATTAGAGATCCTTTCGTTATCATCAACTTTTGATTCCAAACTTATATGGGATTCAGGTTTCTTATTAGATAAACTATCTTTTGCTTTTGCATTCAAATCATTTTCTTTTTGACTCATTGGAATATGGTTATCCTTTTCATCGACTCCATTAGAACTTTTTTCTTTGTCATTCGTTTTTGCAAGACTTATTTTGGAATCATTCTTACCAATCTCTTTTTGACTTTTTAAAGCTTCTTGAATAGTTTGATTTTCGTTCTTGGTTTCATTAGACCTTCTTACTTTATCATCCACTCTTGATGCAAGACTTGTGTAGGATTCAGGTTTTGCATTGGATAAACTATCTTTAGGTTTTGAATTCGCATAATCCTTTTTTTCTCTCGTTAGAATATTTTTATCTTTTCCATTAGATCTTTTTTCTTTCTCATCCATTTTTCTTTCCGTATCATTACTATCAATATTTTTTTGACTTTTCAAAGTTTCCGGAACAGTTTGACTTTCGTTGTTAACTTTATTAGAGCTTTTTACTTTATTATCAATTTTTGATGCAAAACTTGTATCTGATGTAGGTCTGATTTGAGATACATTATCTGTAGGTGTTTGATTTGGATCAGTTTCTTTTCGACTAGCTGGAATAGTTTCATCCTTTTCGTTGGCCCCATTAGAACTTTTTTCTTTGTCATCCTTTTTTGAAAGAGGTTTTTTGGAATGATTCCTATCAATCTCTTTTTGACTGTTTAAAGTTTCTGGAATTATTTTACTCTCTTTCTTTCCTTTATTAAAGCTGCGTATTTTATTATCAAGTGTTGATATACTTGTTTTAGAATCGGGTTTTTTATTGGATAAATTGTCCGTAGTTTTTCGCTTTTCAATACGTTTTGATATTGGGAAAATAATTTTACTTTGTTGCTGTTCGTTATTAATATCATAATTTTTTTTAATACTGGTGACGGAATCAGATTTTTGATTTATATCATTCTCTCTTGTAACCTTGACATCAGATTCCGAAGTTTGGGTAGATTTATCCTCATAGGATTTTGTTTTTTTACTTTTGAGGTCGTCGTCCTTATTTGAAATTCTTATTTTGGAATCGCCCTTTTGACTGGTTAATTTATTCTCAATTTTTTCTCTATCATTCTGCTTTTGATTGTTTGTAATAATTTTGCTTTCTTTCTTCGTTTTATCAGAGTTATTTAGCTTATCATCTTCTTTTTCTAAATCTGCATGGGAATTTAGCTTTTTATAGATTCCACTATCATTATTTCTTTCGTCTATGTCATATTCCTTGTGGCTTGTAAGAATAATTTCACTTTCTTCCTTTGTTTCTTTAGGATTTTTAGGTTTGTCATCCTTTTTTGCAACCCTTTTTATGGAATCAGACTTATAATTCGATAAATTGTCTGTATGTTTTTTGTCGTTCTGATTTTCTATTTGGCTTATTAAAGTAGTTTCATCTCTTTTCTGTGGCTCAATAAAACTTTTGCGTGTGTCACCCTTGTTTAAAATGTCAGAATTGGGTCTTTGCTTATATAAATTATCCTTACTGATATGTTTCGTATCATTGTCTTTTAAGATTTTTGAATTCATTTTATGATAATTTTTCTGTTCGTCGTCCTTTTTTGGACTACTTGTTTCCGAATCGGAATTTAATTTATTATCACTTTTTTCTTTCTTGGCAATCTCTTTTTGGGTAGTTGAAATATTTGTGATGTCATTTTTTGATTTATCGTACCCTTTTAGCTTTTCATCTATTATTTTAAAACTTGCTTCGGAATCTGGCCTTTGATTGGTAAAGCTATCCTTACTTTTTTCGTCCCTATCATTTTCATTTTGGCTTGTAAGAATAACTGGACCTTCTTTTTTTGCTTCATTAGAACTTTTTGGTTTATCGTAATTGTTTGTAATACTTTGTATGTAATCGGGATTTGTAATGAATAATTTGTCCTTAGCCTTCTTTTTCTTTTCAATGTCCGTTAAAACAGTTTTCTCTTCATCCTGTAATAATATTGATATAGAATGTTTGAACTTTTCATCAACTTTTACAATACTGGTTTTGGATTTGGACTTTTGATACGCTAAAGTGTCTCGAGTTGTTTTTTCTGTATCAATATTTTTTTCGATTGGTGGAATACTTTTATTTTCTCCTTGTGATTCATGAGTACTTTTTATGTTATCTATCATTTTACTTGTTCTGGAATCAGACCTTTGCTCATATAAATTATCCTTACTAATGTGTTTCTCGTTTGCGGTCGTTGAATTAGTTTTTCCTTCTTTTTTTCCTGCATTGGAGTTATCGAGTTTGCTGTTTATTTTTAAAGTACTTGTTTCCGGATCGGCCTCTTGATTGCTTACGTTACTCTTACTTCTTTTTTTCTTATCAATGTCGTTGTGACTTGTTGTAATAATTGATTCTTCTGTCTTTAATCTATTTTGGTGTTCATATATTTTTTTAAGGCTGATTTCGGTATCAAGCTGTAGATTGGTTAAATTATCCTCACTTTTTTCTCCCCTATCAATTTCTTTTTTGCTGGCTGTAATGATTTTGTCTTCCTTTTTTGCTTTATAAAGGCTGTCGTCTTTTTTTTTAAAAATAGTTTTGGAATCAGATTTATTACTTGATAAAATATCATCAACTTTTTTAATACTGATGTCGTAATCAGATTTTTGATTCATATCATTCTCTCTTTTAACCTTGACATCAGATCCAGAAGTTTGGGTAGATTTATCTTCATAAGATGTTTCTTTTTTACTTTGTAGTATTTTTTTGGACGCTTCAGGGGAAACTAGCTTTTCCATAAAAGCTATACTATTTTGTATACTATTATCATATTCAGATGTTTGGGTATCTAATTTTTGATTTATATCATTCTCTCTTTTAACCTTGACATCAGATCCTGAAATTTGGGTAGATTTATCTTCATAAGATGTTTCTTTTTTACTTTGTAGTATTTTTTTGGACGCTTCAAGGGAAACTAGCTTTTCCATAGAAGCTATACTATTTTGTATACTATTATCATATTCAGATGTTTGGGTATCTAATTTATCTTTAAGATCTTTTGTAACGCTATGCTTTAAAGAATCAGTTTTTGCAATAAGTTTCGAAGAATCTCTTGTATTGTCTGACACATCTATAATACTCTTATTTTTTTTTGTGATTATATTTGCATTGTTCTTTTGGATTTTACTATTATCAACTCTTATGCGTAATATATTTTTATTATTCTCGTCAATACAAACTTGATCCTTCTCCATATTAATTGAAGGTTCGCTTTTGTGTTGTCTAATAATAAAAAAAATTTTATTCATTGGTTGATGAGTTGTTTTATCTGTAGCATATATAATTTTTGGCTTATTAGTTTTACACTGTTCTTGCTTCTTCAATTTATTTAAAAAACTTTTAATATCATCCCCTTTCATAACCTTCGAAAATTCTAATTCTTTTTTATTTTGAATGTTATCTTTTCCTTTCTTCGTTTCATTTATCGGTAAACATAAATTTATGGTTTCATCTTCTGTTTCAATAATTGTATTCTTTAACGGTTTTTGCTGATTTAAAAAATTATTTTCTAATCTTATATGTTTGTCTTCTAATTTATTAGAATGGTAATTGGTCAGCAGACATTGGTTAGAGTGGATTTCTGCTTCATCTTTGTAATTTTTTGTAAAGCGACTAGATGATTGAAATGATTCATAATTATTCTCTGGATTAGTATTACATTTAGATTTTACTCGACAGCATTTTGGAGAGCATATATAACAAAAATGTAACTTATTTTTGCTTGTTTTCGAGGACGGTTGAAATCTTAAATTTTCTGCATTCTGTGGATTATTAACTTTATTTTTAATTTCATTTCTCTTTGAACATTCACAACATTCAAAATATTTATTATTATTCGTTTCCATATCGATATTTTATTTATACTAGCAATTCATTTGTTTGATAATTATATTATTAAACAACTTATGGTAGGTTCTTTTTTTATTAATTTTATTATATTGTTAATGCCAAATTTTGAATATCATTGTTAAGCTGAGAATTTTTTATTTGTTACAAAAATTTATATTTATATAAATATTTGTCTAAAATTTAAATTGATTTTATTTATAGATAACAACATGTTACTTTGTAAACTATTTTTTATTTAGAAAATGATAGTAAGATTAAAAACATGGACACAAATAATTTATTTACTAATTATAACATGATTTTATAATACAATCGAATAGGCCTTAAGCTTAATATCTAACCGCCGTGAAATGAAATTTTCCACGCTCGTGAAAACTATCGTTAAAAAGTTGTGAAAATATTGTGAAAAAATTTTATGGCGAAGAAAACGTTAAGTAGTATTAAAAAAAAATAAAAAAAAACAAATTGACGAATTTTTTAGAACCGAACAACCAAATCAACCAAACAAAATGATTAAATGTCAAAATTCTGCCGTGAAATAATGTTTTGAACATTATTTCACTAGCGAAAAATTTTTACTCTGAAATGAAATTTCCATACAAATTTAACGAGGTGTTAAATTTATATGAAAATTTCATTTGACATAAATGAAATGAAATTTTCATACAAATTTATTTCTCTGTTTTTCTATACTCGATAATTCGAAGCCCAGATAATTTAATTTACCCCTTCATTAGATTTTTTATTAAGTCTGTAGAAATTTTTTTAAAATAATTTTGCTCGGATAGTTCGACTTCCCCGCTAATTCGATTAGATATTTCAGTCAGTTGAAGCATCGAATTATCGGGATTCTTCCCGTACTATATTGTAAATTATTAGTTTGATGTTAATATTTCTAGGTTGATTTAGAGCACTGATATAACAGTAATATTTAAATCAATTTCTTTAGCTTTTTAATGTGATTGTAACTAGCATACTTAAATCTTTATTTATTAAAATTATTATTGCCACCATTATTGATTAAAACTTCGTCAATATTGAATTGACTTATTTGGGAATTTACTTTAATATATTATTAATATAAATTAAGTTTTCAGTTTCCATATTTATTTTTATTATTATTGATTCATATAATTTTATTCATATAGTAAATTTTATATTAAATATAATTAATCAATTCATACCTGACAATTATTACATATTAATAGCATATCATCAAATAGTAAAAATATAAAAATGAAGAGAGTAATTTTAAATATATTTAAAGTCAATGATTAATATAATCAGATTGATTTCAGAAATATGACAAAAATTACATTACTTGGTATTTCCTTTAATTATTTATTTTATATATGCTACTTCCATGAGTAAAATAACTTTGTATTAATAACATATAAAATCTCAAAATAATAATTATAACAAATGTAAACTAAACCATCTCAGAAATTGAGACATAATTTAATCTCAATAAGAACACAACAATATTTTTATTGAATATAAAATATTAAAAATCAAATAAATATGTTGTCATTATAATAAAAAATGTTTATACGCCTGAAAATTACTCCTCCTTAAAACATTATATGTTAAAAGCAGCTGTAAAAATAAATGATATAATTATGATATATTTATAATTATATATTTATATAGTTTTTTATACACAAAATATATCACTTACCATTAATTTTTTTTTTCATTTATTGCTATTGACACCAATTAATTGCACTTGATGAATCTGTGTAACTGACATATTCTCTTTCACAATCTTCTAACATAACGAATAATATTACCAAAACATAACAAATAATATTACCAATATTTAAAAAATTCATAATCCTAAATTGTAAATAGCTTTGTTCTAGAAAAATTTATAATCCACAAAAATAATAAAGTATAAAATTTTTTAATTTATTAAAATTTTTGATTGTCAAAAAGTGAAATTTAATCAAATTTTATATATATCGAAGCAAACTATTCTAATATAAAGTAAGATCATTTTCTAAAAATTTGAAAAACAATTTATTTTTCTTTAAAATGTTTCGAAGATTTAGTTAAATAAATGTGAAATTTTATGTAATTTCTGCATGATAAACTAATTTTACAGAATTAAGTTAGCATTCTTATAAATTAAAAAAATATTAAAACACAAATGCTTTTTGGAACTTAATAAAATATATTTTTATTTAATTTCTTAATTAGTATTTTTGTTTTTAAATTTAAGAATGATTTTATAGTCTTAGGTATATGAAGTTGAATTTTGATTTATTCTGTATAAAAATATGGTTGTACCATTATAAATCAATTTAGCGTACATATATTTTTCATATGCAAAAGACATCTCAATTTGACATCCAACTGTGCAATGCCAAATTTTACCATATTTTTTATCAAAAGCTCTTCTAATATATGTAGCAATATTTGGCATACCATCAAAATAATTATTTTCAAATGCTTCAGTTACAATTGATATTGCATACTGTTGCATTACTTTATCCTTCATATCGCTTTCAACGATAACAGCTTGTTCTAATAATATTGATTTATTATTATTTATTGTTTGAACATTATTAGCAAGTGTTTCAATTAATTCTTCAATGTTATTTTTCTTATCTTTTGATATATTTAAATATTTTTGATTTGTTTTTAATTGTGAATAGTTGAAAAATTTATCAGAAATATTTTGGTAATTTTTATCTGCTTTATTAGATGTATTAATGATTTCAAAGCTATCATGATCTTGCTCATATTTGATTTCGTTGTTAGAATATATATTAGTTCTAATTTCTTCTTCTTGCATTTGAAATTCTGTTGAGTTTGGTTCTTCCAAATATGGAGGCATATTTACTTGTATTTTTTGATTACTTTTATTTTGTTGTTCATATTTTTTTTGTGTATCATAAAGCTCCTCTCTATATTCGATATCTTTATTAGCTGAATTACTTTTTATTTTGTCATCTATGATTTTGTTATAAATTTGATTTTTGATTTTTGTTTCCCGTGATTTTAAAATTTGTAGGCTTGCTTCCTGTATATATGGCATAAATCCTTGAATTTCTTTACTGCTTTGTCTTGGTTGCTTATTAATCTTTGTAGCATAAACATTTCTATAATTACAATTTTTTACAGCTCTTAATTTGTGTAATGTTTCAAATGTGTTTTTCTCTTTAGTATTTCTTTTAGATATATTTGGTTGTTTAACGGTTTGAACGAATTGGTCATAGTATTTTTTTGCATCAATATACTTTTTGGCTTCTTCTACCGTATTAAACAATTTAGTTTCTCCATAGCTATAAATTGATCTTGACAATTCGGTAAGTACTTCCTTGTTGGCTTTTCTAATATAATTTCCTTTTCCCGTGAGTTTATTGTATGTAGTAATATCATCATCGGTTTTAAGTCCTTCCACATAATCGATTTCGCTATTATATGTAGTTGATAAGTCAAGGTCACATTGTGTTTGTTTATCACATTGTTTTTTAGCTAACTTTTTAATAATACCTGGTTCTGTATTTTGAGTTTCAATATGATTCTGAAGTGTTTTTAACGGACTCACCTGGTAATTATCCTCATTTATTACATTGTCTATTAACATTCCCAAAATATTTTGTTCATCATTGTTTGTACCATTTTGGGAAACATTTTGATTTTTTGATAAAATATCCTGTTGAGGTATCACATTAAGTACATTTAATTCTTGTATATCTTCTTTAAATATATTTAAATATCTAGGATCAATATTATGATTTTCATTTTCCATTATATTTAAATATTTGTTATTTTAGGTAATTTTATAGAATTGTAAGTTAATTTTTTCACTTTAATTTAAATTTTCTCATATCTGAACTGAAATTTTGAAGAAAATTATAGGTAGTCTAAAAAAAAATTGTGAAATTTTTTATTTTATATACGTATATTTAGAAATTTTGAAGTAATTTATATTATTTTTCCATATCTACTACGTATTTGCTTTTGAAAATAGAAAATTATTTTGATTTGTTCAGTAAAGAAGTGTATTATCTATCAATTAATTAAAAATGTTAATGAAAATGTAATTGGTGTTATATTATTTATGATTTATTCATACATATTATTTATTTAATTTGAAATTTATAAGAAATGTAATATTTCTAGATTTCCTGACTAGGTGGATGGATAAAACCTCGCGTTTTTGATTGATTGAACCAATTTTTGATTAATTGAATTCCAAAAAAATTGGTACGAGAGAAATGTAAAACAAGCTTTAGGAATAATATTGAATTGATGGCTACACTAAGCAAAAGAAAGTTTACCCCAGAACACATTTTTAACTGAATTTGTATTTGCTGGAAAACAACTTCTCTTAGAAAAGAGTAAAAACTAAATGAGGAAGAAGTACTTTTGCAGCAAATTAAGCGGTTTGCAAATGGCATTATCTTCTCCAAGCTAACATTTCCCAAGCCTTCAAATTTACTATAATTTTATTATTGGTATTCACAATTAAAGCTTAGTGAACTTACATCGACCGACATAAATCGATTTCATTACCTATAGCACCACAGCATAGTACCTTAAAACTAAGTCACCCAAATCATCTAATCTACAGGTAAGGTGAGTGCAGTATAATTTATCAATTTATCAGACGAATATAAATTTTATTTTAATAAATTGTCAATGAACTTTTTACAATTTTTAATACAAAGGTTTTAAATATATTACGAAAAATGAAATTTCATTTCATTTGCAGTAAAAGTTTCTAAAGAGAAATACATTTAAGAGAAATATAATATATTGCTTGCAAATACAGTTTGTTAAATCTCTTTTAGTACAAATGTTGTATCTTTAGAAAAAAGTTCATATGAGATAACAAAAAAAAAAAGAATATATAAATTGTTGTTGTCATTTTTTATTTTAATTGACATATTATAGAAGTACGTGTTTCATTCTTCAGATTTTTTCTAATTTTTCTTGTGCCATACATAATATATATAAGTTCATAATAAATCGATCTAAATAAGTGTTATTTCATGCAAAGAAATGTATAATTTTTTTAAAGATATTGGTAAGTTAAAATTTTTAATACAATACTCTGATTCAATTTTAAATTGTGTTATTATCTATGTTATTTCTATACATTATATGTAATTATATTTTGAAATAGCCATTTTGAAATAACAATTCGAAATCTATTACTACATATATAAAATTATGAACGGTAAGTGAACTATGTTTTAAAGCCAATGTTATAAGTAATATATTAAATTTTCAATTATGATTTAAATAATTACAAAAACTTATAAAGGCTTATTTCATTTTCATTCATATTAATAAATTCAAAATATAAATTAAATTTTAAGTATTTAAGTCCAAAACAATATTAAATAAATTGTAAATAAATGAAATAAATTTTATTGAAAATAAATGTAATATATCAAACACACTTACATATATTAATTTTACAATATTAAAATATAATAACATAATCAGTTTATTTTAGATATCGATTTAAAATTATTTAAAAAAAATTTGTATATTATACAATATCTGTAAATAATTAAATTAAATTTTCAATGATTTTATTGAATCATGAAATATATTACACCTTAAATTTGAATTTATTTTACTTTGATAAAAGTTGTTTAAATGAATTATATTCTAATTCTCTACATAAATTTAATTTTTATATTTTGATTATTTTATAAATTATTTAAATTTATGTGCAAAATACTTTTAAAACATATAATTTTATACTTTGAAATACAATATAATATTTTTTTTTTTAAATATGCAAATTATTAATTTACTAATCAACTGCAGAATTTATTATGTTTTTTTTAATGCAAATTTTAATAACTAAATAAAATTATAAAATATAATAAAATAATGTTGATATTTGAATGGTCATTTAATTTTGAATGTAATAGGATGTCTGAATAAAATATGGCAATAATTAATTATTTTTTTATTTCATTAAATTCGAACTTTAATTAATCTTCATATGGATTGAGAGTACTTAATAGATAAATTTTTTATTACATAACTATACTATATTCAGATAGCATTTTGTATAAATTCAAATTATACGAAGCATGTTTCCCCGTATAATGTTAATTGTAGTAAATCAGGTAAACAAATATGCAAACCTTATAAATGTAACTATTTCAATTCCCAATAACATAAATAATGTATATAATTGGTCAACATTGCCCAACATTATTACTTAAAAATGTTCATGCAAATTTCTTTCGATTTTACAATGTGCCTATAGTTCAGCTATTCAAAAATGCTTCAATATGACCAAAATATATTAACTCAATGGACCGGCATAGTATTTTCATATTTTTTTAACAATCCTGAATATCAATTTTATTGGAATATAGTTTGCCTAATTAGAAATCAAAATAAAATTAAATTAATTGAAAACTTCAGACTCTACAATATTTTAGGAAAATTCAAAATGTACCGATAGAAGAGATAAATTTATAAAATTGAACGCAAATTTCTGTAATATGATTAATTTACTAATAGTCTTTAAAACTATTTATATTAATAAATTAATTTATACAACATATTTTTTTTGCAAAATAATCTAATTTATTGCTATTATAATATTTTACAATTGATAGTACGATTTATGTGAACAATTTTCAATTAAAAACAATTCGGTATTAAGTATACAAATTACATTGATTCATTTTATATATGATAATAAATTTAGAATAAAAGTTACCCTGAAATTCAGAATTTAATTGTAATAAAATATTGAAAAAAAGTTAATATTTTATATAAAAAATTATATAAATATGCTGGCACTATAGAAATTATGCTCTTTAACCTATTAGAAATTAATATTTTTAGTGAATAAATGACATGAATATAATCATTTTGAAAATATATGGTATTCCTATAATTATCGTCATCATGAAAAATATCTGCAGATTTGGAAATACTAAATTAAATATTAAACCTTCTAACATAATTTAATTTAATATCATGCTATGTATTTATAGAACATATGTCTTCGAGATAATTGTTGTTTGATGTTAATATTGGTTATAACATTTCATAAATGAGAATTCTCTTATATGAAAAGTAATTTTTTTAAAACCCTTATTACAAATTTAAACACAAATAATATCAAGACATTTTATATTTACTTAGCCATTTTACTCTATATTGCTATAACATTCCTAAAATGAGAAAAACTATTGTTTTTTATTTCTCATTTCAGAAACTATACGTACGTCAGTATTATCTGTGTACATCAAAATATTGCCCAACATTAATATGTATAAAAAAACGTAATAATATTTTCTATAGCCAGGTTATAATTTTATAGATTTTATTATTTGAAATCCAACATATTTTGGTAAAAAAGAATTATTTTAAATATTTATAAATCGAAATTTCCATATAGAATTTTATAGATGCTTTTGTAAGCATAAATATTAAATTATATGAATAAATTGATAAAAAGAAACAACATTTTTTTAAATGTTTTAATGCTGAGTATGGTAGTCATTATTTTGAATTTTTATTTTTAAGTAAATTCTATATTTATATAATACCTTCTACATTTACATATATAGCACTTTATTTCAGAGAAATAATTAATATTTTTAACAATATGATTGGAATATTTGAACTAACAAAATTTGCTAATACAATAACTTAAATCAAATTTCTGCTATTTAGTTCATATGGAGAATAATTTGCCAAAGTAGAACCATAAAGTTTTGCAACTATATAAGACAAATTGAAGTTTACTTGAAGAAGCCTGCATCTTCACCAAAAATAGAAATATTTCAAAATAATAAGAGTTTTCATAGTAACAAGGTTTCAAATCGTAATATATATTCCAAAAAATGAATAATTTTAATATAATTTTTACTGGATAATAAAATATGCTTTAATAATATGGAAATAGTGTGCTATAAAAATTAATAAATTTTCCACATTAATTAATTTTTATAGCACATTATATTCATATTATTAAAATACATATTGTATTATCCAATAATCATGGGCATAATTTAATTGGGCAGTTTACTATGAAATTTACAAAATTATAATAAACCAAAATATTTAAATCTGTTAACTCTGATACACTTTTATATCCTTAAAGCATATATTTTATATATATAAACGTTAAGGATATTCAAGTGTATCATCCTGGTAAACAAAATTGACAATAAAATGTAAATAAATTGGCATGCAAACTTCAATATATAAGAAATAGCTATATCATATTTATTTCAAAATTCTTGCCAAAATAGGTAAATTTGTTCTATACAAATAATCCATTTTCTTCAAATAAACTATGAAGAATTATTAATATAAAAAATTATATTCAGTTGGTTGAAAATTCAGGACATTTACAATTTGAGACTAAAAACCATAATATTATATTGTTTTGAAAATTTCTTGTTGACTAATTCCAAATGCAAATCTGGAAGTAAACGATAAGATTTTTGATATATATACATAGATATTGATATATTTAATGATTTATATAAAATATTGGTGGTGCCAGGTGTTCTAAATTAAAATCTTATAGTTATAGTGTTACAGGCATAAATTGATATTCTAGGAATATGATTTTTGCAATTATGAAACCTGTTTACTGTTCCACTTTCTGTGCTTGCAATGCCAAAGATTTGGGAGTACTTTGTGACTTTAAATCATATATGAAACATAATGTTTGTTCTTGTTTGTTAAAATTTTTAAATTATAGCTAGAATGTTGTTAAAATTTTAAGAAATCCATGGTCCAAACTAAGTAAATATATGGCCAATGTTAGGTAAGCATTCGGAAAAACAATAATAAATAAATATCCAATATTTTTGAAGTATATTTCTGTTTTTTCCAAAACAAAAATTATGAAAATAACATCAATAAATTATTAATTTAACCAAAATACGATATTTATGCAGAACATATATGAACTTAATAGTGAAAATTTAATGAATAAACTTAATTTCATCAAATTTATTTTAATATGGTTACTCAAATTTACTTTAAGATGACTTTTTTTTATATGGCTTCACTTATCTGGAGAAAATTACTTTTACTTACTTTCAAGATTCTCATTTTTCGAGAACTTTAACATTTTCCAAAACTTTTCCAACGTTTTTCGAAACAACTACAACGTTGTATGTAATGGTTTGAAAAGTTATATTTTCTTTGGAAACGTTTTTCTAAACTTTTACAACGATTTTTAAAACAAGTGAAATGTTGTAAGCGTTTGAAAACCGTTGTAAGTGGCTTGGAAACATTTTTCAATACAACTACAACGTTTTTCATAAGAATTACAACGTTGTGATGGTTTGAAAAACTTTGTAATTTCTTTGGAAAAATTTTTTCAACGTTTTTCACAACAATTAAATCTGTGTAATGATTTGAGAAATAGCGTTGTAATTGTTGTAATTGTTTTAAAAAAAACAACGTTGTAATTGTTTTAAAAAAATTTGTAATAGTATTGAAAATTGTTTCCATAATACTTACAACGTTTTTCAAAAAGTTCCAACGTTTTAAATGTTTTGAAAAACGTTGCAAAAGTTTTAAAAAACGTTTCCAAAGAAATTACAACGTTTGTCGAACCATTACAATGTTGTAGTTTTTCTATAAATCTTGGAAAATTTTGAAAAATGTTTCCAAAACAATTACAAGTTTTTTCAAATCATTACAACATTCTAATTGTGTTGAAAAACGTTTGCACGACACTTGCAACGTTTTTTAAACCACTACAATATTGTAATTTTTTTGAAAAACGTTGTAAAAGTTTTAAAAACCGTTTTCAAAGAAATTATAACATTTCTCAAACCATTACAAGGTTGTAATTTTTTTGACAAAGAACGTTGCGAAAAATTTGACAAATGGTTCCAAAGAAATTACAACGTTTTTCAAACCATTACAACATTGTAATTATATAGAAACAAGTTGTTAAAGTTTTGAAAAACATTTTTTAAAAAAATTACAATGTTTTTCAAACCATTACAATGTTGTAATTTTTTTGAAACCCGTTGTAAAAGTTTTAAAATATATTTCCAAAACAATTACAACATTTGTGAAATCATTACAACGTTGTAAATGTTTCTGAAAACGTTGTAATTGTGAAAAATGTTGTAAGTTTTTTGCAAACATTTTTCAAAAATTTTCAAACGTTTTTTAGAATAATTACAACATTGTAATGGTTCGAAAAATATTATAATTTCTTTGGAAATGTTTTTTAAAACTTTTACAAACGTTTTTCAAAACAATTACAATGTTGTAATGGTTTGAAAATCGTTGTAATTATTTTGGAAACATTTACTCAAAATATTTGTCAATATCAAGCAATTTTGCTTTGAACTGTTTATGCTTTTCTGCTTTAAACTGTTTATAAATCTTTAAACTCTTTATGCTTTTTAAAGCCACATTTTCTAAAATATGACTGATTTTTTTTCCTTAATTTTTTATTTATTTTTAAAAATGAATAATTTTGTTTATTTTTATATCCTAAATTATTTTTTTTTGATAATAATTTTATGTTATTACATTAATAAAAAAAATTTATAAATTGGAATGTATTTTTTTAATTTTCCGAGAATTCTCGAGAAGGCAAGAAAACTATTCTTGGTTCTCGAGATTGAAAAAAAAAGACTAAAAACAGAATTTTCATATCTCGAGGAATGATAAAAGGCCTAAAATCACAACCTTTATATGCATGTAGTGAACCTTATTTTATATTCTTTTGTTTATTCATATTTTTTCTTTGAATTTTTACCAAAATGGTTAGAATTTATTAATCACCAATCAATTTAATATCAATATTATACAAAAAGAATATTATATTATATATTTTCTTACGGAGTAATAGATAATATGCTTGTCGGTTGAAAGTTAAGAACAGAAGAAAGTTCATATATTTAACAAGTTTATTCATATACAAAATAAAGTTTCTATTATAAAGGTTTAGTGTTGCCACTTAGATCTTAATTACAACAATGTTTTAGTGTTGCCACTTAGATCTTAATTACAACAAATATTTATAATTATTTTCATTTGTTAAATATACCAAGTTGTTAACCAAAAACCTAGTAGACACTATCATTACACAACTACAATATTATTGATCGCTTATTTTATTTTTATATGAAAATGAATTTTTTGACATATTTCAAAATGTATGTATAAGTATAGCCAAATTTTCCAGAAAACGAAATACATAAAATATTTATGAAATTGAAAAAAATAATGGTAAATATCTTTTGACGTTTTTTTAAAAATGGTAATGGATAAATATTTATCTTATAGACAGAATTAACAAAAAAAAAATATTAAATATTTATTTAAATAAAGAATGATCACAAACATAGCTTTCAGATAAAATAATTTTTTTAAATATTTAGATGGAAAAATACATTTTCTGATATCTATAATTTAATTATGGTATTGATAAAAATTTCTTTACTGACTAAATGGAAAACTAAAAATAAGTAATTGACATTTTTAAAATAAATAATAAATAAATAACTCTTCGTGAAAATTTTTCTCATTGCTGAGGTCAGAAAAACTTTTACACATACAATTTTTTTATAATATTTGATTTTGAAGATAGTATGAGATTGTCCATCGCTTGTATTCGAGAACTGAATAATTAATGGAAGATTATGGTAAACATTACTAGTTAATGGTTCACACTTATTTATGTATTTATTTATTGTCATTTGAAATTTTAAGCATGTCAGACAATAGTGTTTAAAATTAGGTAAAGATTTAATTTTTTTTATATTTCACCACGGCCAATATATTAAACTAAGATTTATAAATTAGATCGCTGTTTGTTACCAATATTCTTCTAATGTACAATTTTAACCAAATTGAAAATACATTAAATTTTTAGATAGCACATTTTTGAAAACCAATGTATCCTCTGATATGTCGCAAAATCTATTCTCTTTATTCCCTTCATCAATTAGAAGCCTACGCCAACGATCACGCAATGTCTTTCAACAATCTTGAATCACAAGCTCTCAATTATGTCAGTATCATATTTTCTATTAAATTCTTATTTTAAAAAAACTCTCACTATCAGAATAATGAATGTATTTTGTTCGGTTAAAAATATCTGCCATTGCGCAAAATAGTCAGAACTTTTTATATTTTTGATGATTTTAATATATTGTTTTTTTTTTTAACAATTTTTCTATCGTTCGACTAAATTAAATTGACAGACAAATTTGTCTTCAATTGGTAAATAGTTCTTCTAGTCACGTTTATCATATTGTACTGTAAAAAAAAAATAGTATTCTCAATAAATCATACTTCAAATTTCAGTTTTCATGAACATATTATATATACTACTTTCATTTGTAAGGATATACATAAATACTGCATGGATAAAATGCTTTATGTAGATAACGCGATGGTCACGATGTCAATAATCGATTATTGTGGATTTGCTGCATAAGGAAAAAAACATTGAAATGTTAAGCGGCAGCATAAATTGACCCTATCGATGTTTATAATGCAGTCAGTCATCCACCAGAATGTAGACATGACAATCTGCTGTGAATATATATAGCGTTTGGGGCGGAAATTCTCGTTGAAAAACTTGAATAATTATGTTATCATTCATGTGTTTATCGAAAATAGTTTGAATTTTTTTTTAAAAAATGAAGATTCAAGGATGAAAATTGACTGAGAACGTTTATTCTAATTGTTAAGATATTTATTTCGGCAATAGCTTATAATAAAATAAGTATTAAATGACCAAAAGTAATGAATTCCAAAATAATATTTTAGTTTGAAAATCAATCAAGCTTTGCATTTCTATATTTTTGTTATATTTTTTTAAATTAAATAAATTTATCAAATTTTATTCGAAAATTACTTAAACATTGATCAGAAAATTCAATTACAAAAACTTGAAGATTCTTAATCATCCAATATAGAATTACCAATTGATATTTAATGACGTATTTTACGAATATAAATTCATTCCGTGACTTTCTAATAAATCATTAATTTTAACGCATAAATTTAAAAGTAAATTTTTCTTATGTATTCATTTCATTATTTTATGATTATTCAATTTCAATTTTTGTTTGAATTGCTCATTTTGTAATTTCGTGACTCTGACAGGAAATTATAAAAATCAGATTACAATAAGAAGGTATATATTTACTACTCAAGTGATATTATTGTGTTGCTAAATTTCAATTTTGTTAAAAAGAATGAAAAGTTAATTGAATTTCTACACGAAATTGATTAACATAATAAATTGATGTAAGTGACTGACTTTATGAAATATTATAAAATTTTGCTTTTAAATATTTTTGGTGTTAAATTGTCCAAGTACTAATAATAAAAAATCCGGGGATTCTTAATTTTTAAGCTTTCTGGCTCATAATTTGTAGAAAATTTTTGAAATGTTATATAAAAATATATTGAACAATAATCAAAAAAATTAATAAAATTCAAATTAGTTTAATTATTAAATTTTTTTTAAATAGTTATTTTTACCTAGCCAATAGCAAACAATTAATAACTTACGTGTGCTACTAACACATAATTTATATAAAATACCATAAATTTACAAAAAATTTGTGAGTTTAAAAGCTGACTGTCATTATTAGAATGAAAATATTTCAATCTTTTTACTATGTATATATTTGCTTGCATTTTACCACATGTTTCATTGACAAATAATATAAGCTTTAAAACGGATTTTGTTCAGGAATCTAAATTTAGTTAGTTTGATACAAAAGTTATAAGTATTGTCATATTCTTTACCTACATAATATATGTATATAACATAAATAAAATTTTTTTTTAAATTTAATAAATTCAAATGTCATTTCAGCTCTTTTTATCAAAATATTATTCCATGATCCAATAAAATACAATGATTCTGCCACTTTTCCCAAACAAAAAAACACAAACTTCTTATTAAAAAATGTGACAAGTTTTTTTTTTTTTTTAAAAAAAAAGTAAGATTTCCATTTTGTTTACTCACTATAAAATAAAAAATATATTCTTTTTAAGGACATTTTTTTCTTCAATGAACTTAAGAAATAATTTTTTTTTCCAATTGAAAAAATATTTTCTATTAAGTTGGTACACTAAAGAAGCAATAAAGGATCCTATGAACCATGAAAAGTGTAAAATTACATATTGTATATTTTAGTTTATACAAAAATCTTCAAATGACAATATGAAAAATAAAAGTATCGAAAACCATTAATACAATGATATGTGAAAAAAAAACCATAGTTTTATGTACATGCAGCAATATTTTTCCAAACAGCTTTTTTTTATTCATTTATTTATATTTTTATAAAATTGCTAAACATTTTATAGAATCTAATATAAGAATTTAATAAACACAACGAACAAAAATAGTTGGACCACAGGTGGTAAAGAATATTTCAGGTCTTTTATAATGTCCTATCAACTACTAAAACTATATACATACAAAAAATCATTTTTAAATACATCTTATAGATTTTTGTTGTTCTTTTTGTTGCACAAGTAGTGATTGTTGGTTTTTAGGTCCTGAATGAGGGAGCGGATTTAATCTTGAGAAAACTATATGTTAGTTTTTATTGGAAAGGATAAACAAAATAAAAAATTTGATATTATAAGGACCAAAGACTGATGATGAGTTTGGATCAGTATAGGCAAATATAATGAGAGATATTGCTGGTATGCTGTCTATATTCGACATAAAAAAGCTTGTTTCATTTTCAGACACATAATAAATACGAATTATTGCAAATTTAATTTAAACTTCAAAATTTATTAGATCTAAAATGTCCTTTTTTTTTGCATTAGTTTAGAGATGAGAAGATGAAATTGTGTAAAACAAATAGTTAACTTACAATTGACACGAAACACTACTGTCAATGTAATAATATTTTAAAGTCCGTCTTTTCATTTTTGTTATGCAATACAGAAATAATTTTTAAATTATAAATAATTAAAATTGAAATAATATTTGAGATCATAAATTTTCTAATTTTCAAAAAAATGTTGTTTTTTTTGCCTTGAACACACTTTCACTTCACATTCGAAAACTAAAATATTATAGTTTTAGTACAAAAATGTTATACAATTTATATCGTTAATATGTAAAATTGACACGAAAACTTAATAAATTTAAATTAAGAATTTATTTTAATTGATTTATATAACAAAAAATAAATATTTTTTTTTTTTAAATTTAATTTCAAAAAGGCAATTTTTCGCCTTTCTGAACATGAAATTGGAAATAAAAGTACCCGAAAATAACAAACAAAATATCTATTGTGAAAAATTTATTATCGAATGAAGTGAAAAAATTAATTTTCATTAAAAATAAAATGCACCAATGATAAATAAATTTAGAAATGAGGTCCATAATATAGTGTTCTTATTTTACAAAAGGTAAAATCAAAAATTATTAGTGTTACTATACAAGAAAATTAAAATTGTCACTACATCATTAAAATTTATTAAATTGGAGCGATTCGATTTAATAAAATTCATCATAATATAATCAAAACTATTCTAAGATGTTTTGGAGGTTTTCCCCCTCCAAACAGGTGGTAATTAAATTTAATTCGCCCAAAATTTATCAATTTACTCTAATATAGAAACTAATTTTTGTCTTCTTTTTTTTTTGAAAATGAAATTATTTTTTCATTATTTCTTTATATACGACAACAAAAAAACATACTTTTCTTTTCTGTCATAAAATATTATGAAAGGATATTATGCTTTTATATATTTGACAACCGTAATCAACTGTTATGTTTTTCTTTATGTACATAAAGTCAACTTGAAAATCTCTCTGCTTGACTGAAAATATCCTAAATGTAAAAAAAAAAACATTATATATATATATATATATCATGTGTAACAGTGTGAAAGAATTTCAATACCAACAGACAAAAGATGTAAAAAAAAAAACGATAAAAAAATTGAAGATACTTTCGTGAACTTACGAAAATATTGAATACAATAAAAAACAAAAAATATATTAAATATACATTTTTCTTAACTTTTTTTTTTTTTTTCAATATAAAAGTTGAATAAAGGATTTGAAATTTTATACTTGGAATCCTTATTTATCTTTAACTGAAAAATTATTATACTAAACTCAATTCTTGTTTTTTTTTTTTTTAAAATAATGTTTAAAAAAATTTATATTTTTTTTTGTATTTTACAATTTTATGAAAATATTTTTTATGTTGGCATTGAACTTTTTATATAATATTCCTGTTCAATGTTATAGCATTGAACTTTTTATATAGTATATTACTATTCAAGAGCCAGGGTCAGAAATAAATTGAATCAGAAGGTAAAGGGAAATAATTTCTCTTAACAGAAGATTGAAATTTTTCTTTTATCTTTGTAAAGATTTTCGTTTTATCTATAATTAAAAAATTCAACTATACAATAGTTTAAAATATATGGGATTTTTTTTGCGTGGGAATAAATACACTTTATATCAATGTAAATAGATGCACTTTTTATCAACAGTGAATATGTTGTACTAAGTTTCTTGTGAAAACTATATCGATAATTTAATATTTGATAATTTTGTGAATAGCAAACCTAATGGTAAAAGCAAGTATTACAGAAACGCGTCCAGTTGCTAAGTTTTTGGGAAATATTTGATGTTAAATTATAAATATACAGGTGTCACATTATTAGCAAAAATTTAAATTAGTGATTAGCATCTTAGAGTGTTGCTCTATGATGCTATTCCCTAACAAATATCTATTATCAATTTTAAAGAATTCTATCTCGAATTTTTTGTCTATATTACGATATTGCCATATTTTTTGTGTATATAAAAAAATGGCATATATTTTGAGTCTATACTAAATATTAATTTCAAAAAATGTACCCACGGACTGACAGACGGATAAAGTGCTAATATTAAAGGATCTGGTGCTTTTTATGTTTATACAATTTGCTGCTATTTACTTACTATAGTTTCATTTAAAAAATTTCATGGTCGAATATTTTGAAGTATTTTTTATTTTGGATTGAAAAAAAAAAAACAATGTTATTTTTTCAATTAAGTTGCAAGGATATAATATGATTTTTAAAAAGAATATGCAAAAGGAAAGTTGCCACAAACATACCTATAACCGACAAGTTAATTAAAAGAAAATATATTAATAAATAGTTAAAAAAAATATAACTTTATCTTGAGCATAATTTCCGTAATATAATTAAAAGTTGGAAAATGATTTTTAATTGAGACAACAATATCTTTTATATAAAACTTTCCAAATGAAATTTTTCTTCCCACAGTAGATTTTTTTCATGTTTTAATCAATTTCCTTCTTGACCATTTTAATTTTCCTCTTATTACAAATCAAAATTTGTGTTTTGAATTTACTTTAAATATCATTATATTTCACCTCGATTATTTAAGTATATCCACTATTCTTTAATAATATAAAGTAGCACTAGGTACTAATTGCAATTTATTAATAAAAAAGATAGATTTAATTTAATTTTTTTAATGTTCAATAATACAATGAATATTTCTATAATTGAAGTGTTTTCAATCCAAAAGATATTTAATGATAAAATTAGTTTGTCTTGAAATTTTTGTCATAAATTCGTATCAACTGAATAAGATAAATTTGGTTCTACTTAATCATAATTGTATATTAATAGTAAATTATATGTAAATAAATAAATTTTATTCTATTTGAAAATAAATAATTATCCTTAAACAATATTTTTGATTGTTCCAAAATTTATTTTTTGTAAATTATTCAAATATCTACTAAAACCATCATAAGAGTATATTTATAAGAACGATGAATTTCAACTTATCTGAATAAGAGTATAAAATATGAATTTTTATGTTGATTCACTTTTTCTTTCCTTCTTTAAATAACTATAAGATTCTTTTTTTTTTGTTTTTTGGCTGAGTATATAGTGAGTTCTTTATGATGACTATTTGCTTTTATGAAAAAGTATAAAGTTTTCTTAAATATCTCTTCTTTTATATAACTTTAGGTAAATTTTATATAAATTTTTAGTATAGTTTTAAGTGGAAGACAGATAAGCAATACAAAAAAAAAAATAAAATATATTATACTTTTAAGCAACAAAATATTCATAACTTTTTCTTTATATGAATAAATAGTTTGTTAGAGATCACCCACAAGGAAATTATTATTTCAGGTACGTGAGTAAAAATGGAAAGTTATAATAATGAAAATTTAAATTATTTCATATTTGCACTTTATAATATATCCTGAAAAAAAGATGTTATAATCTAAGATAAGTTGAATAAAACAAATGATCGTAACAAGTTGCATCATATTATAATTATTAAAAGATATACAAAGTTTAAGAAATTAAATTTTATGTTATTTTTTTTGGTAAGATGTGTTATGTAATTTCCTTGCTAAATTACATAGTATAGCGGAATTGAAAAAGTTGTAATAAATTGTTATAAAATGTGATATTTTGGTTAATCATAAAATACAGAAAGATCGATTTTATGCACTATTACATATTTTAAAGCAACATTAACAATAATTATTTTATTTAATGGTAAAAATGATTTAAAAAAATTTCGGATTTATATTCCTTTTTATGTTCAAAATAGATCATTTTTAATTTGATTTTACTAAATTTATTCAATAATTATTCAATAAATTTGTAAAGATAAACAAGCCCTTCAATTAAAATTTACAAATATAAATATTATTTTTATAATTTTAAATTTAAATACTTTATAAGTAAATGTATTACATATTTCTCGCACAATGATTTAATCATAATATAAATTTTATCTAATAAAAATATGAGTTAATAATACAAATTAAAAATATTTAATAAACTGTTAAATTTCAAAATTTTAAAGAAAAATTTGTAAAGACTTATCATTAATTTTTCGTTATTTAGAAGAAAATTCAGTTAATTAATTAATTTCCCAGCTTTTTGTAGTAATCTTTGTATACCAGTTTATTGCGTTTTATTTAAATATATATTATCATAAAAATGAATTTTTCATAAAGTTCATTTTTTTTAAGTAAGAATTTTATTAAAGTAAAGATTTTCTATTCAATTTTATGTATACAAATTTCCTTTTGATGTTTATAATCTTACATAAATAAGCATATTCTTTCTCCGATTTCTTTTTTCTATAGATAAGATTTTCGTATTTGTTCAAAATATTTTTAATAGTTTCAAAGGATTTGTGATTTTCTTATTTTTTTTTTGTTGCTTAGGTTTTTTTGTATATTCAAAAAAGGGAACAATTTAAATTAGACTAGACTTTAATGTCACTTTCTTATTCACTTTTACAGTCAAATATATTTTTCTAATAGTGCTATAAATTCATTTTTTGACTAATACATAAAACTCGTTGAACAAATAAAATAAAAGTTGAATCCATTACTGATATTCTTAAATAATATTTAAACATCAATCCAATTGTCAATTTCTATTAAATTCTGATTTAACTTTCTTACACAAATTATAAATGCAAGTATATGGACAATTTACTTAAAACTTTATTTGTTATTTATTTATAATTTAAAATAAAATTGTAACAATTTATAAAGTTATAATGCTTCAAAATTATCTGAATATGTAATTGAAAAATTCTGTTTCTGTCAATTTTTATCTTTTCTGTTATATTTTATATCAAAATTTCCGATTTATTAAATCTCTAACATCGACAATAAATATTCTAGATTTATAGAAATTGAAATTTTAAATAAAAATTATGAAGAAATCAAAAGTAAGGACTAAAATAAAATTATAATGTTTGGGCGAGTTATTCATTAAAAAAATATACTAATTTCAAAAATCCTGATTTTCATGGTTTTAATTTTGTAATTAATGTTGAAATTATAAAGTGAAAAAATTACTTAAAATTCGAAGAAGTAAGCCATTAAAATGATCGGTAATGCGATAGAAAGGTATTACGAAAATTATAATGTGTCCCTTGTGACGCAATTAAAATTATTTAAAGCAAAATTTATAATATTTATTTTGTACAGTGTTAGTAAAATTTATTTATTTTGATTCTCCTAAATTATTTTATTATAATTATCCAAATTAATTTTTAATTTTATTATAACATTATTTTTGGTATATGTATAACATTTATGTGTAAGCGAAATAAATTTATTGGAAGCTTTGAATTAAGAAACATTTAATTTAAATTAATTTCAATAACTGACATTTCAACTTAAAGGTCCAGGTCCTCCTGTGTATAAGTTTTAAAAAATGGTTTCCTCCATTATATATCAATATTTCAAAAAAAATTAAGAAATTATATATGTAATTTTTCATCTGTTGTTGAGTAGTGTACTGGATAGGATAGAGCATTTGCATTCGCATCAGAAGAATTTGGGACTAAGAATTGTTTCTCTGAAAGTTCGGTTACTTACCATTCGTAAAATGTTTTAAATTAATTACAAAGCAAATTCTATCCATTAGTCAACAAACAACACTCATGCATTGCTCTCTATTCTATGCTAACGAAATATATGTTTATGCCTTTACATACGTGTTATAATTTTTTTAATATTTTCTATTGAGTAAATTGAAAAATATTGCATTCGTAAAATAAAGAACAAAAAATAGATCTCAAATTTCGTGTCCAGTGACGCTACATTGTACTATCTATTTCCTCATTTTTTTTCACTTTGTAGAATTTAATTCTTAAAAAAGCATATATGTATAAGCATTTTATTAGGATTTATGTATATGTACTTAGAAATTTTATACAGAACTCGAAATGGTCAAAATATGTTGTTTCAATTGATCGTAATATTTTCGTTTAAATTTAGATAGGTTTTTTTTTGCTATATTTTGAAAAGTTCTTAAAACAGAGTGAATACACAAACTAAAATTAATAAAGCTTGGAGTCTATAAAAAATACTACTCAAATATAACAGCCATAGACTCTACCGAATATGTACGAAATAAAGTTAAAATTTTTGTTAAATGACCCTGTATATATATTTTTTATTACCTTAAATTGAATATCTAGAATTTATTGAACTTGTTGCTCCATCATAACCAGTCATATGTATATATATATTATGTACTAGTTTTGTCATCAAATACTGAGATACACAAATATTTTTATAGAGATATAAAGAATTTTGCCGCAAAAATTATGTGACCTGATTCTAAATTGATTTATCTATAAGAAAAGTATTCAAGCATATTTCGATTGCACTATCAAATATGAAAAATTCATGTAAATAAGATTTTTTATGATAATTATTTATTCACGCAACATACACTATTATTTAATTATGAAATTGATATGTCAATTTAGCACGTTCTTGCCAACATTCAAGTAATTGAAAATAATATCATATAAATATAGTACAGATATAGTTTTATGTATTTGTACAATATTTATAATATATTTTATTCGTATTTGATTCGAAACGAAATTGATTTGTAAAATTTAACAATACTGATCATTTGTAAACTACATGTATAATAATTTATACAAAGTAAGTGTATAATATTACATTGGAATAAGAAGAAATATTGTAATTCTTTTAATTAGAATGTGAATAACAAATAAATTGATTATTATATCAAGTCCCTTAAAAAACAGCAACTAAATAAATACATTTCGACAAATTTAAAAAAAATATTAAGACTATTTTGGGAATTAACCTCAATATTCTCCAATCATAATTTATAGTTTAATTTCTATATTACGCATTTTCTGTACTCAATATATTTTTCAGGTGAAAAGGAAATTACTGCGCACAATTTCCTTTAAAAACTTTACAAAGTTTAATTTCAAATTCGGTTTCTTATTTTTCTCAAATTGACTTTCAAATTGACCTTAATTAACTATTAAATTGTTTTAAATGCAACGAGCTCAGTACTAAAATGTTGGTAATGGGCTCAAATTTTTATACCAATTAATATTCTGGATATTGAAATAAAATTTAATTTTTATTTTTAAATCTCCAATTAAATTTTTATAATTTGTCTTAATTTCTTTCCACCCGGAAGAAACTAAATTTAAATTAACTTTCCGTATTATGCTACGTACAATAAAATATTTTTACTCACAATTTCTTGCCTTTTCTATTTGTTTAAAGCAATTTATTTTTAATAATAACCAAACTAAAAATATTTTCTTCAATTTTCCTACTTAAAAAACATAACAAATTTCCTACGTAAAGCAAATATGTTTAAGGGAATATGAATATTTAAATTTAAAATCTTGTTAAAAACTTGTTATTTTTTTATATGAATCTCTTAGGCTTCTTTTAAAAGAAATTCAAGTGAATTTTTATTCTGGATTTCCTTAAATAATAAATAAACGACTCCTTACCGAATTTATGTATAAATGAACGTTTCATTTAAACAAAATAAATTTTAACTTAAAGAATATTTTTGAACACAAAAATATTGTTAAAAATTCAAAAAAAACTACCAAAATAATTCTATAGTTATTATATCTTCTTAAAAAATCATAATATTTCTGTTTATAAGTCATAAATTTTTAGTTATAAATCGAAAGTTTTTTATCCTTATTTTTTAAATATGTATAGTTTCAAAATTATATGGTAATATAAATAAAACATATCCTTATATATCATTTTGAATGCAAATTTCAAATAAATGTATATTACCTAAATATCCTTTCGAGATTATTTTTAACGTAAATATATATAATACATATATAAGCATAATGCGATTCCTTTAAAACATATTAGAAATTTTTTTGTCGTCTGACGAAATTTACAATTTGTAGACCAAAAACCCTAATATTATCCTTGTTTAATATATGTTTTGTTTGAAATTTCTTGGTATTGAATAGATTTATTATTTAGACACAATATGGATTTTTAGATGTGGAAGAATTGGGTTGTAGTTTGTGGTCATAAAAAATTACTGGTGTTCGAATGTGACATTTTTGTACCAGGAATTTATTCTAATTTACTTGTAGACATTATTTGGGGTTGTTGGTAGAAACCCTAAATAATAATATTATGCATTAATGATATGGATAATTAAAATGATATTAAAACAAATCTGTTACAAATACATTTTATTTGTCAACGTAGAAAAGAGTAGTTTGCATATTTTAAATGTATGATTTTTTGTTCAATAAATTAATTTGTATTTACAACGAAAAAAATAGATACAAAAAATGGCTGATTAATTTTCAAATATTTTAAGAGCTAATATTCGTTGTTCTTATTCCTCAAAATCCAAAACTTTAAACATGTAAAAAGCGACGAGCATGTTAGATGATGATGTTAGTTATACTGTCGTATATGCAAAAAAAATGAAGTTCCGGTGACAATGGTATAGTTTATAGTATATGGCTTCAGAACATGATTGTCGTCAGTGTTGTCAAAAGAAGAATGCTGAGTCAGATTTTGTAGAGAAAAAACAGAATCCATGAGAAGGATTGCTTACACGGTTAGAGGAAACTTGTAGGTCTCCTGACCGGTCACTGGATGACCAGTAAGAACGATATCCGCATCTTGGAAATTCCATGAGATTCCACCTTGGTGCCGTGGGGACGAAATCGTCGAAGCAACAGTAGAAAAACTTGTGTTCGAATGCGAAATTTTTGAACTATGATGTGTTAGGATAACCTATCAGCTGTTATACTTCTATGGAGCAGTACAAAAGAACAAAACTTTTAGTGACTAATTATTTGCGGCATCTATCTTGTCGTAAAGCCTTATTTAATAAATTTAATATTAACCAGATTTAACCGAATCCATTTTTTTTCTGCCGAAATTATCAATAAAATTACATAATTAAAACACAAATCTATATTTCCTTCTCTAATTGAAAGTCCCATTTTTATTAATTAAAATTATATTAAAATTAATTTTATTTATAAATTTTTTTTTTTTCTCTAAATATTTTTATTAATTTGATTAATTTTTTTTTGAAATATTATTGTGATTTTACTAAATTCTTTTGAACTTGTTTTTTTGTATTAATTAAAAATTACAGATTTAAGTGCATTATTAAATCTTCTAAAATAATTGATTTAAAAAGTATAAGATTTTATTAATTATATTGTTAAGTTTAAAAAAATTTAGAAATATGTTATTTAAAAACTTTTGATTTTAACAAGAAAAGACCGTGAAGTATATTAAAATTGCTTTAAAACCATAACAAAAATTATAGTGACAATCTAACTATGCTATCAAATATTTTGTTTTTTTCTTAAATTTTAAAATTTTCTTTACTAAATTCGCTTTGAACAAGAAAATATAATTTTTTCTTGTAAAAAAGGTTTTTTTTTTTTTTTTACTTTTAAATTGAGCTATGTTTTTCTTTTATGTAATAAAAACTTTTATGTAAAAAGAGAAAAATTATTCCTGTAATCAGTTTTTTTTAATTTTTTTGTTTTCTATTTTAGAAAATATTAAAAAGATTATTTTTTCTCATAAATTTTTTTTTTTAATTAATTTAATGTTTATTCTTATTTTTTTTTTTACTTTCAAAATATGGTGATAAGTTCATTTCATGAGATATGAATAAATATATGAAATATTTTGGTCAGTTTTAACGATATTATTTTATAATATAATTTACTAGATTTTAAGATTTCAATTAAATAAATATAAATAAAAAATGAAATAAAACAAAAATAATTTATATTAAAAAAAAATATTATATTTATTTACAATTAATTTTATGTAAATAAAACTTAAATTATATGAATTAAAATTAAACTTATTTTAATTAAACTTAAATTTTATAATAAATTAAAAGCGAACCAAACAGAAAACGAAGTAAAAATTTTAAAATTAATTTTTAAAATATTATTGTCAAATAGCAAAACTAAGAAAATAGAATATTGTAGAATTTTAATAACTAAGAATTTAATTTTATTTGAGAGGAAATAATAGCTGCAATAGTCTTATTTTCATTATTAATCACACAACTTGTATTTATGAAAAAAATGACTCAATTTGTAGATAAAAAGTATATAAATTTTTAGCGAATTTTTTATTAGAAATTATTTTATATATATTCAATTTAAATGTTTCCGATATTACTGGAGTTGACAAAATATGTAATTTTCAATAATATTTCAATTACTTTATATTTGTAAATATTTTTCATTAATTAATAATATAAATAATATTATTCAAAAATAAGATTTTAAAAGATAAAATTTAATTTAATTAAACAAATTAGACACCTTATATGTCTAAAATTGTACAAACTACCACTTATTCTCATAATTTTATATTTATCACATTTTTATTCCGAAATATATATATATATATATATTTCATTGATATATTTAATTATGATCAATTTTTTAATTAAAACCAATAAAAAAGGATATTCATTATTTTTGCTATTTGATTTTAATATTTCATTTATAAAAATATAATTAAAACAGAAATTGATTATAGTGAGATTATTTAAAATAGTGATAATAAATATGGTGATGAAAATTGATATATTTTTTTTTTGTTTATTTTTGCTTAATTTTTTATGTTTTAAATTTAATTTTTTAATATTTTGCTTTAAAAATGTATGGAATTTACAATTTTATAGCTAATAAATTATTTATTTTATACAATAATTATGGTATATATTTATGATATTTATTTTTAATTATACATATATAGAAATGACGATTTACATAATATATAATATAATTTTAAATTTAATAATTTTTTAATTTTTTTTTTTGTAAAGTCTTATAAGTATAATTTATTTCATATTTAATATTATTTTATTTGTAATAGCAATAAAGAAACTCTTTAAAATAATAAGGAAAATAGGAAAGCAATAGTAAAATTTTAGGATATTTACTACCATTTATATAATATGTATGTATTTAAAAATAAAATTTATAGATTGTAGCAAAATGACCGGAAGCAAATTATTTATTACGTAAAAGTATAATTTAAAAATAAAAGAGAAATTGTATAAATATAAAGGAAAAGGTGAAATTTTGTGATTAACCTTGCATACAGTTGGACAACTACGTATTCTGCTTTTTCAGTATAAATTATTTTTAAATCAAAGTTTTTTTTAAGTTTAAAAGAAATATTATAAAATTATATGTTTTGCTTGCAAAAACTATTACCAATCAAAAAATTAGATTATTATAAAAATAATACGAAAATATATTTTAAAGCTATACTTATGATTGACCTCAATTAGTTTTCAATAAATGGTTATGTCCAGTGGAGAAAGTTTAGTATGATTTTAATTTAAATATTATTTTGTACTGACTACTTTTTTCAATTTATTTAAAAACTTTAAATATGAACTTTCACATTGATTTTCCTGGGCAAAGACACGACTGTGAAAACCAATTTTTTTTAATACAGTATATCCAGAAAATGTATAGTACGAAAATTGTAAAATAGTCATTTTTTAAGTAAAATAGAAAAAATTATATTTCATTGTATAGTCGTGCTACATTATCGCTCATATTAGCATAATGCAATTTTAAATTATTTTGATAGTGAGCAGTGTTTGAAATACAATTTTCTAATTGATTACTGCGTAAACTAACGATATGCTTATAAAATTATATCTTATATTTCATCAATCTTTTTATTCTGATAAATCTATTTTGTTTCCACTCACGGCTATTATGTTTAACACTTTCAATTATCAGCAAATTATAATCGTTATATTTTGTAGGGTAATTTAAATTTTTCATTTGTATAGCTTTAATAATTATCAAAAAATATCACTAATGTTATTTTATAATTAAATTAATATAAATATTATTTTTTGTAAATTTTCTTCCGGCATTCTAATGAGAAATTGTGCAATTAAAAAAAAATATACTAAATCGTTTTTAATAAACTAATTGACATTTAATAATAAAATTTTCAGTTGCTAATTATTAAATTCTTAACATATTATATATACATATATATTTTTACAACATATATGACTTTATTTATATATTATTTCTATTATCCTTTTATTTTTTTTTAAAATTTATATTTAATAATTAATAATAACATTAAATTTATTTTTTTTTATTGGAATTATTTATCATTTTTAAGATAATTTATATGATTTAAATATTGTGCTAAATTTTAAAATGTGTTAATTTTAATTAATTTTATTTTAAATACAAATTAATAATAAAATTTATTTAAATTATACAAACTAAATAAAAATACAAAAAAAAAAAAAATATGTTTTAATTTAAAATTATAATAATAATTAAAATTTATATCACTAGATTTTTATTTCCCTCAATTTTTTTTTTTTTGTGAAATTTGTAAATCCATATTTATAGATTTAATTTTAAAAGTTTTGTGTTATAAATTTAATTCATCAATTTATCTATCTTAATATTGATAAAAATGGTGATTTAATGATTATAATAACGTTAATTATTAATAAAAATATTTGATTATAAATATTTTTTGATCCTTTTGAATAGCCATTATAACATAAATCTGGATGTCGAACAAAATTGCCACAGTAAAGCTATAAAAAAATATTATAAAAAAAAAAATAAAGATTTTTTGTTTAAAAAGCATTTTTTAATTATGAATTTATTAAATTATCCATTTTTTTTTTTTGCTTTAAATGATAATCTTTTATAAAGAACATTAATTTTTAAAATATATTTTTTATATACCTTTGTTAAGCTTGCTGCAAATTTTTCAACTAATTCCTTTGTAAATCTGGCTGCATCATTACCACAAATCCTTTTGGCTGCTTGTTCAGAGCAATCAACTAATTCATTAATTGAGCTAAAGTGAATTATTTAAAAAAAAAATTTTTTATTAATTTTCAAAGTTTGTTTTATCATTAAATTTAATTTTAACGCAAAAATCTAGCAGTAATAAAAATATATATTAATATCTTCCTTTGAAAATGCATTAAACGACAAAATATAAAATAAACCACTTTTTATAAAAAAAACTAAAAGTTTTGGTGAAATGTCCTATTTAAGTTCAGTCTGCATGATCTACATTATTCTAGTGAACTGTAAAAAAAAAGTTAAAGGACATTTTCACCGGTCATCACTATTCTATCCCGAATTTTTGAAATACAGAAAGTCTTTATGCGACACAAAATACCTAAAAATTATATTTTTAATACAGAAAAATAAATTGAAAAGGGAATGTTTTGCGTTTCCTGTAAAATTGTGAAAATGTTGTTTAACAAATTTTTGTAGGAAGTTGTCGATATTATATCGTAATACAGAATTGTTTAACAGAATTTTTATTTACAGATTAAAATCAATATTTCAATTAAAATTAAATAAGAAATAAAAAATATCTTACCAACAAATTGTTTTAACATTTTCAGCTAATGTTATATTTTCATCACGTTGTTGATTATTTTTACTTGGATTGATAAAAACCATTGTATCCTTATATTTATCAGAACATTGTTCAAATTCTTTTTTAGCCATTTCAGAACAAGGTGCATGTTTTAAATATTCTAAAAACAAGAAAGAGAATTTTAAAAAAAAATATATTAAATAAATAAAAATATTTTCTAAATTAGAAGTTTTCGATTATTAATGATCGGTCATAATAATATATTTAGTAATGCCATAAGGTTATCGATTAATCTTTATTATCGCAGAAATATTTTACCAAAATAATAAATATATTATAAAATAATCTATTTAAAATTTATAGTTCTTAAATATAAATATAAATTATTATATAAATTAATTTTTTACCTTCCTGAAATTCTCCTTTATTGCATAAATCACGTATAAATTGATTAGTACCATGATATAATTTATTAAATTGATTTCTCTGCTGTAGATCCATACATCGACGTGTATAACTTTGAATACATCGAAGTCCTTTACGTAGTTCACTAAATATTAAATTTTAAAATAAAATAATTTGAGTAAACATGGGAAATTAGCATTATAAAAAAAAAATATACAAAGTTAATTTGAATTTTAATCCATTTTTTAAAGTAATTTCTGTGTAAAATTAATTCAATTTTTATAATTAGGGGAGAATCGCCGAAATTGATAAAAGTGTTAACATTAAAAGTTAATTAGCACCAGTTGTATTGATTTATTGTCTGTTTAAGTTGGAGTGTGACGAACCATTGCTTTTATACGGACTATTTTTTTTTTATTTAAAATTAAAAAAGGATTTAATATTTTCATGTTTCAAACGTCGAATACAAAACAATTTGTTTAAAGTTTCAACTTTTATTTTGATTAAAAGATTTTGTTGTAATTAAATTTTTATGGTAGGACATAGTAACGTATGTCTAGTTGTCTTAACAGTTGTGTGTTACTAATATTCATATATCGTATTGGTACAGTTAAATCAAATAGAAAATGCATTAAATACATTAACAATTCTGTAGATTGAGTGGTACGACTTAGGAGACCAGTTGACAAAATTGTACAAATCGGAAATACTACTCTTTCTTTAATTTAATTTTTCTAATTACATCGAAATTTAAGTTTTTCCACACAAAAATACCGGAATACTGTAAACTGGTACTATTTAGACAATTTTCCCCTACTTTATTGAGTTTCAGAGGTGAATTTTTAAGTGTACATTAAATCATTATTATTTTTTATCGCCATTACTTGTACTCTTACATCCACTATTCGTGTTAAATTAAAGTTTTCCAGATTTTAGTTATATTTTATGTATTTCTTATATAAATACTTTGTAAATAATTTTTATTTCCGAAAAATGATTTATGATTCGATTAATAAAAACATTACAAAAATTGTAAGTATTATTGTAAAATTGATTTTAATCTTGCCTATGTACATAAATTACGTCATCCAAAAATACCATAATATTTATGTTTAAATAAAAATTATAATTGTACTTAGACGGATAATATTAATATAATTTCCTAGTTTTGATTGATGAGCAAATAGCTTTAAAAGTCATTAATTATAAAAATAGTGACAAATACAAAATATTATATTGGATAAAATAATAAGGAAAGACATAATTTAAAGCAGTACAGTACATAAATAATTATGTTACTGAACAATTGAATATTAATTTAATTATACATAGATTGTTGGAAATTATTTTGAAAATTTCAAATATAGAAAATATGTAAATAAATTTTTTCGAAAAGTAAAAGGACATTTTTTTTATTGTCGTTCAATATTGTGTAGCTTTTGTATACAATTTAAAAAAAATGGTGCGAAAAGACGCTATAAATTTGCGTTGGTTTCAACATTTCCATAAGCCACCAGGTAATTAAAAGTTGCGAATAATTCGCTTCGGTGCCGATGCGGAAAAATCGTATTAGTTTGAAGGAGGACCACTTTACTGTATCAGACTTGAATTTTTGTTAATTAATAATATAATTTTCAGTCTTTCAAAATATTCTATATTACGACATCAGACCAAATACGATTTACTTCCATCGATAAATTCCAATAAAGTTAATATAATAAAAAAATTTCTTTAGCTATTAAAACTTTCTTTTTATTATTACTATTTTTTTTTTAATTGAATAAATTGTATATTATTCAGAAAATGTTCACACAAAAAATATATCTAATTTTTATTCGTTTAATTTAAAACTTTTTCTTCTTCAATTTTTTATCCTAACATAATAACAAAAATGTCCCTATTTTTCTATTTAAATAAAAAAAATTATATTAAGACTAGTGAATACAGGAAAAAAAAACTATTATTTTCTACTCACTGACAAAGTTTATCCAATTCTTCCTTTTTAGCAGCACCAATTGAAAATTCGGACGTTAACTGTAACATATCCAATGGTTCTGCACATTTTGCAAATTCTTCTTGACCGCATTCTTCTCCTGCCACAAATGATACCAGCAACAATGCAACTGCAACATAAAGATAAATTATGGTTTCAGAAAAAAAAAAGAATGTAAGTTAAATAAAAAATTTAATTTTTTTTTCTATTCTGCAGCTTCCAATAAAAAATGGATAAAAGAAAATTTATTAGAAAAGTTGATAATAAATTTTTTCTTGTTGATTCGCTCTCTGACTATTCAACAAAAAAAAAATAAAACGTTCAATTTTTCTGCTTTTTCAAAAAAAAAAAGATGGGAGGAAATGTTGTCTGGTATAAATTTTCTTCTTTTTTTTTGGTCTAATTTATTTATGAAGGAAAACACTTTTTGCTACTGGTTATTTTGTTTGGTTAATATTTTTTTTCTTTAATAGCTCAGATTGTCATCAGAAACTTGTTCGATTTTTTTCTTTTTTTTAAAAAAAAATATATTCTTATATAGGATAATTCAATATATTAAAAAGGATAATACATTTTTTTTTATAAACTAATTTAAAAACTAAAGAAGAGAAGTTTAATTTTTAAATATAGTTTTTTTTATAAAATTTATATTTTCAGATGGTAGATACTACTATAAATTAATTTTATTTGTTAGTATCGTTCATCTTTTTTTTCACATTTTCGAAATTTGTCACATAAATTAATTTTGTAAATTAAATTTTGGTTAGAATTTAATATACAACTTTTAGGGGAAAATATTAACTAAAAGATAACTAAATTTAATGAAAGACTAATTTAATGGAAAAGTGAAAAGGCAACATATAGTCAGATAAATAAATTATTAAAAAAAATGATGCTACTAAGTAAATATTCTATTCCATTTCACAATATGTAAATGTTCATAATATTATATTTTCGAACTCAAAAATATTCGTAAGGTTAAAAGTGAATATTGCACTAAAAGTGACTAACTACTGTGCAATAGTTTTACACAATTGGGATATTTGACATGCACTTTATAGCAATGTAAAATCAATTAGAAAAATTTAAAAAAAAAACTTAACTTATGAAAACCATATTAAAAATCAGACGATTTATTTCTGTATATTACACAATATAACGCAGTTATTATACATTTTTCGTAGTAGTGACCCTATTATCAGAATTTTAATTAAATGAAAGTGATGCTTTATTCTACACTTGAATATCTTTTCAAAGTGGGGTCTATTATCAATTTTGGAAAATATTTATTATCCTGAATTGCGATTTTGATGATTTAACTTTTTATCTTCATCAGATAGCAAATTATAAACTTTTGCTATGAGTGGCTTGCAATATTATTCGTGTATATTATACTAAAGTATAATTGTGAAAAGTTTATACAGGGAAGAACGGCTAGAGAGTTGCATATATAACACATTTTTATATTCATATAATTAACACTACATACTTTATTTGCTATTAGAATTTCTTTGAAAAATTTTTAATGGCGATTAATTAAATTTTTTGTTTGTTTAATATGTAAAAGCAAAGTAATGTTTTCAATTAAATTGTAAAGTCAGTATACGATTTTCAAAAGGATATGCAAAAGAAAAGTTGCCACAAACATATCTATATATAAATAAAAGCGACAAGTTTATTTTAAGAAAATATAACAATAATTTTTTTTTAATTAAAAATTATAACTTTACCTTGAACATAATTTTCTTAATATATCATGAAAAGTTGGAAAATGATTTTTTTAAATTTCATCTTATAACAAATCAATATTTTGCTTTTGAATCACGTTAAATATTATCATGTTTCACCTAGATTATTTAAGTGTTTCCAATATTCCTGCATAAATAGTATCATAACAGTATCACTATTGTAAAATTAGCAATTGTAAAATTAAAAATTTACAAAAAAGATGAATTTGACCTAATTTTTTCGATTATCTATAATGTTGAACTATATAAAATGACGTATTTTGCTATATTTAAGTTTTAATAATTTAGGTAAGTATATTAGGAAAGACACAGACTGACTGACTGACAGCCGGACATCAAAGTGCCAACATAAAGAGTTTTATTGTTTTCAAAATAGCCCTAGAAAGGCAATTAGTTTAAAATTCACTACAATAAATGCGTCATACTTTTAAAACTTGATAATAGATGTTAAATCTAATGAATTCAATTAAATTAATTAAATCAAAATTTATTTCATATTTTTTATAGTTAAGTTCTGTCTATCTATTAATAAATATAGCTTGATAATTTTGATAATTTTTGAATAAAAGAACATAGATTAATATACAAATTTAAAAGAAGTTTTTCCATTTGCACTTAAATCATAAAAAAATTATAAAATTTATTATTAAATCACGAAACACTAATATTCACTTTTCTGACAAATCAATGAAAAAAAATTATATAAAAATTGCACTTAACATTTTTTCGCTTTATTTAAATTTATTATATTGCATATCCTTAGGAGCATTTTATTATGTGATAAATATTAAAGACAGCATATCGATTTTATTATAATAAATTCAATTTTATTAAATTCTATATAATTTTATGATTTTTATTCCTTGTAGATATGATTTTTCATCTTTTTAAAATATTTTATTATAATAATAAGAATATCTTTTCCATGAAAATAATAATTTTAAAAAAAATATATGATGAAAAAATTATTTTCCACATCGATAATTAAAATATGATTCTTTTTGAAGTATGTTACTCTTTTCAATTAAAATTACTTTAGATATGAAAAATTATTGTAAAAAATAAATCAAATGGAATATGGAAAGTACAATCTGTGTGTTTTTTTTTTTAAATTCGGAAAAAATAATAAACTTATTTACTTAAAACTGAATGTACATTCATATTGTCAGGTTATTTTTACAAATTACAATATAAAAGTGATTTTTCTAGAAGAAAAATATCATAAAAATAAAACTAATATCAGCATTATAAATATCATAATGAAATACTGTCACAATTTTCCGTGTAACACATAACCCTAACATAATTAAATTTTTCATATTTGGTTGCTTTATCATAGATCAGAATACGTTTATTTTACAAAGAAAATTTTTAACTTTTTATAATTATTTTGTTAACTTTTCAGATTCATATCATACCACATCATTTTCCATGAAAATTTAAATATCAAGTTTTTTTCGCCAATTTTCAAGGCCTCACAAATCACCCTTTCTATGAAAAGTAAAATATTTTATGTGCACTTAGTTATCATTTTTCTTATATTATAAATATATATATGTATTTTATGTTATGTGTTTTTTTATTTTATGTTAACACTTTTTTTCATATTTTTTAATTTATGTATAAAATTATATAGTGTTAAAAAAATCATCACGTTTCTAATTGTTTTTATTTTATCATGCTTGAAAATCCAAGAGAAAATTTATAAAAAAAAAAAAAACATGAAAAAGTATAAATATATCTAAAGAAATTTTTATCATACAAAAATCTTTTATTTATTTTATGTTAAACTGACAAACTTGACACAATTTTTTGTATAGTAAACAACATAATATAATCTATCACCATTAGAATATATATAAAAGATACTAGCGCATATATTTTTAAATTTGTATTTAGAAAGGATTTTTGTTTTTCATTGTTATTATTTTATAATAGCAGGGATATTTAAGAACAAATACATTTTTTTTTTAATCATCTTTTACTATTAAAATAAATAAAGTAGTGCCGAAAGTAATGTATATAGTTTTGTGAGCATAAATAAGGTAGAAGTACATATTGACAGGATAATTGAAATTGTTTTTAAAATTCTGTCAGTTTTAAATATTTAAAAATATTTTAAAATAAAAATTCCCGAATTAATAATTTTATCAAAATAAAGTTTTGAGTTAGTATATATGATTTTAAAAATATAACTTTAATTTTGAATAATTAGTAGAAAGTTTAGTGAGAATATTAAATACTCTTATTTTTTAATAAGTACACAAAGTTCCTTATGATCCTTAAGTTTTTGGATTATAAACTAAACTAAAATTTGAGTTTAGCGATAAATTTATATATAATTTTGATTTAATATTATTAAAATTTTATAATAATAATTGTTTTATTTTTCTGATCTTATCTAAAATATAATTCCCGAAATCGTTATTCTATCCGAAATTTTCAAAAACAAAATCTAATAAAAATAAAATTTTGCAATCATTGCAACAAAAAAAATCAAAAATTACATTAAAATGTACAAAATTTTCCAAAAAAAAAAAATCCGAAAATGCATAAAATTTTATCTTTTAATAAAAATTTTAACATTATTTTTATGTTTTATAAATTCATATTATTTCTACAGATTTAATTTTTCTAGTAGAACACTGTACTATTTTCATTCAAGGACATTTACATTGGTAATGTTCTTGGTGAACATAATATTATACGTAACATATAGCTATCATATACGAATCGACAATTCTAATCCAAATTTTCTATCACAATTGTTAACATAAAAATAAATTTAGTTGTATTCTGTTTGCTATCATTGAGATTTAAAATAACGAAAATTGCAATATTATCAAATTCTTTTTCTGGATTATGTTTTTGATAGTTTCTTTTTTATGTTATATATATTTAAATATGATTTTGTATTTTTCTTGTGAAATAAAATTTGAAAATGAATTTTCACCTCCAAAAAAAAAATTATAATTTTGACTTTAACGCTTGAAGGGAAAAATAAAATTGTTTTTTAAATTGTTGTTATATTATGCATTTATTTAATATTAATTTAATCATATTTGTTGCAAATAAAAAATTATATTATATACATACTCTTAACATAAATTTTAATTATAATTAATGCTTATACTTTACAAAGTACTTATAAGTACTATAGTAAACACTTTTTTGCTTTTGCTTTTGTAATAAAAGTGTAAATTAATTGATTATACTAATTAAATTTAGCTGAGTAAATACATATTGCGTCTCATTGAAGATTATTATTATTATAAGCTTTATTTAGTTGTAAAAGTATCTAAAGTACTTAGTTATAAATTTACAATGTTAATATATATCAATTATTTTGTACTTACATTTTAAATAAGCTTACTACCTAAACTGGTTAAAATAATATGATAAAAGCCATTGAGTTATTAAGTGCTGTAGTGAATATAGTGGACAATCTATAGTTCCTAGGTTCTAGAATATTTATTAATAAGTTCGCAAAATGCTTTACATAAAAAGGGATTTTAGGAACAAATAAACACAACAACATTTCAACAATTGAAATCAAATAAAATTCATTTATTAGCTACATTATAGTAGGTTTAACAATTTTACTATTTTAGTTGTTTTCCTAATATTTTAAAAATAAATGTCAACTCTATCAGCAAGTTTATAGAAGCTCAATTTATTAAATATATATAGTATTTTAATAGATTTATATACTTCCAAAAATTGAAAATTTATTTTTAATATCTAATTGTCATATCTAATTATATATTGTATGGTAACTCAAATTAGATATCTTCCTGAAATTTATAAAATTTTATCAATTTTATTTTCATAATTTTTATCATGCAATATAAAATCGCCTGTATAAAAGTTAATTTTATTCTAGAAAGGACAAAGTCGTATAATTAAATATTCTTTATCGTATTATTTTTGTAAAAACAATTTATGAAAAAAAATTAATATTATGCAGATACTTTGTCGTCATGAAAAATCATAAAATATTTATTATTTAAACAACACTAAATAAATTAATCCTTTTCCGTACTGATGATGATGAATTTATCCAGTTGAAGTGATACGAAAATTCACTTTAACATGATAATACATATAGATTATATGATAGGTAAAAATTATATTGAAAATTTTTGTAGACGGAGGAAAGTAGCAAAACCTAAATATATGTTATACCAAAGAACGAAAAAGGTTTTTCGTATTATTGGTTTACTGGTTTTGTATTTGGATGTTCATGAGTGGTATAGAAATTTATATTTGTTTAATAAAAAAAACCAATGCTTATTGATTTAATGTCAATTTAAACAGTTAATGGAAAATATTTTTTTACTCTTAAATAGATGGAAATAGCATAGATGGAATTATATTTTTATAAAAGGACAACATTAAATTAAGTAGCGTAATTAAAATTAAACTTTGAATTATATTTATAATTGAATAATTTTAATTTTAATGTTTAGCTTCTTAGAGAAAGTAATTTAGTTACTGAATAAGTTTCTCAGCGAAGAAATCGAATTACTTTATTTGAATTCAACATAATTAATTAGATACATAATAGTTCTTATAACATAACTGACTTCCAATTCTCATTTCTGGAGTATGAAAATTGTGTTAAATTATATTCAATATATTTTATGGATAATTTCTTCAAATACTTTACTGTATTTTAAACCAAAAATTTGCAGTAAAAACATAAAATGCTGGCCTTTGAGTTATGTATTTGAATGAAATATATTTTATGTAAAGTATGTATATTTAAAGTTAATATATTTTTCTTATTCTTATGCTTTATTGACCATATAAATTTACATAATTTTTTTACATTTTTTTGATCTTACAATTATTGTTACATAATTTTTGTCAAGACAGATCTTTATATTTATTATGGAAAGCCTGGATCTGCGTTAAAGCATCTCCTAAAATTTGATTGCAATTTGGACTTACTAATTTATATGGATTCCGAACCATGAATTTCTTTATAGTGAAGAAACTTTTCAAACTTACTGAAATTAATATTTGAAAACTTGTATTTCAAGTAAATCAAATGATTTCTTAAATATGTATTTCAAAAGTGAAAGCAATCAGTATCTTACTACTTTAAGCTCTGACAATCTATCAGTTACTAATTTACTTCAGAATTGAAATTTATATAAATATTTAATATTTTCAATGAATTCTCTTTATTAATTTGGTTTGGAACCAACGGAATTGAAACAATAATATAAATTTTCTCTTAAATAAAATTCTTTCATCTCTTAGCTAAATGACCCTTTTAAAAAAATTTAAGATCGCTTGAAGATGATTGCATTGAATTCGTTGAAAAACAAAATAAACAAATATATCACCAGATTATGACGATTATTATTTCGTTTCTGGGAACCAAAATCGTACGATAAATTATCAAAAATAGAAATACCAACAAAAAAAACACCAACAACAAAATTTTAAAGATCGAAACACTTTTGTCGGGTGATTTTTTTTGATCATTTTATGTGTGTGTGTTTTTTTACTAACATTACATTTAAGATTACAAAACCACTTGTTGTGAAATGATCGTTTATTTTATTTTAAATTGACAATAAATTCACACAGAGGGGCTCGACTACTGGCTTTAGTTGTATGTAACTAATACAATAAGAAAGTATGCAGCATTTGGATGTGATACAATATTAAAAGTATTTCGAAATAATTTTACATGAATATTTATGATTTTAATGGTGTTGTGCTGCCATATAAATGAATGAGATTTTTATATTTATTAAGGTTAGTATTAAGGTCGGTTTGCCTCATTCAGTAAAAGGGTATAAACTGGAATTTTTCTAATATGATATGACATATATACAGGAATGCAATTTCAAATTAAATTAAATTCATATAGGGTTTCAATATGCGAATTACTATAATTCGACTATTATATGTAAATAAGTAAAATATCACTATAGCTTAACATAGACTTTGTACATTTGGCTATTATTGCAATTGGTAAATTTATTTTAAATAAATTTCCACTTGGTTCGTGGTTAACTAATTTTAATTAATTAGTTCAAATTTAACATATTTCGCTGTATCTAAACTATTTAATATAAATAATTTATAAGTTTTGAATTTTTATAATTCGGTTTAATGAAACTATTAAATAGAAAGTTGGCTTTTGAAAATTGTTTTCCTAGGTTTATAATTTCTATCAAGTACTATTATGTCATATTATATAGAATATAATTATTAATATTAGCTCTGAAAAACTGAGCAAATACATAATTACATAAAAATGTAAAAACAAATCGTTTTATTGCCACTCTGCATTCAAGATTTGTATTTAAAAAATTTTTATGTATATATGCATCCGTTTCAAAACCAAAAATTTAGAAATTTTATACACTTAATTTATAATACAACAAACCAGATGTAATATCATAATACTTCAACAGCCTAGAATTTGCACATCTAACAAGATTAACTATAAATCATATTCCCTAAATATGACCATGTCATTGCATTTTTTTTTTATTTATCAGCGCACATTTATCAAAACTTGGAAAATTGCCTTAAAATATTCTATATAGCAGTCTGGCCAGACTATTACAATTTTTACTATAGCATAAGTACATAGCATAGCATATAAATAGCATAGCATACAAAATATTATGGCATAATAAAAACCATTCCTTTTAATATATCAGCTTTGCATTCAAATGCAAAAAAAAAAAAGTAAAGAAAAATCTTCTTCAATTTTTTTTTGTGAATTAGCGTGAGACGAAAAGGGTCGACAGACTTAAATCTATATAAAAATATAAAAACGAAACTAATAACAGGTTTTGCGGTTATTATAACAAGAATTTAATGCTAAAAAGTTTTATTTTTAAGTTAATTGATAGATTTATTTTTAGATATTCTGGTTTTATTTTAGGAATATTCTTCTTTAATTGAAAATATATTCTGAAGTATGTAGTGGCAAGGTTTCTTATTTATACATATAATATATAAAATATGTTATGACTGTTAAAAAAAGGGTTAAGCAGATTATAAATTTAATTTACAGAACAGGTACATTATTATTATATTTGGGAAAATTTTTATTTAATTTCAGACATTTGTATACCAATAATCTTCATTTATGCTAGGAAAACTTTTAACTTTTATCTTTTACAAGAAGAAAAAACAGATCAGAATCAATGTAACCTTTAATACTTTAATTTAAAAATATATATGTCAATTAAAATTTTATTACTATTCTATATTAAATCATTTATGAATTCAAAAAAATATGTAATCAAATTCATCGGTCATTCAATTAAAACATTAAATTTAAAATAACTTATTACATAATTTGTCAATTTCTCATTCTACTCAAAAAATTTTATTTATAAAATATTTGTTATCGTACTTTTTATTTTAAATTTTTATAAAAATAGTTTATCGGGTCAATGTTACCGCACTGTTAAAAACGCTTTTCATATACCGAACGTAATCACACCATTTTTTTATTCATCATTTTGTTTTTGTTTATATTTTCAGCATATTAGAAATTTTTAAAAAGCTCATAAATCATTTTTTGTCACTGTTTATACATCAATCCATCAATTAATCATGCCATCAAATGACTTGACAGTGTAAAATTAAATTGAATTGGAGTAATGCTCATGTCTATAGCGTAATTTGGGTATTTTAAATCTGTCAGAATTTGGATAATTTGACCAAAATCATAAAACTTAAAATTCAATTTGATAAACCTAACATCAAATAATGATTCCAAAGCATTTCTATTCATACCTGAAAACTATACTCTGTTGAATAGCGAAGCTGAATGCAACTATTTTTGCAATTAGCAGTTTCCTGAAAAATAGTTGCATGGAGCTTTGCATTCTGGTATAATTGCGTCCTGGTATAATTAAGCTTTGCAATCTGGTATAATTTAGTTTGTAAGGATTAGCTAGATCCACATCGTTGCATTCAAGAACTGTGATATTTCGTGACTAGCACGCTAAGTTTATTTAGATAGTTACTGGTAAGGGAACGGTGTCGAGCTTAATATTCCTAGAAAATTTTACTTAAAATTTTGAAACATCTTTACAAACTAATTCTAGAACATCTTGGAAAACTAAATTACACCCACAAAAAGACTAAATTGTTATCGCAATAAGTGACAAACATAAAAAACTTTTCTAGAAAATTAAATTAAATATTCCAACAATCTCCATATTTTTATCTGAAATTGTTTCTTGATTTTTATGTATGCAAATTTTTTATTTATAATTTATTTGATTTATTTCTCTGAAATTTTTCAGAATTTAAATATTATATAAATAAAAATATAATAAAATTTTAAAAAAAAGAAACATTTTTATAATGAAAATAAATATATTTTAAAATAAATATATCTATATGTAAAACCAAAAATTAATTTCCGGACAATATCTTTTTTTTTTGTCGTACAATTTATTGTTATAACTTAATCCAAACAAAACTTAATTAAGGAAATAAAATAATTAATAACAAAAAAAAAGTAAAAGGTTGAAATATTTAAAGAATTAAACTGAAATTGAACATAAAATAATTACCATGTAATATTTGTACATTTTCACAATATTTAAATATAAATTTTCGTTACATAAATAAAATATAAAGTTGAAAAATTGTAAAAAAAAAAGCACTTGGTCGTTAAAATGTTAATAATTTTGTGCAATAAAAATTCAATTAAGCTTGAAATTTTTTTTTTTGCAAAATTAATTAAAAATATTTTTTAAAAAATATATAATTTATTATTAAATAAATTATAAATTTTATATAGAATACAATGAATTAATATCTTGATGGAATATATTTTTAGAAAGAAAGTTTATATGTAACACGCTCAATTGAAACATTGAGCATATTTGTCGTAATTCGATTGCTGAAAAACAAATTTGGTGATTGGAAAACTATGATTTGGCATTCAATTTACAAATTTTAATTTCTGCCAATTTTTAAATCTTGCCAATTAGGATTTGAAACCAAATTAAAATTTCAATTTTTAAAATTACATTCTATAAATTAATATACTTGGCGAAATACTAATCATATTCAATTTGGAAAATACATCTCGATATGTTTTCCAATGCTTGCCATGCTTTGAATTAAATACTTTGAAATTAAAACAATTTGTAATTGAAATTTGTTATGGAATTTAAATTTTTTCCCATTTCTAGAATTTAGAAGTCAAATATTACAAAGCTATAATATCAAAGTTGATATATTTACATTTATAATTCTTTTTTTTTTTGGAAAATTATATTTATTTTTGGAATGGTAAATCCTGTCAAGAAATTCTTACAGCTGTAATGAGAAATATTTTTAATAGTAGATTCATTATTCATTAATTTCGTGTAATGCCATGATATTTTCTTCGAATTTTTCAATCTAAATATAAATATTTTATTAAATAAAATATTTAATACGAAATTTTCTGCATACTTAACCTTATTATTTATAAAATGTTAAATAAATAACTTCAATGTTTTTTATTTCAAAATTTCAAAAATATAAATTTATAATAATTTAAAAGTACAAAGTTAAATATGAATTATATACTATCATATCTAATTCAATAAATTTTATGATAAATTTAAAATTATATTTTATATACTTTTATGCACTTCACATAGAAGTCGAGATTTTCTCATGAAATTTAGATCTATTTTTTTTACAAACTTACTTTATTCATTATTATTAGTAGTACTGCATTTAAAATTATAATTTATAAAAACAAAATATACATTTTATATCGTAACAAGCATAACTTAGATTGTCGTCGACTATTCAAAAGTTTATAAATTTGGTATTTAATGTTGTATAGTAAAAAAAATTGATGAATGAAAAATAATATTCAAAAAATTTATAGAAAGTTTTATAGAAATTTGATATTTAAAAGAAAAACATAAGAGATATTCAGTAGTACTTAAGTAAATCTCCATAAAAAAGACCTTGGGTTAAAATTTCATTTTATTATAAACTAATAAAGTAGACAAGGATCAAATTAAAAGTTCCAAAAAAAAAAAAAAAATATATTATATTTTTTATATAATTTTTATCTTTCCAACTGTTCACAAAATTAAATATTCAAAAAGTGAGATAAAATATTGAAAATAAATTATAGCAAAAGTTTCACTTATCGATTTTTTTTTGGTATATCATCAAAAGATTTTCATGAAAATATTTTTCTTATTATAAATAATTTTTCTTACATTATGTTTATGCATTTTCTATATAAAAATAACCAATTTAACCGTGAATATATAAGAAGATATTTTTGATTTAAAAGTTCAATCAAAAAGTTTTCTTTTTTTTTTTTCTTTAAAAGTTAATATTTAATACAGCGGTTTTGGTTTATGATGTATAATTTTTAGTAAGAAATTTTTAAAGATAAAAATTCAGAGAAGTGTACAAGATAATTTAGTGTTGAAGATAATAAAATATTAAATTTATTAGTACAGATTTAAAATAATATATAACTAATATGTTGGTTATGATTTCTACTTATGTTACGGGCTTTGGTTCTTTAAACTTCTTGGTATCAAGTTTGATTTTAATGTAATAATATATAACTAATATGTTGGTTATGATTTCTACTTATGTTACGGGCTTTGGTTCTTTAAACTTCTTGGTATCAAGTTTGATTTTAATGTCTCAGAGTTTTTAAACTTTATGAATTGAAATATATTAATGAATACTATATAAATATTCGAAATCTAAAAGTTGTAGTATTCCCGTGAAATTTCTTTGAAGTTAATTCGTATTCGGGCTTGAAACTACTATTTTAATTCTTTCCATTATTCGCGATTAATTCTGACATTACATATTGTTTACTCTGTAAAATTTCCTAAACATAATACATAATTAGACTTTTTTTTTAACATTTCTAAATAATTTCTGATTTTGATTGCTAAGCATACCTTGAAATTTTCCATAACAGAACAAGTTTTTAATTGTTATAAAGCCAATAAAGTTTCAAAAAATTATATTTTTATTGTAAATTAAAATAATTTGGCAATCATAATCAGAACTTAACTAAGATTACAAAATGTAGTTATCATATTTTGCTATAAAAACCCCTTTATAGCAAAATACGATAAATAATTAATTTAGAATTAAGTTTTAAAAATAATTAGCTATGTTACTTTTTTTGCAAGTTCATAATTATTTGCACAATTATAATAGTGATAAATTTTAAATTAAGGTCGACCTCTTAAGACATTTATTTAAAAGAGTCTATTATTTAAATAAATATTGCTTCTTTAAAAAAAAATTATATAAATAGGTAAATGATTGATATTTCAAATTAAATCAAATCATTAGAATTATCCAAAAGTTTTTTTTTTTTTACAAATTTTACTTGCAAAAAAACCTAACAAATCAACTTCGAATTAAAATCAACAAAAGAATATATTATAGATACTAAAATTCTAGTCACATATTTATTATTTCACGCACCTGTTACCTATTTTGGCACCTGTTCGTGTTCGAAATATAAAAATCTATTTATATTTTTTCTTCAAAAAAATTCTTTTTTGAGGAAATACTTGTAAAGTAAAATTTACATTTGATAACAGTTTCTTTTTTAGGTACAAAGTATTTTTTTTTTTTACAACATTCAAAATATTAAAATTCATGTAATGAATTAATTTCAAGGGAAATGTCAAAAATTTACTCTAATTTTAACTTAACACAAAAAAAAAAAAATTCCTTAAATTATCGCATCCTTGACTTCAAATTAAATTCTATATAATATTTTTATGAATATCAGATAAATTTACATCACCCCTTGTTATGAAATTCTAGCAATCGGTAAAACATTATTTTTTTTTTGGGTATATTCCCGGTGGTACACTATATAACCAATTGGTGAATGATTTTTAATTTATTTATTGCGTGACCTTTCAATTAAATCACAGTAAATTATAATATCATTTCCGGTGATTACCAATTTCAATTAATTTTTTCTTCATAAAATGTGTTCTTTTTTGAATATAATTATTAGTTTTGTATATACAAGTAAAGTTGTAAATTTAATATGACAATATTTTTTTAGTTAAGATAAAAAATAAATTAAATAGTTTCTTTTTTTTATGGTTTTTAATGGTAATAATTCAATAAAAATGACAATTATCCACTTATTTTATATTTGTCAATAGGATATTTAAAAAAAAGGGAAAATTGCTGTTGGGATAAAAAATATATAATTAATTATTACTGGGATTTGACGAACACATAGAAGTGAACATATTAATTGATTGATTTTTTTAAGGGTTTTGTGAGACTTGTAGGAAAAAATAATAAAATACTATGATAAAATTAAGGATTTCAATTACAATATTTTAAATACCAATTAAATAAATAAATTATTTAAAATAAAATAAATTTGGTAATTAAAATTTTATTAATTTTAAATTAAATAGGCCTTCATAAATAAAGAATTTTAAGGACACAAAAGGGAGTTAAATTAGTAAGCAATTAAATATTGAAATAATCAATTGTTAACTTATTAATAGTACATTCCTAATTTTTAAATTAGAAAAGGCTTATAGAACATTAAATATATAAATGAACTTTTGGAATGCACTTATTGTTGAATTTCTTGTCAACAAATCTGTTATCTACTTGATTTCGGTTTTAGTAAACTGTAATACATATTTTGTTCTAACAGATTATTTAACAAATTCATTATTAATCGACATATATCATATATCAAAAAAATTTAAAATATTTAAAAAGCTTTTGCTGCAGAAGTACGCGATTATGATTTTTTTCCCAGCAGAGACATATTAATTTTTTATTTAAATTTATTAAATACTCTTATAATTATTTTGCAAATGAACTCTTTTCTAAAACCGTTTCACCCCAGTTTCGAAATTAAAAACTTGACTATAATTTTTTTATTGATATTGGTTAAATATTGGTAAACTTTTTAATACAAATGTTTCAGCAATAACACAAAAAAAAATTAAAATCCAGTAAAAATTACTTTTAAAAAATCACTTTTAAGAGAAATAAATTACATTTCTGGCAATTACAATTTTTCCTGTTGGTAATAAAACTCATTCTTTGCCAATGCCCTAATTGTGAAGGAGATATTGTGAGAAATAATTACTACTTTATCGAATAGTACTATTTATACTAGAAACTAGACTATAACTCAAAAAGCCAGAAAGATAGAAATATAAAACTTGAATAAGTAGAAAAACCGTGCTCTTTATCTCAAAATATATTTTAGTTCTATGAAAATTTGTTAATACTATATTATATACTATTGAAAGCTTTCTTATTAAATTCAAATTCTTTGTCTGGCACTTTATCAAAAAAACAAAAAAATTATAGAGAAATTAAAAAATTTTACTTTACTGACAAATCTGTATTCATAGAAATTGCATTTTTTTTCGGTCTACTTGTCTCACTAATTAAAAATCATTTCAATTTTTATATAAATTTACCTTTTTTTTTTTTTAATTAATTGAGTTTTTAAAAATTATTTTTATTTAATTGAATCTAAAATTGTGGTGTTTTATTTTTGCTTTTTGTTTCGAGGGTAAACCATTAAACAAATGAAAGGAAAAAATCACAAACATAATTTTCTTTCTGTGGTTCGTTTTAAAAAATTATGTAGAATATTAAAATAGAAACAAGAATCTTTTAAAAATAGAGCATAGAATAAAATAAAAAAAAATAGTCGACCTTCGTTCGTTCATATAAATATATAAAAGTTTAAAGTTTATTAATTTATTTTAATAAATTTTAACATAAAAAAAAATTATGTTGAAAAAAAATGAAGCCAAAGAAACCAATTCAGCAAACATTTAAAAAGTAATTTGAAATATTAAAATAATTTGAATACTTGAAATATTATAAAATAAAAAAAATAAATAGAAAAATTGTAAAATAAAATTAATTTTTTTTTCACGTCCAAAAGTGAAGCATACCAGAAAAACCAGCATTTTTTCTTAAATTAATATTTTTTTACGTAATTACGTAAAGGAATTTTGGTTTCTGTTATATATTTCATTTATTATTTCAATTCGCTGCTTTTTTTTGTTTCAGGTTATGGTAACATATTTTTATCTTATTTTGAAGGATGGGGGGATTTAAAAAAACAATATAATAATGATAAGTAAGGGTATTTTCCTCCTCTTCAGTGATACAGCTCATAAATAGTCTGAAATTGCTCTTTAGACCTACTAATTTGTATATGAATTCCGAAGCATAAATTTCTTTATAGTGAAGAAAATTTAATTGCAACAAGCGAATGGTTTTATACGTGTGACAATTGTTGATATAGCCAATTTTTCACAGTCTGAAATTACAATATATTTTATTTTTATTACTCGCACTTATTTAAAGCTGCTTCGGACGGGAGTCGAACCCAGGATGAATTGAACCACAGTTTAATATACTACAACTAACGCACCAGTGCTCTTAAGTACGTTTTTACTTTCAGTTTAATTACATTTATTTAGAACTTTAACTTTACTCTAAGTTAGCATTCTCAATATATAAATTTCATCGTGAAAAACAAAATGGAAAGGATAACGAAATACATTCCTTACTTAAGAAAATTTTATAAAGAATTTTAATCAGCTTATTGAAAACCTATTTTTCTGATTATATTTATTGGTTAATTATTTTCCATTTAGTTTCTAATTGGCTTACCAAAATCTTGTTACAAAAATTTTTGTTACATATCATATAATATTCCAATATTGAGTTTCAAACCCTTTTAAAGAATCAAATAATAGTTGGAATCAGGTGAAAAAAATCCCAAGATTTTCAATACTCCAATGCTGTTAACATTTATTTTGGATTCAATAAACTATTTTCATATAAAATAAGTTATATAGGTCAAATAATGCTAACCATCCGTTAATTTACTTCCTGTATATAAACCCCCTAACTTAAACATATACTTACATATTACAATGCCCCATAATTTCTTATACTTGAAAATAAAAATACTTAAAGAACTTTTCATTTTATATACTTGATCTCAAGTATAGTGAAATTAAAAATAGTGAAAAAGGTCCTTTTATTCTACTTAATTTTTACACCATAATTTTTTTTTGTTCGAATCGTTCCGGTTTTGAATTTTCTCATACGAAGCTAAAAATAATTTTGCATTGTTAAAAAATATATAAGTGTACTTTTGAGTTTTTGCATATGTATATAATTTCCTTTAATATTATAGTTATTAATTAAATTTTTCCAAAAAGCTAGCATGAAAAAAGTGGAAAAAATATTGTTTTAAAAAAAATATATTGTACTTTTGCTAAGAGGCAATAAAAGTCCTTCATATATAATTGTTCTGCATGAGAATATTTATGCTGACCAATGTAAATTACATTTGAAATTTAAATAAAAAAATTTTACATAAAACATATTTTTTATTTTATTTTTTTTTTTAAGTAAAGCAGAATCACGAATCGTGAGGATCTAAACAATTATTTGTGGGAATAATATTTAGTCAATAATTTGAAATATGGAAAATTTTATTGTAAAATACGTTACAGTTCTAAAAATAGGCCTGATAACACAATGTTTATTATGTAGTTAAAGCTATTAACGAGAAATTATAGGCAAATCGAAAAATATTCCATTCTTATATTAATTTAAAGAAAATTATTCCTCAATTAGATTGCTCAGTAAATATTAATCAGTAAATAGCATTACTCAGTAAATAGCCTATGCGACTTATTGAATATTATAATTATATTAACTTAAACAGAAAGTTAAAATCTTTCCAGTTTCGTAATCAAGAATAAAAAAAAACATCTTCCATATTTAATAAATCATCAGTTCACAGCTCATATGTTATGCATTCTTTTTCATAAAACATATAAGTAGAATTTTGTAAATTTATATTTAATATTTTAAACGTATTTATTTTATAGCTAAGCTATATAATATCTGCTTATTAATTTAAAATTTGAATTTTTAAAATTGTATAAAAGGAACATGTATTAAGAGCATAAGTAAAACTTTTCCTTTCTCAGTATTATTAATCCTTTAATAATAAATGAAGTCAAAGAAAAACTATCTATTATATATTTCATATACTAGTGTTCATTAAAAATGTAACTAGGTTCCAGTAGATCTTTTATATCACATTATATAAGAACCTAGTGACAAATTACAATGAACAATGAATAATTTATGTTAAAATTAATATATAAATCTTTCTAATATTAGTTCATCTACTATTATATACTTCTTTATGAATCCTTGGAAAGTTAATTATTATTTTTTTTTTAATATTTTTTATGTTGTAATTTCTCAACTATCTAAACTTGTACTAATTAACATTAAATAAATTTACATTGTAAAAAAAAAAAATGAAAAATTTAATGTACACATGATAGTCAACAAAATTTATTAATTTATATTCTTTAAAATTATAACATAAATTTCCACTAGCTATAGGAAAATTTATAGTTACATAATGTTGAAAATTTTTTTTGGCTTCCTAATTGCCATAAAATTTAACAAAACTTGGAAATTTTAATGACTTTTAATTTGCAGTAAAACAAATATCCTTCTGTAATATTCTTTTATAAGTATTTTGGTATAAAAATTTTGTCCTTCTTTTAAAAACTATTTTTACCACAAATTATACTATAAATTTAATATAAAAGGAATTAAGTTTTTTTTTTATATATTTGATTTATTTAATTTTTTTTTTTTTTGCATATATTATACATAAATAATGAGTTTGTTTAACGAATAAAATGTGAAAATGAAGTCATAAATTAGAATAATTATAGCGTTTTAGTAATGTAATTATAAATGATTATAATGATGATAATAATGTTTAATAGTGACATTTTATTGATATGTTTTTTTTTTTAAGTCTATTTATCAAATTAAATCCATAAGTGAACATTAATATTAGATTTACAAATTTAAACATAAATAACAATTTGATATTAAGATAAAAAAAAATAAGTAAATTGAGTAAGATAAATATTTTCATTGCAAGCTACTTAATTATAACAATTACAATTATAGTATACTTCGGAAGTATTTAAAACATGTATATTAATATAGTTCTGTTTAGACTCATTTTGGCAACCATTTTCATACTAAAATGGCGACAAAAATTTTAACCTGTAGAGATGATGAACATACTTTCAAATAAATTTAATAACTGCCCTCAGTGAAGTAATATCTGTACTTCGTATTTTTTAAAATTTCTATTACAATTAAAACCTACCAATGTTATTTGGATTCCGAATTATGTTTATGTTTAGTTTTAATTTCAAGAAGTATTTGTGAGTCGTGTTACCTTCTACCGAATTTTCAAATTACGTGTTAATATAATTATATTTTAAAACAGAGTAAACTTAGTGGAACAATGATGACTCGGACTGGAATTGAACATCGTAGCATATACTACAGCATAGTACATATATCCCCCCTAATCATCAGCACTTAGGTATAATTTTCTTAATTTTTAGCACAGGTGGTTCAGCTACAGCATGAAAAGTTCACTTTAAAAATGTAGTTGTTAAGGAATGGAGTTATAATTTTTCATATCTTATTATAATTGCATATCCTTTAAATGTATTTACAATTTAGTATTAGATATACATGATATCTTCGAAAAATAATATAAGTTGATAACATGACATTTCATCAGTAGTGAAAAGTGTAAAAAAAACTTTTTTAATGTAATAAATAGTGTTTACAGTCAAAATAGAAATTTATACTAAAAAAAAAAACGATATTTATAGAAAAAGTAACAAACATCATTAACACGATTACATGAAAAAAATTAGTTTTCTTTGACAATTCAAAAGACTCAAAAAGTCCTTTTTAAAATATTTTTAAAAATTGACACAAAAATTGCCAAAAATAAAAAAAATTGAATTTAATATTTTAATAAACACAAAAATAAATATTTCCGTCCGTTTTTACCACAGGTGGTAAAGAAATTTTTTAAGTCCTTTTTTTTTTTTTGATGTCCTGTCAACTAATAAAACTACACATATACTAATACTCTATTCATTTATAAATATTATAAAAATTGTATATTTTCTTTTTCATATTTTTTTTTTGTTTGTTTGTTGCAAAAAGTATAGTGATTGTTGTTATATTGGGTCCTGGGTCCCTTAATGGTCGTTCTGATTTAATGTTGAGAAAATTATGTGTTAGTGTGTTGTAAGGCGAAAGATATAAAATGAAAAGTTTTCATATTATGATGATGAAAATATTTTAAATTATTATTATTATAATGAGAAAAAGCACAAAAAATTAAATTGAATTTTTGATGTCATCATCATCATTATATATATGTATATATATGTATAATATGTATATATATAATTGTAAAAGAAAACATTTAAAAAGGACACACTTTTTAAAACCTTACCGTACAAACTATAGAAAACGAAAGATATGTGGTTAGGGAAAATTCAAGTGCTAAAAAGTTTTGTACACATTATTTTTAATAAGATTTTAAATTTTCATTATATTCATTTTTTTTGAAGTATGTTAAGGTCTTCTTTTTTTTTTTTAGTTATGATATTGCTTTTTACGAAATTATTTAGAGAGATTATGTACTATGTGTAAATACTAAATATTTATTCTGACGGGAAATATCTTGAGTGATTTTTAAAATATTAAATAATATATAATACGGATTTTCCTTACAACATAATATGTAATGAAATGAAATTAATAGTGTTAATGTGTTATTTTAATTGCGATATGAAAATTAATTAAACAAATGTTATTTGATAGTCTAAATTTAAATATATTTCGGTTAAGTTAAAGTACTTAATTATTCAGAAAGAAATGGTAGAAAATTAAATGTTTATAGAATTCTACAAAATCGATTGGTAAATTTTTCTCTGAACTAAATATTAAAAAAAATCATCTAACATTGTCTGCTGAATTAAATGCAATTCAAAGTTAATCTTCTCTGACAAATTGACATTTAATATATTTTATAATTAAACACCATATACTGTAGTAATTTTTTTTAAAATTAAAGACTCAACTATATGCTTAATATGTTTATTAAGGCAAATACTGAATTTTGTGTTTTTATGTTGTTTAATTATCGATTTCCACAATACGTTTTCGTCGTTTGAACATGGAACAATTTTGGAACATATTTAAATGAAAAATTGCTTTTATTATTAGAAAAATGACACAATCTTAGAACAATTTGTTACAATTTTCGGTTTAGAAAATATTCTTATTAATGTTTTCAAATTTATTTTAAAATTATGTCTAAGAATTTTTCTTTTCATGCAACATAATTTTTTCAAGTCTATATTTTTACTATATTTTCTAAATTATTTCTAATTTTTATAAATAAATTTATTTTAAAAACTCACCTGATAGAAATACTGCAATAAAAATAAAATTTTTTGTAGATTTCATTTTCACTTTAATATTTTAATTTAACTAGTTTTGTATTTTAAATTCTCTATATTTTGTTCACACTTTTACAATTTTAATCTTAATAAAAAAAAAAAAAACCAACAATTTTCCATGCACAAGTAAAAGTTTAAATGCAGTTTATATAATATTTATTAAATTTATTTCAACAAAATTCAATTTTGATTATTCTTTATTTTGTTATATATACTCTCATTTATCGCAATATTAAATATTCCCTACTGGTAACTATTTTATATAGAAATAAATGAAAAATGCTATCAAATATCGTTAATATAAACTATAATCAAATGAAAATTGTTATATAGAAAATTCCAAGTAAGGAAAATCAAATTTATTTCAATTAAATGTCAAAAAAAAAAACAACACAACATAGTTTCATGAACCCAAATTTGTACATATCCTTTCTTTAGCTTTAACTTTGATTATATTGGGTCAGTAAAAGGGTTCAAAAGACAAATGTATAGAATATTATAAAAATGATTTCGTATTTGAATGAAAATTTCCACAGTCGACTTAAGAATAAGAATATTAGTAAAAAATTCTGTGAATAAAATTATAAATAATATGTAAAGTGCCTAGGCTAGACAAAGATTAGAATTATTTCATTGCAGTTTATGTTCAACTTAATTATATGGTTTATTATTTTACCATTAAGCGAAATCTTGAACAAATTGGTGAATTCTAATAAATTATTTTAGAGAATTTCTAGAATTTATGGAAGTTTTACAAGCTAGACATTTTTCCCGGATTTTATTAAAACTTTCGTTCATCGGTGAAATTTAATTCGATATTACGCATCATCCAGTAATTTATAATGAAATTTTTATTTTTGCTCTTTTGTCAATGGAAGAAAAATATTATACTTAATCTAGAATATATTTTCTACCTCAAACCAAAGTATTAGTATGTGACTGAAACACCATATAAGATTGGTTTTCGTGCAGAAGATTTTTTAGAAGTGATAAGAAATTTTTGTCACGTGTTCAAATTTGCAATTTTTTTCTCTTTTATATATAATTTTTTTATTATAATATAATTTTTTTCAGTTTCTATTTTTTTAAGCAAATAAAGAATTGCTTTTATAAAATAGATAAATAGTCTGTCAAATATTAAAGATATTTTTCGGACTATTTAAACGCATTTCAGGAAATTTCATATATTTATGTAAATAAAGTATATGCAAAATTTAGTAAATTACAAAAAAGGACTGTACAGAACTTTGTATTAAATATTGATTTTATAAAATTTCAGTGTAATTTTAATATTTTCGAATTAATATTTTCTTTTAACAAACTCTTTAATGGTAATTTTTTATGGTAATTTTTTACGGAAATAGAAATCAGAAAAAAGGAAAGTAAATAGAAAATAACAACTAATAATAAAGTCATAATAAGAATTGATAATATTGAATATTTATTATTAAAGAATTATTATTAAAAAAAAGTCGTATCTTTAAGCAATCAATGTGTAAAATACAATGTCATTTAAAGGCAAATTTTGATCATTGATTTGTAAAATCTGTATGAATTAATTCAGCACAATAGAAACATGATAACAAAGTTTTCCAAAAAAAATCATTGAAATATAAAGATAGTAATAAGAAGTAGTATTATTAAATTACTGAAAATTGTAATGCAAAAAATCCAAAAAAAAAAAACTCTTGTCAAGATTACAATTGAAAATTTTCCTATACACATTGACACCAATAAACATTTAAAAAATCAGAAAAATATTATTAAACTAAATTAAATTAAATTAAATTATTCCTAATAGCAATCATGTTTGTCGGTTAATATATGTTCTCGGTCATTATGGTCATTGGCTTTTTATGCATCAACAAATATATTCAATTAATAAATTCTTTTATAAACGGGAACCTTCAATTTAATTTTTTTTTGTCATAATACATTGTGGTGATTAATGTAATATATATAACCAGCATAAATTGCTTTAATGCACTTCAACAAGAATCAAATAAGTGCATTCAATATGAAAATTTTATTAAACATAAAACATATTGAATTAATTAATTTTTTTTATTAAAATTGTTTAAAAGTTTGTTAGCTTTCGAATAATTGATGCATATCAGGGTTTTAAATTTATACTCGTACATGAATTGAAATCATTGAGTACTCAGTCCCGTAATAAACTAACTATTAATTTACGTTTACATCAGTTCATAATATTGAACATAAAAACATGAAATCAAATATAATTAAAGTGAATTTAATAAAAATATTTGCCAATGCTTAGAATAATATGATTTTTAAATCAAGTTATACAAGATTATAATTAGTTTTTTTCATAATTTTAACATTAAAAGATCTTTATGTTTATTAGAAATTTTAAATTTTTTAATATTGTTAATATAATATTCTATAATATTATTCATCTTCAAAAAATCATACTATATTTGATTCTATTTTAATTTAAAATCATTTTCAAGAAATTGTAAAATTGTAGTTATATAATTCGATAAAATTTTATTATCTTACTCGTGCTTTCGTTTTGTAATTAATATCAAATTCAATTGACTAGAATAGAATCGTAAATAACTTTATTAGAAATTATTATCAATTTAAAAATAATATTTCTCAATTATAATTTTAATAAAATTGTTGTCCAATTGCAAAAAAAAATTATTATAATATCTTCGCTTAGAAAAGTATTATAAAATTAACGAAAGCACTAGAAATTAATTATAAAACAAACTGTGTTCTAAAGTGAGAAATTCTACAATCTATTAATAACTGAAAATATCTACATATACATAATGTACGTATAAAAAAAAATGATTTATGATTTATTCAAAATACTAGACATCGAATTATTCAATTAAACTTTTTTGAAATGACAATTAATTAATTAAAGATTGTAATTTTGGTATATTAGAAAAATATTCCATTTCCAACTTAATATGTTGGTAAACATTACGTAAGTAATATATTAAGTTTTATTGACGTAAACAAGGAATATTTTTTTGTTTATTAATAAAAAAATTAAATTAATTCCAATAGAAAGTTCTAAAAAATAATATATTATTTAAAAAATTCAATTGTATTAATAAATACATTTACAATTAATAATAAAAATTGATATATGTAGTATAAAAAATACTTGACATATTAGTTTAGCCCTTTTTATTCCAATTAGATTCTAATAATATTTTATTTGAATTACAAATAATTCCTTATAGTTAATAAGTGAACAAACTTTTAATTTATACAACTTGTCATAGTAAGAAATATTTTACACTCAACCATTCATTAATAATTTGCCTTCTAGTCAAGACCATATATCTATGGTACAATCACTATAATATTGCTCCTATTCTATAGTTTCAATTACGTACAATATGAAATATATACGTATATGTATATGTCAATCAATTATGTAAATAAAAAAAATATGTTAAAAACGTGCCTAACATTTATTACGTAAAATTTGATTTGTCAATTAATATATAAATTTAAATTCTAAATAATTGTTTTTCTAATGTTTATTTATGTTTGAACAGCTTTTTCGTTTAGTAAATATATTTAAACTATTTTATAACAACCAATAAAGTCATTATATAATTTTAGATAACAAAAAAAAAAAATTGAAATTGAATAAAATAGTGAAATAAATGAATATTTCGCCTTAATTATAATAATGTACTAATACTAATTTAAATATTTAACTTTAAATATTGTTATCATACTACATTAGGCGAATAATTGTTATGATAATTATCAGGTTGATTTATAATTAGAGTTTTTTTAATTATCAGTTGTTTTTTAAACATTATATAATAAACAGAATTTAATTTTACAAGTAAAAATTTTTTTTTATATATTGAATTTTTGTTTGTGCATATAGATATGTAAATATTTCAAAACTCCAATTTGAAGTATACGCTCAATTCTGTATTTACACAATTTTTGTTACACGATTTAAGGTGAGAAGAGATTTACTAACTGGGGCAAATACTTAGTACAGAAAATATTATAATGTCTATAGTACAAAATATGTATGTTTTTAGGCTAATTTTCTATATGAAAGCCAAAGATTATTTAGGTTTAGAAATATGAAAATATGCAATTACTTTAATTGTAATTTATTATTAAAATAATTAAATTTCTTTACAACAAATATACACCAACAAATTCCTTATCACAGATATTATGTGTTATAAAATTGGCGGGAAATTAATACACAGGACAATACCACAATTTTAAAGTGATTAATTTTAAATATTTTTTTTTATATATTATTTGACATTTTTTCAGATCAAGCGTCAATAGTAACAATGAATGTTATCAAAAATTATGGAGTTACAATAATAATAATTATTACCATATTTTCTAGCTGAGTTAATTTCGTATAAACTCGAAACTTATAAAGTCATGAATAATTTATCAATTAATCTAAAAATCATAAAATAAAATAAGTGTTTCACGATTTTTTTTTATGTATAATTTATAAAATTACCATTTGTGCCAATTCAGAAATATATACTACGTATTTTTGAAAATTTTTTTTTGCCAATTCAGCTACATAAACTTGAATAATTAAATTAATAACACAGCATTGAAGATCATGTGACTAATTATTTTAATTACATTAAAAAAAAAAAAAAATGTTTACTACAAGATAATCATTCACTATAAACTTTTTAAGTTTACTTCAAAAATAACAACACCATTAAAGTATAATTCGTAAATCATTTACTATGTGTTTAAAGTATATACTTATTTTTATGGATCTATAAAAATACTATTTATTAGTCATTTATTTATAAATAAACAAATCGTAATTATTTTATTATTTATATTTTTAAAAAAAAATTTGTAAATTTTTACAAATATTTATTATATAAAAATACAAAACTTTCAAGTTTGTCAACAGCAAAATCAAATAATAATCATAAAAAAAAAAACTAGTTATGAACTTTAATAAAAATATTTATTTTTGTAACCTAATAGCACAACTCCCAACACTTTATCTAAATTCCATTTAATTTGACACAGATATTAATTTATGTTTTATTATTTTTTATTTAAATTAATTTTTTTTTTTTACACAATTTACTATATTGTTTTGTTTAATTAAAAAAAAAGATTTATTTAATAAATATCTTAATTTCCATAATAAATTTTAAATATTTTTTAAACTTTCTAAAAAATCCAAAAAAAAAATTTTATTCAAATCTTTTAAGTAAATATTTTATTTTTAGATTGCAAAATACACAAGAATTTTTTTTCTTTTACATAATATTTTATTTTTTATGAAATTTGATTTATTTTTTATTAATATATGTTTTTTTTTTAACAAAAAAAAAATGAACCCACAAGATACGCAAAGATGTTAAATTATAATTTCCCGCGTAATTAATTTTTTTTTCTATTTAAATAAATATTTATTTTTAAAAAATATCTGACAAACAAAAAATTATTTTTTGAATAATTTTTTTATTTTTCTCGTATTTTTATCTAAAAAAAAAAAAATTTTTTTTTTTATCTTTCGTACGACACAACAACTTCAAACGCTAAAACTTGACTAACTATCTAGACAACATTGATTCACGTTTATAAAATGATTCAAAAAGAAAAAAAATATTATACAATAGTTTTTACTTTTTTGCCAGTAGTTGTTGGTTTATTTAATATATTGAAAAACATGTTGTTCAACATTCCAACTCATTCCTCAATTTTTTTTTTTCTCTGTTTTGACTTTTTGGCCCGTAACGTATTAGTTTTATGCCACTGGTAACTGAAATATTTTTAAGATAAATACAGTATGTGACTAGTAATAATAATATATAAATATTCAAGTTCGTTTTATAAAAGATTTAAAATTATGATCGCATTGATGAAACCGTTCAAATTTTATAAAATATGACACGAAAAAAAAAAAGACGTGTACCCGACCGTAAAGTTCCCGAGTAACTAAATTTGGTTTTTTTTTTTAAAATAAAACAGGTTTTATTTTAATAAAATATAATTTATTTTATTTCTCTTAATATAAATTTGTGAAATATAATGTTGCGCAAAATCGGCATTTCTTGGCAATGGAATTTTTAATACAAAAGGAGTAAAGATTTTGTTTACAAAATTTTATTTCGTTCATTCTTTAAATGATAGAACCATAACCTATCCCAATTGGAAATTTGTGAAACCCTCATCCTTCTTATTTAATAGATTTTCAAGAATTTCTTTATTGTAGATTTTAAATAATTAAATTTAATTAATTTTTTGGTATAATTTATTTAGTTGATTTTTTAGTGTATAAAAAAAATATTAAATGTTTGTTATATTTTTAGGTGAAGAGGAAAGTTTTTAAATTTTGAGAAGACGAGAAAATTGATAAAAAAAAACACGTGGTTCCGAATTTGTAAGTTTTTTTATTTTATTTTATTATACTCAATTTTTAAATTCCGTTCCGAAGAGAAATTTACTGTCAGAGTTGTAAACTATATTTGACTTTACATGAATTGGTTATAATTTTATTTTCCACGATTTTCTTCCAGCATTAGAAACATGAAGGTGGCTCATTTATGAGCAGAATTTTGTATTTTTGTATCATCAATATTTCAAGTAATTTGATAATATTAGTATTTTGACACAATGTCAAAAATTTTCTAATCCATACGATCTATATTTGCACCAAACGAGATTTATTTAACTTAAAAGAGCTGTTTTAAGGAAATTTTACTGCAAATTATTTCTTTTCTACTAATTTTTCAAAGACTTGAAGTAAAAGTATTAAAAAGTTAATTTGTTTGTAGTAAGTGAAAATTACACCTACGACCAAAATTACACCTACTCTTTTTAAGTAAATTAACAAAGACTATATGAAATGTGAAAACCCCATTTAAATGTATATAGTTCATAGGTGGTTTTTAAATATGCGGCACGTTAGTATTTAACCTCGGAAGTTAGCAACATGGATTTCGGTTTTAAATGGAAGTATAATAGTAAAATTATAATCAAATGTTTCATTAGTGAAGGTCTGGAAAAATTGTACAAATAAAAAGCCCATTTTAATAAATTTTAATAAAAAAAATGTGTCGCTAAAATTCACAGTAAAAACCAATTCATTTACACCAAAATCAATTAATTTGCAACAAAACCAATTAATTTGCAGCAACAGCTGTTTTGGTTGGTTGTTTCATTTGAACCAGCAATAACTTAAAAGGCCATATCTACTCGTTCGCTACAGACCATGGAAAACACGTCTATCATAGCGTCCAAAATAAGAACAATTATGAACATCAACTATTATGAACAATTTTCGTTTATTCAGTTTTTTATATTTTCTGTTGTATTTGATGTAATTATGGTGGAAGTGTAAACATAAAACCTTCTGAAAAGGTTCTAAGATAACTTTAAATTTTTTACTTTATAAAATATAAATAATTAAAAATTTCACAAATTTCTGACAGTTTTAAATATTTTAAAATACTTTATTCCTGAATTTAAATTGCAATTACAGCTCAACATTTTAAAAAAAAATATTTTCTTAAAATTACGAAATAAGAATAAATATGAAAATAATAAATTAATATTTAAAAACTAAATTATAAAATTTATGTACGTAGGTATTTACAAAATATTCTAAATAAGCAACTGTATAAGAAGACCGTTGCAATTAAAACAAAAATTTTCCACAATTTCCCTAAAGAAATCAAAATAAAAAAAAAAAAAAAAACAACTCCCATTAAAATCTTAAAATATTCTTTTAGTTTTCCATTTTTCTTATAACGAAATTTTCCACTGCAATAAAAAAAAATTAAATATAAACAAAATTTCCCTAGTTGACCAAGTTTTCATAAAACGATAATGCTCTTTAAAATAAATTGTTTTTTAGTTTTATTTTTCTGAGTTATTTACGAGTACTTCATATAAAAAGAAACCTTAAAAGAATTAAATGACCACTCAACCATTAAGGACACAAATTTAAAACAAAAATATTATTATTTTTTTATTCCATTTTTATGGTCAGATTTATGCATAAAATTTGCTATAAAATGAAAATATATATACTGTTAATGTGAAACAAAAATAAAAAAATAAGTAATGAAAAAGATTTCCTGACAAAAACTATTTTAAACAAATTTTATATCTTAAAAGGATTTCAAATGGACAAAACGACACTTACAAAACTAAGATAATTTTCACTTTATAACCATATTTAAAATTTTATATGCATTGTGATATTTTATGTGCATTGTAGCTTTAAGATTTTTCTGCGTGAAAATTTAGTATTTCGGTAATTTTAAAACTCTTGATTTTGCTCAAAATTATCATATAGTTGAGCTGGCAGCAATTACAAGATAAGAGTGTTTGTTTGCAGTTCAAAAACAAATTTTAATTGTAAAATTATTAAATTTTCGGAAAATGAATAATTAAAACAGAGAAAAAAAAATGCTACCTAATATTTTAAATCATAATAAATGCACATTTCCAGTTTATATACCAGTAATAAATCCTTAGATTTATAAAAATTTTCTTTATTACCGGAAATTATAAGAACTTTGAAGTTAAATAAATTTAATAGAATTTCAAAAGACTGAGATTTTCTTCAAAACTGAAATATGCACTTGTTGCTTTAAGAATTTATATTAGTTTTTTTCTTTTAAATGAAATTAATTCTCTATTTATATTTAATTAGTTTTTAATGTGCAATTTGAATGCAAAATAATTTTAATAGTTTTTGTTATTTTGAAAGAAGGATAAAATTAATTATTAAATAAAATACTTGATTATATTTTAAGAATTTTTATTAAAATTTGTTTATTTATGGATCATACTTTTATGTTGGGTAGAAAAATGTGTAATTAAAAATATGTGAATAATAAAATAGTTGCCAAATATAATTGTCTTTAATAATAAGAAAATTCTTAAATAGTTTTTATTATAAATTGATCAGAATTATGCAGTTAAGAACTCACCTTAAAATTTAGCTCATCATTCTATTCTCGACTCGAGCGAATAAATATTTGGTATGATTCAATTCGGCTCGTTATTAGGAGATGATACTAATTTACCAAGAATGCCATTGCTCACTGGAGTACTATATTATCCATTTTTAAATATTGCTGTTCGCGCTTCCAATATTTGGTCAAATAATCGACAAAAAGCGAATAGCGAAAGAGTTCATTCATGACATGACGAATGTACTCGCTCAATCGTTACTTCTTTTGCAGCTAAATAAATTCATAAACTAGGTGAGTTTGAGACCTAGTTTAATCTTATTCAATTGTAAAAACCAGACTGAACAATACTCAAGGGTGAATATTGTTTCAATCGACCCTTATTAATAAAAATTTTATGTCACTTAATTTATAACATAATTAAAATTAATTGCCATTTTATTTCAACTTCTCAGTGTCTTGTATCTTGTTATTATAATTTGCAGACTTAGTTTGGGATCAAGGATATTTTCTTTCTACTTAACAAATATAATTTAGTGCAACCTTAAACCTTATTTTGAAATTCATCTATTTTATCTCTACTGCTAATTTACAATACATAATTTACATAATAATATTTTTTTATTAAATTATATAATCTTTTTTCTATCTTTTCAATTAACATTCATTTAAAATGAAAATTTCTTTACATTTTCATAAAACGAAATTAATTATGTTTACATTATAAAAAAAAAAAATGGAAAATTATTTTTGATACAGTTTTTTTATACAAAAAATTAAATTGCATTCATTAATTATTCATTTATCCTTTTCAGTTACTAATACATAATATTTTGTATTTATGCCAATTTCTAGCTATATATGTATGTAAAATCTAATAAAATAATGTTTCTTTCATATAGTAAAGTTGACACAAAATTTTCTGTTGATCCAATTTTATTCAAAGGATTTTTTTTTAACTCCCCAAAGTCATTGTATAACGTCTATTAAATAAATAATTTTTTTTTATAGATTCACAAGTAATTTAATATGAAAATTGTATTATATATAAAGAAAAACAGTCGAAGGGCAAACATTTGACACTAAAGAGTAAAAAAGTCACTTTTCAAAAATTTAGATTTTTTTTTTATATGTAAATTGTATTTTATATAACAATTTGGATCCTGCTTTGTTATAGAATTAGAGAGCAACAAAATTTTACTTAAGGATATTTTTGTACTTAACAACAAAATAGAAATCTTAAAAGACATCAAAAACGTTGAATAGAACATAAAACTTTTAAAAAAGTGTTTAGAAAATTGGAAAAATTTAGATATTTTTGTCAAATTTTTCGAGACTATATCAAAATTATTATTTAATTAGCCAATATTACTTAAATTCAAACTTTATTTAACAATTTTAATTTATTTAATTAATTAATAATAAGATATTAATTTATTTATCAAACAAATTATATTAACTTATTCGCAAAAGTGAGGCAAACTCGAGTAGAAATCACCTAACTAATTAAAGATCATTTGGGTTATAGTCATACGAATAGTATAGTGTTTGAATTTTTTGAATTATCGTTTGTATTTTAAAGGACCTTATGAGCAAAAAATAAATATTTCGATGTCTCATTATTGGCTTTTAAAAAAGATTTTCTTATTGTAGAAACAGATTAGTTACACCCAAAACTTTGAATCGTATGTTATTCAAAAATCTATTAAATAATTTAATAATATCACATATGATTGAAGTACTCAGGTGACGATATCCCCCTTACTTTATTTTTATTTTTTTTTTTAAATTCAATAATCTATTAGTTTTCTATATTTTTCCATAAAGTTTCCGACATTTTACCGGATATTTTATATAAACAAATAAGCGAACCTACAAAAATAATATGCATACATCGTGTTATAGTCTATTGAAAAAAAATTGCTAAAAAAAAACAAAAAAATCACAATTGGTGCGCGAAAATTATTCGAAACATTTCCTTTGGTGCACATCCTTCAGTATATTACAAATTTAAAATAACATTATTCAGTAGATGGAGAATGAAATTCTTAAATAAAAAAATTTTTTTTTTTGTTGTTACAACATTTTTAGTCTAGAAAATAATAAATTTATAATTTACAACATGAAAAATTGTAGATAGTTTCCTGTTTTAGTCAGTTTTTTGTTGTTGTCTTATGTTTATAATTTTAAGATATAACAATGTTTCTATATTTGTTAGAATAACCATACATAAATATTAAAATTCTTTAAAAATATTATTTACTTAAAATTGGATTTTTATACCAATAAATGTAAATAAATTAAACTTTAAATTAAAGGTTTTATTTACATTACAAATCCTTTAGTGCAAACCTTCTATAAAATGTAAAAAAAAAATTGTAAATTTACAATTTTCTATTCATATCTGAAAATTACTCGTTTTTTTAAAATGGTAAATAAAGATTTAATTTAGCGAAAAAAAAACCACAATAATATACCGGAAAAAAATGTCATGAGATAAATAAATATTTAACTTCCTTTTTAATTATTTTTATTGACCAAACAAGAATTATAGTTAACTTTTTTTTTAATAGTTTTTCTTGTTTTTTTATATTTATCTCAAAAAATTATTAATAACAGACATTCTAGAAGAATTATAATGTTACAGAAGGATTAAAAATGGGTTTTTAGGATAATCAGATTTATATTACGACAAAAACACTGAAATGCTTTACTAATAGTTTAATATATTTAATTTTCTTAAAAATTTCAGAAAGATATTTTTTTTCATTGCCTAATTTTAGGCGATATGTTAAAAAAAATTCAATATTTTCAAGGTGAGGCAAGTCCAATTACATAAAACAATTTTTTTTTTTTTAAATTGAAGAATATTTGGTGTCTGTCCATAAAAAAGAATTTTTTAGAATTTTTATGGTCCTGTAATTGACTGTTTTTATATATTAGTTTCATTTGCCATCACACTGAAAAAACGTATCGGAAAAATATGTCGAGTTTTACACGTTTTCCAACAAAAGTTATAAGCGTTTGTGGGACAACAAAACTTTATAATTACATCGGCAATATTAGCATCTATTTTGTTATCACCTAGAATATGTAGTAGAATTTACTATTTTTTAAAGAACTTATTCATGCTTTGAATTTTCATCTACATATACAGTTATGATGCCAGATTTTGAGCTCCTATATAAAATAGGTAATTAAAATAGTGTTATTTTTTATCAATAAATATATGCTTAATGGAACTGAAATATTAGCCGTTTAATTAACGTATTTTTTACTAATTAATTAATTTAGAAAATGAAGCAAATCCATTTGGGTATCACAGGAAATCTTTTTCTATTTCTAGGTTAGGTATCACTAACAAACATTATCCACAAAATACATAAATATAGTTTATTTATTTATACCAATATTATTTAATCGCTTCAAAACCTTAATTAACTTGCAAAATAAACGTCTTATTTAATGTTTTATTTTAAATTTAAATTCTTAAGAAGAAATTTATTTATTTATTTTTATGATGTGTCAAATTAATTATGTATTTTTGTCAACAAATTTCATTGTTAGGTCAACATATTAATTAATTTAACCTCATAAAAAAAAATTAAATATCCGTATATAAACTAAAAATTAATATTTTTTTTTGTATAATACAAGGCAAAAACAAAAAACCACAAAACCATTAAAGTAAATATTGACGACAACAAGTTAATCAAAAAAATTTTAATCCGCTATATATTCATCCTTCACCACAACACAACAACAACAAAAAAAGAAAAACCCTACAAAATAAAAATAAGACTTCCTGCAAAAAAATTAGGTTAAATGACAAGAAAAATAATCAGGATTAAATTGCCTTCAGCACAACAAAAAAAAAACAAAAAGACCAACGAAAATACAGAAGAAAAAAATATACACTGTTATCCATTTATTGTCCTATTATTTTATTATGAAAATTATATCCTGAACAATATTGTATATATCCTGTTAGAATTGTATAGTTTGTGTATCTTCCTTTTCCTTTTACATTAAATGTAAAAAAAACCTCAAGGTTAAAATTTGTGTTTTTCTCTGCTTCATTCAGGTTTTTTTTTTTTTTTGTCAATTTGAATTTCCTTTTACGCATTTTCTTATTATTATCCGGCCAAAGATAAAAACATCTTTTTTTTTTTTTGACTTAAAAAGTCTTGAATGGTAAATATTTACCATTCAATTTTTGGTCTTGAACATCATTGACATTTTTTTTTTCATACTTTGTATTATTATTAAGATTTCTAGTTTTCCTTATAAGCTTATCATTTACGTTATTAATGGAATAATTATATGGTACACAAAACATAGATAAAATATATTTTTTTTGTATTTTTAATATTTTCCAATGAAATTTTCTAATTTTTTTTATTTTTTTGCATTTACTGTGGTATATTCAAATGACTTAAGGTGGAAAATTAATACGTATATATTGAAAAAATATTATATTAAGGACAATTCAGGATATTATCTGTGTGGTAAATATAATATAATATCAAATTTTAAATTTTTTAATAAAAAATATATTTTTGTAGAATTTTATTTTATTTTTTTGTCGTGTGTTTCGAATCATATTTCAGTTCCATATATAAAAATTAAGATGAAAATTTATTTCAGGTATTCAATGTATTAGGTTTATGGCGGGAAAAAACGCAATTAAAATAAAATATTAAACTTTTTTTTTTTTTTAGATTGTCTGCAAAATTTGTAAATAATCGTGAGGTAGGTAAATATTAAAATTAATTATTCTTAATATTATATATAAAGGGAAATTCCGACTTTCCATCTTCGATTCAATTTAGATTAATGGAAAAGTTAAATACTAATTTAATTATATAAAATTAACATCAAATCTATTAACATATACATGGCCGATTTTACTAACAATTTACAGTATAATTAGTAAATGATAAAAAAAAAAATATTTCCACAAATTTTCTACTATTTATAAATAATTTCCCCCAATATTATTAAATTTATATATACAATCTCTTAATTACTTATATTGCGAATTTTCACACAATATCAAATATACTTTTACATAGTTACTTAAATAATTTAATAAAGGAATTTCATATTATCCTTTTTAAAATTACGACAATTTTATACCTTACTGTCTGAGGTGGTAAGCCAAGTGTTTATATTTAAATATATATATATATATTGAGATAGAAACTAAAACATTTAATGTTGGAACAGACGGATGTCGAAAGCTTTTTCATTATAACCATGTATACTACAAAATACAACTTCCTTTTTTATATATATACATACATATTATTATAGTTGAATGTATAGATCTTAATGAATTTTATAAATACTTTTGAAACCGTATCCTTTGATGGTATTAAATTAATTGTTGCCAACAATTGTGTAGTTCTTATACCAAAAACAAATACATTTTTTTTTTTCTTAATTTACACATTTTGGTATTTTCCAGGATAAACGTTTATGTTAAGGATATATTTTGGTTTATTCTATGGGAAGATTAAAAATATTTGTAAATTACAGGTAGATTACACATAAAATAAATTTTTTTTTAAAAAAAAGTTATTGTCTTTTTATAAGAATTTTTCATTACGAATTTTTCCGGATCACCTAAAAAATATTAATCTCTTTTAGTATACGACATATTTTAATTGTAATAAAATATTTACTTTTTTTGGCAATAATTTAGTTGGTATTTTGTAATAGATTTGGTAAAAAGGTTTGTTGTACGCGATCTACTATTTAGTATGGAAAAATGTTTATTAAAGTTTTTCTCAAAAATATTAACATCGAATATATTTTCTCATAATTTAACTTTTTTTTTTAATTTTTAATTTAAAATTTTAAGAAAATGTTGCAATTTTACTTAATCAGATAATGGATTTCAGAGAATCTTAAAATATGATGAAATTTCTAATATGAATTGAATTGCAGCATATTTTGGAAAAATTAGGGAGAGACCTAGATCTTATTCACAATTTGAATTGATAATCTATGCTAGACTTTTCAGAATTGATAATGAATTTTGATTAACAATGTATTGTTACCGATTCAGGGTTTTCAGGATTATTTCTCTTTGATGTAATTTTCATGGATTATAATGTAATTAAAATATTTTACGACTTCTGGTTACTGGAAATTTAAACTAACAAATAGCTTAATTTATATTATAAAAGCTAATAAGCTTTACGGAAAAAGTATTATTAACTAAATTCCTGCAATTTAATAACATGCAAGTCTAATAAACTTTTAGATTTTTATTAAAACCGTATATAAATACATATTTTCTAGCCGCAACGTAAGTTTCATAAAATTGAAACTAATTCTATTCTTATAATATCGCGATAAATTTCGCCTCGAATAATTACCATTATTCCTTCTTTTTATAGATTTTTTATATGGCGGCATAATCGTTGTTTTTTTATATATATATTTAGAAAACGAGTTTCTTTTATCCTTTAAATTATGATAAATATGCTGCACGTGTTTCTATAACATTTTTTTTTTTCACTATACCTTTATTGTGTCCTGACTTAGGGGTTAAAGGACTAAAAACCTTGATAAAATGTATAAAATTTTTCTGAAAATGATGTAAGTCTGTATATATTTTTTTTTTTATCCTGGTATAGTAAAGTCAACGCGAAATTTCAATTTTATATCGAAATGAAAATAAATGACATTTTTTTTCCTCGTTGGAATATAGGATATTATTAATTAATTTACGATTTTCCATTTTTATATTAAAGGATATTAATACAGCAACAACAAAAATGGTTTGGATTTGTAAAAGAAAGGTGGAAATAATGAAAATTAATTGATAATATTCCTTTTTTTTTTTAAAAAAGAGGAAAAAATTATCAAAAATTCTGATAATTTATAGGATTTTCTATTGATTTTTATTAAAATAATATTTCCGGTTTTATTTTTAATAAGATTTTTTCAGAAAATTTAACACAATACGATACGAAATAGAGTATAATGAGAAAAAAAAAAGGAAAATTGGAAAAATTTCCTTATTGGGTAATAATAATGAAAATATTTTATATTGTATATTTTAATAAAAAAAAAAATTGAAATTTTGCATCGTTGGTAAAACGTGAGAAAACCTGAATGAAAACAAAAAGAATATCAATGAAAAGGGTTATCAGTGTTAGGGTTGTTTTATAGGGTACGGACTTTAGATACATTATTTTATTTTAGCATATTTGTATATATCGAAATCATTGGGTACAAAAGAGTTTATTAAAATAATATAAATAACTTTTGAGATTTACGTAGAGTTTTTTTATGTACCAAAATTGTTTGATGCAACAAAGTGAAATTTGAACAATTTTTCTGCACATATAATTTTTGATATTAAAATTCTTCGATATATATTTCTAATTCTTAAAATAGTCCTGCATTAAAAACATATTTAATACATTTCAAAAACAATTTATCCACACCAAAACATATATCAGGGTAATTTTCTTCAAGTTAATTATAAAATAAAGAACATTAACTCAACAAAAAATCAACATAAAGAACAATATTCTCACAAAGTTAACAGACAAAAAGAAATATGTCCTTTTCCAGTCATATTAAAATTGCCATGAATTAATTTAAAAAGGACATACTATAGTTAACCACATTGTACAAAGTGTAGAATGTGCCAAGAATTTTTAAAACTTTTTTTTTTTGTATTTAAAGAAGAAAAAGCGATAAAAGGACACTACTTATAAAAGTTCCAACTAACACAAAAAAAAATTTATTTATTTAATATTATTAAATGAGTTATAAATCTCTAGAGAGTGGTTTGCTAAAAAGAGGAATATTATGCTTTCACTTCCTGGAATATGAATTGACATATTTGTCTAAGGACATATGCAATATTATATAAAGAAATTATTTTCCGGGTAGGCAAATCTTTTTGTGTTTATGCAAAGCATGTTAAGTATGTTCGAACGTATCTTAAGGATATAGTTCTTAATAAAATTTAGTTATCTATAAAATAAATTTAAATTCGTGATTTATACAAAAAAAAAAAATATATATAACTTTATTGAAAATTGTTTCTTTTTTTTTTTAAACATTTTTTTTAGGGATACTAGGATTGAAAAGGATATAAAATAATGGATAAGATCAAAAAATCTTATTTTATGGTAAGTAAATCAAGTGCAAATGAAAATTATTATTTAAACGAAATATTAAAACGTGGTGCGGATATTATTATCTCTTTTTTTTTTTTTATTACTGGTGGTGGTGGTGTATAAAGTAAGTGAAATAATTTATTTATGGGCGTTCGTGCAATTTTTCTAAGATGAATTTTTATTTTATAAAATTTATTACTAGATGGATTTTTTGTTGGTAGTATAAATGTGAAAAGGAAATAAGTTTACGTGGGTAGAAAAAAATTTGTAAAAGTTTTTTCTTATAATCAAAACAGGAATTTTGAAAAGTAATCGATTGATCTTTGAATACTGACGAATATTATTTTGCTATAAATTTGTAAATAAGTTTGTTAGAAATTAAAATTTAATTTTTTTTTATAAATTTAAATTATGATGGTAACAATATGAGCTATGAAATTAAAGGTATACGTGCAGACAATGGGAAAATGTGTACAAAATTTTCCAAAATTGCTGACAGGAAAAAGTTTTTTCATACATACTAGAACTTTACGAAAAAATATTTATACTCACGTTTAAACAATAATATTTTACTTGTAATTACTTTCGGAAAATAATATGTTTCTATTAGCAAGAAAATCTTTCAATAGTTATCCAATCAAATTAACAGATTTGAAAATCAATGAAAAACTTTAAAGATATTGTTTGCACAGGTTCTGATTTCATATTTTACACTAAATCCATATATTATGTAATTCTACTAATTAAGTTAACTCGTTTTTATTATTTACTACTTGATAGAGAATATAAATTTATTAGAATATTTTCTAATACACATATTGAAGTTAAAGATTTATTACATTGTAGAATGAGTTAATATTATTATTATCGCTCAACGTGATCCGTCGAAACTAAGGGATACCACAGTACCATATTATATGATCAAAGAGGAAACTACGTGTTGCTTTTTTCAAATAACTTGGTTTTTTACATTTTTTTCCCCTATTGAAAATATTGAATCCTGTAAGGATATTATAGTTATTTTTATATCGACAAAGTCAAATAAGTTTTATTTTCAAATAGATAAAACGAAATAAATTTAAGATAGAAAAATTTTTAGATTAAGTTTTTTTCTCTTTAGATTAAAAAATAAAATTTATAGAATGAATTAAGAACTTCTCGCTGTAGTTCTTTTCCGAAATTGATAAAATTTTATTAAAGCTGTAAAAGGCTGACAAAGTTAAATTATAATTAAATATTTTATATATTAAGGATATGTGAAAATGGATAAAAAATATAACTTAGATTTATTAATGAAAGAATGAACCGGGATATGACAAAAAAAAGAGAATACGTACGAATAAAATATATGTCTGGTGAAAAATGCTTATTAATCTATTTTTATTATATTAAAAATTATAAAATTTTGTTGTAATTTTTTTAGGGACTTAATGAAGTTATAAATTAAGCTCGTTGTTCATGCTATTGAAAGTGTTTGTGTAATTGAACTGTAGATAAATTGCAGATATTGTAGAAAATTCAAAAATGTGAAAATCAAATTTTAAAATTTTATTTTAATTACAGATTTAATCAAACTTTAGTTAAATGTTTGATTAATATTATTAAAATGAAATTAATTTTAACATGCAAACAATTTTTTTTCAGGCATAGAATTCCTTCCGACTGATATTTAATCATTTTTTTTGGCAGAAAGATTATTTTGTAGAGAAAACATGATACATATATGTATTATGTTCTACTAAAAAAAATTTTTGTTTTTTGGCAGAATTTTTTATAAATTTCATAATTTTACATTTTTAATTTTTTTATCAGACATTTTGGTGTTGAGCAATTAACTTAGATCAAAAAAAATTGTAGTCCTATTCGATTTACGAAATAATTTTAATATAAAATTTTCTCAATTTCCGTTGATAGAGTAATCCTTAATTTTAAAAATGCAAAGCTTATTTTATTGTATATTACTCGTGAGAGTCTACTTGAAATAAATTTTACTCGTCTACTTGAAATAAATTTTTTTTGTACCTACTATAAAAAGTCTAAAATAATGTAATTTATTAGACTACAATCAAAACTTCATTTTTTTCAGTGTAAAATATTTGTTCATATGAATGTATTCTTAGGGCTTTTATTTTATACCATTTCATCCAAGACTTTCATCAAGTTTGCCTATTTTACGCCAGATGTCGGTAACTAATATTTAAAAAAATTAATTCTGATGCTCGAGATCTAGTTTTTATAATATTACTTAATACATATATTCTTATTCGTAGACTTTTGACCGTTAAGGATTAATTAATTTATTTGTATTAAAAAATAAATTAAATAATTTTGTTTAATTTACTTTTGCCCGATTATATTAATTCATCCTTACAGGTATACTTTTTAAACAAATGAGGATTGGGATAGGGATCAGAATTTGTTTTTTTTTTCACAATTGTAAATGTAATAATATTGAAATTTAGGTTAATTAACTGTGGAGCAGTTATTAACCTAAATTTCAATATTAGGGCATTTAACTGTGGACAGCGTTTTTTTACATTAAATTTTAAAATTTTTTATTGATTAATGATTATAAATTATTACTTAATCAAAAGTTAAAAATAAACCGATGGACTCGGACAAGAAACTTCAAAGATAGATCAAAATTTGTAGACCTAATTTAGCGATCGAAATAATTAAAATGACGATGGGCTGGACATATTGCCAGGCTACAAGAGCAAAGCAATAAACTAGCATCAGAAGAATAACAGAAGAAAAATTGGGAAACAGAAAAAAACAAAATCGCGCAAAACACCTGGGGGAGGCTTTTACCCAAATTACATGATATGATAGATAATTTCGATATAAACATAAAAGTAACCAACATTACTTTAAAAACTAGAATCATATACTAATATTTATTGGATAAATTTAAATTTTCTCTATTAATTAATTGCTTATACAAACAATGAATTTCAAAAACAAATAAAATAAGGGTTTTATAAGCTTATAATAATAATAATAATTAGTTAATCATCTAACAGAAAATTCAACTACATTAATAATAATAATAAAAATAATAAAACTTCAATCTTGGAATCATATGTCTATAATACAATAAGATAAATTTTGCTGTAAATTTTAAAGCTGCCATAAAGTGTTATTTTATATTTAATCAGTAAGATTTAATATAAATTTAATTTTGATGATAATAAAATAAGTTTTCTTTCCCAATTTTTTCTTATGGAAGGTAATAAAAATAGAAAAATTTGTAATTATTAAAATATTGCATGTTTATTATACCCAGGATCATTATATACTATCTAATTTTTTTTTAGTTTTTAAAAAAAAGACTAATTACTTGATTTCGTTCGGTTTTCATAATTAGTGTATATAAATAATAATTAAATTCAATTGGCAAAGCTTCAATTTATAAATTTGTATTCCGATATTACATGGAACTCAATAAAATATTATCTTAATAACTATTTTTTTAATTTCTATTTTATTTATATTTGCTCCATAAAATATTGAACGTAAATTGTTGACCACATCATAGTCCCAATAAATGAATATAAATAAATCTATAAGTCCAATTAGTTAATATTTCAATTAATATTAGATATAACTCTTTATTTAAATTTTTATTATCTTAAATCGATTTTTTTTTTTTAATCATTTAAAGCATTAATTTACATACATTTTAGTGAATTCCTATATATATTTCTGTCTGTTATCATAAAATTAAATTTTTTCGAGTTTTCGGAATATATTTCATAAACAATTCCGGCAAAATGTGTTAAAACCGACAATAAAACTAAAATTATGCGAGTTGTAATTATGGATAATAAATTTTGTTTTTCAACTTTTCTTTATTTAATATTTTGTTTCACTAGAATTGCTATTAAGACAAAATTTATATCGTTCAATTATGCAGTTTTTTCTTTAACTGAAATAAAAATTTTAAATTTGCTTTTATTTCTTGCCTGTCGGCGGCAAAATTGAGTAATAATTGGATCAAAAGTTCTTGTTAACTTGTTATATTTACAAAAAATTAGATAACAAAGTATGTTTTATTTCATACAATTAAAAATTTCTATCTATTAAAGTATTAAAACTACTGTCATAAGGATTTACTATATTAATTATTATACAAAAACCAATTAAAATTAAGATTTTTATGTTTACGATTATAATTAAATTTATTAAATAATTCGAACTAATAAAGATAGTGTTTTGGAAAAAATTGTTATATTAACGAAATATACAAAATATAAATTGTAATCATTGCTAAATTGCTAATATAATTACTAATAATTTATTTATAAAAAATTATTTCATAATATAATACATTCCACTATTGGAAATGCTAGAAAATCTAGAAGAAGAGTTGAAATTTATAGCTGAAACTGTCATACAGATGTTAGGCAAACGCCTGTATACATCATTCAAATTGCAATATTGAACATTTTCATATTGATTTTATTTGTACATTGAATTATGATCAAAATATATTTCCAGAGTACAATTTATTATTTCTTCCCGAAACTTTGAAATGAAATATTTATAAACAAATATTCCGGAAATCATAAAAATTAATTTATAAAATCTATAATTCATTTTATTTTTAATTAATGATAACAAAATATTTCCTTGTCCATTTCCATTAACAAACTAATAGATAAAGTCATTATATTTTAGATAACTATGCATTTTTTTTTTATATTACGTATTAACAAATAATTTCATCACCTCCGCAATATTTCGAAAACTTATGAGCTTATAAAAGTCTTAATACTTCCATTAATCATAGAACGCAACGGGTGTTCATGTTCGTTTATATTTTCGTATTGTTTTTTATAGCCACAATATATATGTGATATTAAAATTATTTCATCTATCCACAAAATAATATGCAAAAATAAAAGCCGCAAAAAACTTAATTTGTTGCAGTGGGCGACTATAGTGTTCTATGTTATTACCCAAAAGGAGAAAGGTTACATTTCAATTGACAAAGTAAACAGCAAAGACATTATAAAACAAATAAGTAAATTTTACTGTTATTATCTGTAGAGTGTCACAGCATTAATATGCATGCTTAAATTTATAATTTTGACCTCAACCTTATAAATATCTTAAATTGCTAAAAAAAAACAGAATTCTTTTAATGAAAAATGCTTCTATTTGCATATAAATTGTGTTTAAATAACAAGTGCCATCGCAGAAGCACCAAAGCAAATTAATTCAATTGATTCTACAATAATTTTATTTAATAATTTCAATATAATTTCTTTATTCTGAATAATAAAAGTACTTAAATTTATTAACCTTAGATAGCGCAAATAAACTTATGCATTCTATAAATGTTAGTTTTCTTTCAATTTCTGTAATCATGACAATAATTATTTTTACGTCCTTGGAGGACTTGTTTCAAATATATAGAAAATGTAAAATTTAATAACCTACGAGTATATAGGATAATAATACACATAAATTTAATTTTTTATAACTTTAAACTTTAACTGCCGAATGGTGGATCCATTTAAAATAAAATTTATAGACAATATAAAATTTTTTATTCGTTTAATCTATAAATTGAAATATCACTAAAATATATCTTAACTTGTAATTTAATGTTTTAACCAGATAAGAATTTATTTTAAAGCACTCTAGAAATTAAAATTAATTTAATCCATTATGCAATGATTTCAAATTTCCTTTTAATAATTTAATTAAACATTAGGATAAATAGTATTATTTGCGATGAGTGCATTAGTAAATTAATTATTTTATTTTGTGAAGATATTACAACACTGTTTTGTAAAATGATTAATTTTATTAGCCAAAGTAATAATTTTAAGAAGTAATTAAATTAAGTTTTTATTATATTAATTATAGTTAGCGCAGAACTTTCAACACTTTTGCATAACTAATCCAAAAGATACTTCAGCTTAAACTAATGTATAGAATTCAATATCAGTCAAATTAATGAATAAATATTTAAAAACGATTTTATAATAAATACAAAAAGGTAGTAATTGCATTGCAGATGATAGACTCTTCCAGACTGAATAAAATATATTTGTTTTGGATATTAGAAATTAATTCAATTAAATACTTCACTAAGCTAACAAGTCTCTTATCCAATAAAAAGATCAGTTTTTATTAAAATAAAAAAAATTAAAACCAATTAATTTTCAAACTTGTATAAAAACTTGCCAGCACAGATAAATCGTGATAATTGATTTAGACTTGGAAGAATTTTTTAGTACAAAAAAAAACACTTTAATTGTTCATCAATATTAAATTTATTAATTGATTGCGATTTAAGATATTTCAAATCAAATACAACTTTGTAGTGTTAGCAATTAAACTTACTGAATTACGATTGCTGTTAGTTAAAAAACAATTATTTCTTATATATATATATATGTAGAACATGTAAAACCTCAGTCATGAGTAATTTTAGTAATCTTATCCTACTTGTAATAATGATAATTGCTATTAGTTTTTCTTACTGAATTTATATATTATTTTTTATTTTCTTAAATTTCTGTAATAAACTAATTTTTTGTAATTATAAAATATTGGTAAGCAAAAACAAGCTACAGACTTTAATTAATTTTTGTTTATGAGTTTAGAATCTAAAAAAACTATTTTAATCGAAAAATATTTTATGAAAACCATTTAATAATTTTTTTGTATTATTAATATATTAGTTAATCTTTTAGCTAAATATGCAATTAGTGAAATATGATCTAACGATCATTCTAAAGTTTAATAAACATTTACCAAAATATTCAAAAAAAAAAATTAAATATCCTGCAGTTTTAATTAAATAACTAAATAAATAATTATTCTATCGCGTGAAAGGATGCAATTTTGAATACTTGATAAATCATAAAAGTAATTTTTTTTAAAAATAAATTATTACACTAATATCAATCATGTACTAAAATATTGATATATTTTAATTAACTGCAGGCAAAATATCAATATAAATAATTCTTAATAAATTTTTTTCCAAATATTTCAACTTGTTACAAAACTTCAAGATAACATATCGAAAACAATTAACATAAATCAAATTACATTATTCGCCTACATGAATACCACATGTAAGTTTTTTTTTTATTTTACAATTAGATCTAAAAAATTATATTAAGAAATTTATTATTTTCATTCTTACAAATGAACAAAACTGGACATAATTGATTTTATTTAATTAAAATTCATAAAAAAAATAACAAATTAAATAAAACTTAAAGTTTCATATTAAATAAATTTATTGATTTTTTATTAAAAAAAAAAAAAATTTTTCCAATGGGAAGGCAATTATAGAAATGATAAAAATTGTATCAATTTGTAAGTTGCTGTTATTAAGTAAAGTTGTGACATTATATCGTTTCTTCTACAAAACAACATATTCGTTGCTATGTTTTTAATCCATAAATTCATAATAAAAAAAACAAACTTCTATCTAACTAAATAAAAGAAGTTATTTGTAATAAAATAAACTGTGAAAAAATGAATAAATAAATAGTAATTCAACTTGTTACGCATTAATTATATAAATATATCGTGTTACAACAAAACTTCTGCAAATAAGTAAACATTTTGTTGCTTGTGTGGAACGCCTAAAGAATTTTGATTTATATTTTTAGAAAAAATATTAACTGGTCGAATATGTATTAAGTTTTACTCATATGTACTAAATTTTATTTATTTCTGACATTAAATATTTTTCATAAATTTGAATTTATGTAATGTAATAGGAAAATAAATGGCAGAAATAATCGAAATGATAATTTAATTTAAATAAATTAAAATTAAAAAAATCTTAATAATACACTGAAAGAAACTAAGACACGAAAAATTTTGTAGTATAAGTATATGGCTACAAACAAACTTTAAACGTCAAAAATTTAGACTAATTAAAGAAAACATTAATTTTGTATATTCGAATTTTACAAAATTTATTTTTTTTGTAGCCAAAAGCTCACTAACTACAATAATGTTATCCCCTCCTTCAATTAAACCAAGACGGGTGTTAGCAAATTATTACAGAAGAAATTGCCTTAACACCATATTATGATAAACTTTATAACTCGTTTAGTTTTTAATGCTTTACTGTGATGTATCGATCAGTATTTGAAACTCTAACTAAATAAGTTGTGTTATTATTAAATTGCTGCACCTCATTATGCTAAGAAGTCTTTTATACAAAAAAAATTATCCAAGTAACAGTTTTATCACTATTTTATTTATGAAAAAAAAATTTATTTTAATAGTTTTTTTTACGCTATTTTTTTAATCAAAATGTTTATGGTAATTTCTATAAATTAATTTTATTTATTACTTAATCAGTGTAAAATAGTAAAATTATATAAAGAATAAATTGTAGGAATAAATTAAAGAATTCTATTCAGTTGCTGACATATTCACATATCTGGAAATAAGTATTTAATTATCTTGGAAACTTGTAGATCAAGTAAAGCTACTTTTATTAAGACATTTACTTAAATTTTAATATTAATTTTTTTAAAAATTATTTCTTATAATTGAAAACTTCCTAACTAATCTATAAATCAGACTTTTGAATTCATATTTCAATTCTTAAAATCCTTGCTATATTAAAATTCTGCCATTAATATCAATAAATTATTGCGACCATTCGTCACACTTCCTAATTTTCTTTGAGCACAAAACATAAGTCCATATAAACAAAAACTAATATTTTACGTAGATTTGAGGGATGTTTTTTTTGTTTTTATTTGATAATTGTACCGTACAGAACATAAAGTTTGGTGGCGATAACATTATTTTTATAATGAGTACAAAACATAATATTAAAATGGAATTTTTTTGAATATAATAAATTATTGTAATTATTACCAAAAAAGAATTTGACGAAAAACCATTAATTTTGTGATCGGTAGCTAATTCATAATAGTAAATTACGTACAATTATTACTCGCAATATTTATTACATTTATTTTAATAAATTACATCATGTTAGTACGTAATAAATCTTTAATAAATTTTCTTGATAACATAAAAAAATCAATATTTTTAATATCAATCAATTTGATTTTAATATAATCCTCTTGTGTACACAAGCGCTTTTAAGAAAAACAAAAGTGTTAAGTGACGAACCTGATTTTTCAAATATATTTATGATTACGTATTTGTGACAACAGTAATATGTGATTTACATTAACAAATATTTTTATTTTATTATTTACAAATGCAAAACCGCGAAACATGAGTCTTAAAATAATTTTTTTAACACATTTAACAACATAGCGAGCAACACTTCCATATTTTGTCAATTGTCGTGAAATGATTGGTTTTTTTCGCTTTGCAAACACTGCACAGCTTGCTAACTATTGTTAAGTATTATTGAGAACTTATCGAAATCAATTCTATGTGATTGATTCGATATTTTTACATTATGTGATGGAAAATGTAAACTAAAGTATTACACGTGTTCACAATTTTAGCATATGTATTCTATTTAATGGTAGTTTATGCGGTCGTATTTCGAAGAAATCGTGTTTAGTTTAATTTACCTATATTTTGAATTGTATTTTGCTAAATTTTGAAAAAAAATGTAACTTTCTATCAATAATATTTTATTAATACGTTTCTGCCAAATCAAAACTTGCACTGTTATAATAACTTTTTATAAGTACTTAAATATAATAAATATATTTTCAGTGCTACAAATTTAATTAAATGATCAAATATGTATATAAGTTAAATGCTGATTATATCAATATTACTTAAAATTGTAAAAAACTTTATGAACAGCAGGTAATAATTTATTAATTAAAGTGAAGAATGAAATTTAGATTTAAAGATAATGAAGCAATTAATTGTTGTAAATGAAAACCGTGATAGTATACTAGAAAACGTATTATGTAGATTTAATTTTTTTATTTATATTCAGAATCATAAAGTACACAACAGATAAATAATAAATGTATAAATATTTACAAGCTCTAATAATTATAATTTATATATTCCTCTATAATTTTGTAACCAGGAGCGATTATAGTTTCCTTTGTAAAGAAATCATTACCCGCCAAAGTGTAATTTGTAAAGGGAACTGCAAAAAAGTGAGTTATAATCGATAAAAATCAGACACCCACGGGTATATAAGAATATTATTATTTGCAGATTAAATCAGACCCGCTGGTAAATTATTGATTAGTTACTAAACAACATTTTAGAAAAGAAACATTTGTATTTATCATGGTAGAGATTTGGGCTAGTAATGATAATAATTTTATTGATGTTAAAGACAGAGAATTAATAAAAATTTTATAAAAACATTTCGTGCACTTTATAGCAGATCGCGTCCATGGCAAGTCTGATATTTTTGTAGCAAAATATGTTAGAAAATGTCAGTACACCAATACCTCGCTATACGGCCGCTCTTTTTACGGCTTTTCGCTATAACGGCCTACTTTAATTGCGGCAATTTTTCGATTTACGGCCCAAAATGTTTCGTTATACGGCCCAAAAATAAAACAAATGGAGAAAAAAATATGTACATATTTTAATGCGTTGCCGCTGCAGTATATAATAGTCACATAAAAGTTAATATTCTCGTAAGTAGAAGTGTTTATATACATATTTGTTTGCGATTCGTTATACGGCTTTTCGCTTTGCGGCCAACTTTCCCGGAACGTATCTAGGCCGTAAAGCGAGGTATTGGTGTACAGAATATTTTAATTCGACTCATATGAAAGTACTAAAAATACTTTCTTAAAGTTGTAGTCCTTTTTTTATAGTTTTATTTTTCAAAATTTATTAAATACAATCTTCATTAGACACAATTGAATTAATTATATTTTTCTCTTATTTTATTTATTTTCTTTTCGATCCACCCAATTTATTTGGACATCTTGTATAATTTTCTTCTAAATTTTTGCCAAACTGAACAAGTTCTTTTAAATTATTACTGAAAACTGACCACGGGCAAAATATATTAATTAATTTTCATTACATGAATCTTAAATGAAATATATACATTTAGTTTTCAGTCTATTTAACAACTAAATAAGTTGTTAATCTAGATTTAAAGTAATTACAAAATGGGAGGGTATAATTGGGTGAAAGATTTGCAATTATTTTTGAGATATTTTTTAACTACCTTGTTAATCGGATTCATTTACTTTAACTATCAAATTTATCGTTATTAATATTTTCATAATTATTATTCGATAAAAATTAATCAGATTAGAGTTTTTTTCGTAGGTGGAGTTTCGTTGAATATTGGGCGTACACAAAATTTTTATGTTTCTATTGTTTTAATATTGGTTAGCATTTAATAATCAAATTAATTTGCCGATTCAATTTTTAATCGATTTCTTTCAGTCATAAAATTGACGTAGTATTGTATTAATGACAAGTATAAGATTGAATTATCTAGCTATATTGGATTTTAAATCAGTAATCAAAAATATAACCTGGTTGTTTTATGAACCCAGTGTTTATTTAATTAAACTATTAGTTAAAGCTGAAAAATTTGTTTATTTTTTTAATAAATTTACTTATTTTTTGAATTATGTAAATTTTTTAATCATTAGTCATGCATTTTCTATTTCAATAACCAAATTACTCATCACTGTCAAAAATGAAGAAATTTGTTTCATTATCTATTAACCATTATTTAAGATATTTCTGCACAATTTTTATTTTTATTACATATACGCAGATGAGCTCGAAACTGTTACATCATTCACTTTTCTATGAAATTCAATAAAAATTTGTGTAATAAGCAGATGATGTAATTTAGTCCAATTCACTTTTTAAAAAAAACTGGTTCAAGAGTTCATTTAAAAAATATTTATATATATATTTTATGGTGCGTTTTCAATTATCTTTACCATCATTTTTTTTATTTTTGTGGAGCATTAAGTTCATTAAAAATATAACCACGAGTTTTTTTTTATAGCTTTTTAAAATATAGCGGTTCAGTTAAAGAAATCATCTTTGATTTTACTGCAAAAATTGGTAATTAAATATATTTATCAGAGAAGTGAAGTTTTTTATGACTTGTGTTCCATTCTCTTTTTTTTTAAAATTTTGCGGTAATTGTTTTTTTTTTGTTTGTTATTATTACCAAGTGAATGGTTTTTGAAGAAATTCTCAGACGCATTTACTGTATCGTGTGATAAGTGGGTGATAACAAACAATACGATGAAAAGGTAGACGAGGAAGTTAAAACTATAAGCACGACTAAATTATTAAAAAAGAAGATGAAGAAAGTTGGTCATTAAATTAATAAATATTATTAGTTTGGGATTAAAATTTAAACAACAATATTTATATAAAAAATGTAGTTTAAGATGATCGCCGATCATTTATCCCAGACATGTTTATGTAAATATTACTTAATTTTTGCTGTCACAATAAATTTCAATAAAATTAATCTATATTTAAATTCGAACATAAATATATTGAAAGCTACTTCATATACAATTATTACATTTTGTGAACATAATGAAACTATATTATGAAATTATTATTAATAATCATTGTTAATTATTAATATTTTCAATTATACTTCTTGTCAACATTATAACAATAATTATTATCATTCACTTTTTAAGTGGCAATATTCAATAATAAAATTATTCAATAATAAAATTAAAATATTTTTCAAATTATGCTTAGAAATTTCAATTACACGACAACAGTAGTTACAGTTTAGTTTTCTATAGAGAATGAAGTTTACAAGACAAAATCAATAGCGCAATAAAGCTGGTCATGCTGCATAAATGTGTAATAAAAAATAGTTCAAAATAATACAATTAAATCAAAATAGAAATATTTTATATTACGCGACGATACGAAGATTTACACAGCTTCAGGTTGACGTCGATGCTAAATTTATAAAAGAAGTTTTTACCGATCGACAGATTAATTTTCATTATAGTCTCAAATAATTTTCACTTTAAAAGTTCTTTAAATCGAAATTCTCAAAAATTCGTTAATATTTTGTATAATTTTATTCTCGAATAAATATAAATTTTTAACTATTTACTTCTTTTTTATTTCAATAAACATAAAAAATATATTGAATTTTAAATCAACTTCATGCAATTTTTAATAAATTATGGTGTATAATGTTTAACCTCAGGGTGCTATTAAAATTCTGTTTAGTATAAAATGAATAGAATAAATTTAAATTATTTACATTATCTGTGAATGGACGCATCTTTAGTCTGACCACAAAACTACTAGAAATCTCCACAAAAAGATTTTTCTTGTTTTAATCGGAAAATATTGAATTGATATACGTTTCTTAAAACTTTAAAAAAATATCAGTTGATTACCAAATACAATTTCTCAATTAAATTAGAAACTTTTGTGCAGATTTAATAAATTTTAGATATTTTGTGATCAATTAAGAAATACATATTTATTTATGCAAATTAAATAAATAGTTAAGCATAAAAATAGTTTTGTATGATAATTTTTCATTATAAACAATTTTCCATATTAAGAAAATTTTGTAACTGTTATGTATTTCAATAATTATTATTGGAGACCAATTTCATAATTTTTAATTTATTTGAAAATTTAAATAAGTCAAATTTTTCCATTCTGTATACAGTCGCAGAGAAACTACTTGATGTCGCATCATTATTACAGTCGCAGAGAAACTTCTTGATGTCGAATCATTATTACTATGTAAATAAAATCACAGATAACCAATTATTATTAATTTTCAGCTTCCATTTAGGATAAACTGGTTTTTTACAGTATATCTGTTATTTATCCCTGTCTACTGGTCTAGTAATAAGTTAGAACTTTATAAATACTGATAATTTATTTAATTTCGTTAATTGTACATGTTGTATTCATTACAAAATTTGTATGTTCATGTTTTTCTAACATTCCCATTTATATTTCATCTTTGAGTATACAATAAAACTAATAAATCTATATCCTATGTGCTGAACATCGACCGCAGAAGCTTTCGTATATTTTAATAAAACACAGTTGACAGAGAATATTAAAACAGAATACATAGATTTTATACATTCAACATTATACATTTTAGTAATTATTGGTTTGTATAAGTCTCACTAAGACGTGTTTCACTGCAGGCAGTATCAAATGATTGATTGTAATTTATTAGCTTAGGATACTCATCATGTCTAGAAGACATTTAAATGCAATTTAAGTCGAAGACTTGATTTATATGATCCAAGAAATAAAACAAATCCTTTATAGATGATTTTGTCTTAATTTATGAAATTTTTAATTAGTAATAATGAAGAGAATTTCAATGTTGTTTACATTTTTATATTCTTGTTTACAGTTCAGACATTGATGGCATTTTGATATTTATGATATATACTGCAATTTTTTCTTAACAGACAAGTAGATGAAGTTCCATTTTCAAACTCTCAAAAACCAGCAGGATATATTTAATAATTTCCTTTCAAATATTTATTAAATACATAAATGAAATGTAGTGCTATAAATTACAAGATTTTTTGAATGGTAGAATAATTAACATGTTAATGACTTTCTCGTTAAATTTATGTATTCAGGTATAAGAATTGATTCTTTCTAGAAAATAAGTTTTACATATTTTTTAATAACAAATTTCTTAAACATTAATATTATTGTTTCGTTATTTAAATATTACGTCATAAATTCTAGTTTGTATATCTTAGTTATTTCTAAATATTAAAAATTTCAGTAGAAAATGTCTTAGATTTTAGAAAATCGCGAAATCAAACTAATTCTTCATAGACTAGAGTTATCCTACTTTAATTTTAACAAACTAAAATTCTCTTATTTTTATAATTTTTTTCCAGAAAAATTATATTATTGAAAATTATTTGATTAAAAATTCTTTGATTAAAAGTTACTATTACTAAGTTCTCATTCATTTGTAAAAGTAAATAGTTTCGAGGTTAAAAAGTTTTCGATTCCATAGATAATGTTAATTTAATTCGATTTTTGTAAAAAATTAAATATATTTTGACCAAAAATGCAGGTATTTATTCGTTGACAAAAATGACTGAGAGTTATTTTGTCGCCCATCTAAGTAAATTGCTTACACTTATATCTAATAACTATAAACTAATACTAAAAGATTTAAAATATAATAACGATAACCATACTTATTTAATAATTTTATGTTTTTAAATTAAAATTATATGCTTTTGTTATCTACACAAGAAGATTATTTCATGGTCAACAAGAATAAAAAGAAAATATACTTAACGACATAGTAATTACATACTTTTATTACTTTTTAATTATATACAATTATTAATAAAATTTGTATTCATGATGGTGAATTAAAAAATTATCATATTAGTTTATGCAAAATTTATGTTTAAAGAAAAAATTTGTAAGAAAAAAAAAAATGAAAATTAATAAAAAAAAATTTTCTTTTTAGATATTAATTAAAAATAAATATTCAATTAATTAATTAAACTTACTTTTTATGTTATAAGAAAATACAAGAGTTTATGTGAACGTATTTAGTTCCCAGTGTCAATAAGTCACTAACGTACATATATTTATTTATAAATAAATATTTGTACGTTACTGAATAATTTTACTAATGAAGTAATGAAATTAATATTTAATTAAATTTATTGAAAAGTTAATTATTTAATTTACTTTTAATTTAATTAGGTTTTGATTAATTTTTTTTTTAGTATTTTATAAGAATAAAAAACTAATTGAAAATTGTATGTAATGGGTAAATGTATTACGTCAACAATTTCCTGAATGTTTTAAAATAAATTGATTGATCAAGGACTATATAATTTAAAATATTAGTTTTGGAAATGTTTAACAAATCAAATATTTAAAAGCATCCTTCTTTAAATTGATAAATATTTCATTTAATGACTACAATAGTTCATTATTACTTTGAAAACTACTAATCATAACGAGAGCAACCAGAAATAATGTGGGTCAAACCTAAACTATATCATCGAAATATATGCAAAAACTACAAATCAATCAACGACTAATGGAAAGGTCTATTTTGAAACAAGCGACAAAGAATACGAAATATAGAAAAAGTAATATCATTGATGGTAATATGCTGGACATGTTAGAATGAAGAAGAACAAAATTATGTAGTCACAGATTGGAACCAAGCGATGAGACAATAAGGGTTGGTCACCAGACAAAAAGTTAGAAATATGCTATACAAAATACAAATACAAGATGAGAAAGAATTGAATTTGAAATGGTTTGCTGGAAAACATTAAGAAGAGTATTACAGTCCTAACTAATAGAGAGTAATTTGAAAGATAAATATAAAAATAAATTGAAAATATACAATAAATTCACAATAATTATTATAATAAAATATATATTACATTAATTATTGGGAATAGTATATAATGATAATGCTGAAATGAGCTTATGTTTACTATAAAGTTTTCTTCTTCAAAATATTTAGCACAACAAAATATATTTATTTGTAAAAACTTAAACCAAAATAAATAAAATATACATAATTGTTTGTTACAATTTTCGATATTTTCCTTGTTTTTTTTTTTTTTTTGTGGAACTTGTGAAAGTAGTAATTTTTAGAAAGGAGATTAAAAATTTTTTTTTAGAAAGCAATATTGCATAACAAATTTTTTTGTTATTCCTGTTCTTATTTTGGTTTTTTACTCAATTTTTCAAAATATACCAAAAAAACAAAAATTTTTAATGAAAATACAAAAAACTTTTATTCAAGTAAGTTAAATGTAACGAATTTTATATAAAAAAAATTCAAGTTGAAGTTCACATTAATTTCAAATTATACATATATCTAAAATTATATTTTCAAAAAAAAAGTGATTGCAAAATTATCACTAAATTACTTTTATCTTTTATGCATGTGAAAAGTTTTCAACATTATTTTATATTCGATATTTTCAGTCATGTACTTGGTTAATTTACACAACAATATAATGACAAAAATTATATGCTTACGAATATATACGTAATTATTAAAATTGGATTTGGTACTGATAAGTATATTAAAAATGGTTTTAATTCAAAATTTCTTGTTAACAAAACTGTTTTTCATTAAAATATTATTAAAAACTTACATTCTATTTTATTGTCTGATATTTATTTTTAAATATAAAGTCATTTTTGTTATGTTGAGCAACTCAAATTATTTAAATCGTCACTTTTGTCGGCTGCAAATATATTATAATGAGTTATTTGATATTTGCAGGTTTTTTTTGTTTGTTTTTACAATATTATTATTGCAATATTTTAAAAAGGTTTAAATGATTGCCAGTTTACAGTTAAATGGAATCATAAGATTGTGAAAAATACTAAAGGTTGATGAGGATAATGTATTACTAAAAACCCATTGGCTTGTTGAAACTAAAAAGTTTCTTCACTATAAAGAAATTTGTGGTTAAGAATGCATACACAAATTAGTTCCAATAGAAGGATAAAAGACAATTAAAAGGAGGCCAAGGCTCGACACCGGACTAATGCACCAACAAGAAGAAGAAAACGAAGTTATTAAATGCTTTTACATGAAGAAATTAAATATGTGGTATGGTGTAATCTATAATGGGTAGGTCACTAGCGTCAGAGGAATTCAACTCGGGTTCGAATCCTGACGTATCCATATTTTTTAAGAAAAATCTCTATGTTATTTTATAACAATTATTAATTAAATTAGTTAAGCAACATGGTGTAATAGGTAGTTCACCAGCTTCAGAATAATTCAAATGTAATCAAATCCTGTTAATTATTTTATTGATTGAAGTTTTTAATGAATTTTTAAATTATATAAGAAATTACTAAGTAAATAAATAAAATAGTCTAAAGACGTGTTTTATCAAGTGCTATCAAATTTCTTTAATTTTAATTTGATGTCTAAAGATACTAAAGATACCAGAGCGGTCAAAAAACCGCTTCTTAGACTTTAATCAAATATCTATGCTTTTTCTCAACTTACTAGATTACTTTTTCTATCTTTACTTAATTTTTCATTATCACTATCTCTTCTACTTTTATTTTTCCTGAAATTACTATACCCTTGCCATACCAGGAGCGGTCACTTGACCGCTAGAAAATGTACCAAGTTTTGTGACGTTATTTGCACTGAAACCTCAAAATTTATTATTACAGTAAGTTTTTCCAGGAACATGTCATTCTATTGTGTGTCTTAGGAACACCCCGCCGCTATATTTACGACGTGATAAGTTCGCTTTGAATAAATAATGGTTTATAAACCAATAATGTATGTAAAATTTCCAGTTGTAAATAAAATTTTAGTGTAATTATAGTGTAAATCTAGTAATTTTTTTGGATTTCCCGAAATTTAGAACGATTCAAAAATTGCTTCTTTAAAATCAAAAATGTCAAACATTAAAAGAACCACACATTTGAGATTGTCTTAGCATCTCAAATATAAATATCAAATATAAAAATTATCTTAAAAAATATAATAAATTTAATTACGGACTTAAATTATGTAATTTTTTATATTACTGGATAGATTTTCCGAAAATTAAATGCAATAAACTGTCAAAATTTATAATTAAAGTAGAAGGTGCAGACAAAACTAAAAAAACAAACTGAAAAAATTTAATTCAAAAATTTACTTTCAAGCTAATTTATCTTAAAATATTCCAACCGATTTTTCTGTGTATATCAACATTAAATTTTATACCAAATTTATTAAATTTTATAATTATAATATTGTCAGTTTATGTATTAAAAATTTAAATACTGTATCTAGGACTGCAAATCTCGAAATATTAAGCATATTGAAATTTTTATTGAAAATAAAAATTTTTTTACAAAGTTTAATTTAAAATAAAATAAATTGAAATAAATTGAAACAAATTATTAAAATTTTGAAGAAATTAGAAAATAATTTGTCATGGGCCGAAATATAAGGGAGACTCTGATATATCCGAAAGCTATTTAATGTTTCTCTTTCTTTGACAATTATTTTTCGTACAACACTGATTATCTCTTATTTGCAATGAATATATAACATAAAGCTTTTTTAAATCTTCTATACATAATAATCTCATACATATAATTTTGAAATTGCAGAGAAAACTTAAGCACGCGCTTGAATATATTTATTTTTTATAAAATTATGTTCTTAAATTCTTGAAGAGAGATCAAGTCATGGCATTATGTTTATGTACGCATACGTATTAACATTAAACTCTTTAAAAAGAGAGATTTCTATCTTACAACTACATTAACATAATTCTTTAATTTCAATTTTATTAGTTCTTTTGTAGATTGTGTAATTTTCATTTGAAAACAAGCCGAATGGAACAGTACTAAACATAACCGCAAGACGGCATGACGTGCGTTTCAATTAAAAAATTTTTTTTTATCAAAATTAAAATATTATTTCGTAAATGAAAGTATATAGTTAAAAAAAAATGTTTGTACGTAGTTTTATGATAAATAAAAGTGAATAATAAATCATGTAGTCGAAGTAGGAAATTTAGAATGTTAATGAAACCAAATAATAATATTTACTTGTCTTCGAAAATAATTCGATTAATTTATTTGAAATTGAATAATTAGAAATGCTAATTTTTAGATAAATTTTATTAATTATTTATAAGTGAAAAAATTTGTTTTCTATGCAGGTGACTGGTATAGTGTTTTGTGATATTCACTAGTTAAAAAGTACATTAATTTGTAAAAATGTAATTACCGAAAAATTTTGCTTAATTACAATTTAATATTTCAAAAAAACTGACCAGATAAATTCTAGTGTTTTTTTATGTTGAAATGACAAACTTGTAAATTAAAATTTTGCATTAATATCACAAAATTAATTAAGATCATTGCATAAATATGTAATAATATAAATTAACTTTACTGAACGTCAATGAAATTATTTTTGTAAAATTAGAATCAGATTCCAATTATGTATAATCCTCAATAGATTTTCCAATTTAATTATGTAAGTAATTGGGATTAATTTTATGATTATTTTTAATATCCTTGCGATAAATTTTCAGTTAAACTAAAATATTGAGTTTAGTTTAGTTAACTCATGCAAAATAACTGAACTAGATATGAACTATTATGTAATTGGAAGTTAATTGATTCGGTTGCACACGTGATAATTTATTTATACACTGTCATAAATGTGGTGTAACTTGCAATATGGACATATTTTAATTTCTTTAAAAAATATAGTGAAATTATATTGTAATTGAGTGCAATTTTCTTTTTTTAATAAATCGCACCTTGTCGAAACAGAAGTGCACTAAATATTCACTGGAAAGAACGTCTGCTACGCATAATGATTACAGAAATTTGTTCAATTTTTATAATAATAATTTCTATTTGTAAATTTTATTAGTAATAATAGTAACATATAGTAATTGAATTTTTATTAAATAAAATTTCTATAATCATAATTTGTTTATGACTGTAACATTTAATTTTGGTCCTTTACATAATTTCTATTTCCTTAATATTGCTTTTTAAAAAATCAACAAAAATAATATATTAATATTTTTATTATCTTCTCATTAAATTTAATATTAAAATATGTATATGTTAAATTCAGTATTCATCTTCCCACCCAAGAACATAATAAGCTAATTTAATAGTTTTAAACTGGTGATCGTTTTTTTTTATATAATTTTAAATTACATATTTTGAAAATATAACGAAAAAAGTTATAAGCTGATTATATTTTTTCTTCTAACCATTTTGTTAAAATTTGCAGAATTTTATTGAGATTTCTATATAACAAAAAAAAATATCCTCGGTGCATAAAAACTTCAGACTGTGTTGCGGCTTGATAGAAATTATTAAAAGTTGTGACATAAATTTATAAAAAATAATATTAAATTAATTGCTTGATATTAAATCCAATCTCTGACAAGATTTTCTATTATATTGTATTTGTAGATTTTTATAGATTTAGATTTTATTAACATTCTCATAATTTTATATATTTTATTTAATATACGCATTTTTCAATTATAAAATTTTGAAAACAATTTTTTTTATACTTATGTATATTTACATTAAGCCTATCAAGAATTTAGTCGCTGTTCGACCACTGCAGACTAAAATTTTCAAATAGCACCCGGTATGCATGGAATTTCCGCTAATAGACGATAGACGAAAAATTAAAAATTAAAGAAATAAATAATGTACTGAAATTATTTCAAATTATTTACAAAATTATTAATAGTTATTTATCATATCATTCATTTTGAATGATTTCAGAAAACTACTGTGATAACTGCAACGATTGCGTTTCTTTTCTGACTTTTAATCTGACATATTGTACTGCTTTGCCAACTAGTCTTAATTTTTAACCAACTTGCTAGGTAAATTGCGTAACAACTGAATTCTTGACTGTACCCTATGTCTCAAATACCCACAATTTCAAATGAATGCAAAGAATACTAAAGTTTTATTGTAAAAAAAAATATTTTCATTTTAAAGATGTTTACATGATTGGATAATTTAAATTTTAAAGTAATTTAGATGTGTTAGTCTGAAAGCTGCCAATTAAGTGAAGAATTTTACAGTATTTCACTTGCTATATACAGTCTTAAACCAATGAACCATAAATCAAACTTATGTGTTGACATTTAACCTTAAAAAAACAATTTTAAAGTATTTTATTTTTACCATTTGTTCAATAATACGTCAAACACAACCGTAGACAATAAGATATTTTTTATATTTATAATTTGTTATTACTTTGACGACTAACCAATAATATTTTTAGTTTTCAAATTACTAATTGAAATCTATATTTTTTGTATTGAAAATATTTAAGATTACGTGTATTGCCTCTTCAATCTATCAAACTAGATTCTAGATTATTAAAGAATTAAATTCATGTTATGAAAAAAAATTATCTGATTTTACAGAAACTAAGAAATGATATCGGAAACCAAATGCACACTATTTGAGATACAGCTTTTTTTTTATGATTGACAATTCCCTGCAATAGAAATGCGGATATTATACTATATATTAATGTTAATAGTATTAAAATTGTAATAAAATTTATTTCCTTCCATTTTTAAGCATTATTATACATATAATCGTTGATAGATATTAACTGACAAGTGATACGTGACTGTAGGTTAACTGAAAGTATATTTGGAAATATATGGCAATAAATAGTTTCCGCTCACTGACAGTATGATTTTTGAGTTGATTTATTCTATTTAATTTCACCTTAACCATTTTTTTTTTTTAAATCTGTTTATTTTTTGTTTACGGTGGTAAAATATAATTTAATTTTGCACATTACTAATAAATTTAATAATAACTTTTACCAATATTATCATGAATATGAAGAAATATATTAAGTTTTCTAAAGCACAAATTTCAGATTTAGGGATAAAACATTAATGATCACAGTCACAATTTTCTATTGTCTTTATTATCCATCATATTTGATCGAAACATAACATCGACTCAAATTTTTTTTACAAAAATTTCTTTTCTGCATAACAAAGTAATAAAAATTCCAAAGAAAAGTATCTAACTAAGGTATCGTGTAATTGTCATTGTAGTCACGATTTGTCAATCAAAAATTTAAATATGGTATTTTATTTATAATTTACGATATACCAATTTCAGCAGTAATCACAAAATGATTGTTAATATTTTATAGTATTTTTCTATTTGCCATTCCAGAAATGTTAATTTTAATCCTAAAGAAACTGAAATTCATCCAATATCTTAATTACCTAGTTTTGTCTTTATCTTTTAAATATCATTAATTTTAGAGATAACACAAGATGATGATTCAAGATTAATCATATACGATGTACTTTTCATCTTATAATTAATATTAATAAGCTATTCATTTCCAAAATAGGCTTAATTTATTTTCTGTGGTTGTCGAATTTATTCAGATTTTCAATTTATTTGATTAAAACAATCATAATTATAAACCCACTTGTTATTTATCAATCAAAGGTTTCATTTTTAAATTGGCATTAAATCAGATTTAATTGAAATGTGATAAAAAATTTACTAGTTTTATAGCATTAAAACAGTGAAATAATCATTAATTGACCTTAAATTTGAATCTAATAGTTCTTTCTGAAGATTAAGTACTTTTGGCGCCATTTATAGTATGGGAGTATAATCCATAATAAATATAACCAGTTAGAGTCACGGTCAAAGCAGATTATTGTGTTGGGGATTTTATAAAAACATATGCTGTAATAAAATAATATATATGTATATTTTTTTATTATAATTAATATATATTTTATTTTAATTTTATATAGTAACATTTTGATTAATTTTGTACGTCATATTTAACAATTTTAATGGGCAAATAATTGATTCAGACAAATAATATTGTTGAATGAACCATAAATATCAAATAAGTAATTAAGCTTAAATATTTATAAAAATATGAATATTTATAGATAAAATGCTATAAAAATGTATTTAACAATTTATAGACACAAAGCTAAATTAAATATGAAAAAATTAGCATACAATTTCCCATATTTCATATTATCTACGTCCTGCGATTAAAATATCCATAAAATTAATATTAATATATAGAAAATATTTAATATAGCAAAAAATTAAAAATTATGACTTATGACAGAATAAAATGTTTTTTAAGTTTTAGAATTTTAAAACAATAGTTTCTCTAATTGGCTTTTCTAAAAAAATTTACCAGAATCTTTTATGCACACTCAATAGAATTGTGATATGCACTTAAAAAAATTAATTCTTGACAGTGTTATTTAAAAATTTAAATTTTCATTATTCCACGTTTTGCGAATATTTATATACCTAAAAGTCCTTTTCCTATGTTATGAATTGATTAAAAATCCTCTTTCCTATTTTATGAGCTGTAAAGAATTAAATTTTCTAATTTCAGTCAATTTATAGATCATTATTCAGAAACCATTTGAACACAGGTTAATTATTTATTTATTGTACTACTAAGTGTTGTAAATCACTAAACATGAAGGTCAGTTTAATATCAAATTTTTAATTCTGATTTGTATATTTTAGACGCGGCGGCAGACTGTAACTACTATTTATCTCATTAATTAAAAATTATTTCTTGACTTCCCTCGCTATTCATATCTGCAATTTTGTTTCAGTTTTCCGTACTTAGACAATTCTGTATACCCATGTATAATTGTATTATTCAGTTAATATGCGGTAGCATATTGATAACTAATGTTTTCTTTTTTTTTTAAAAATATAGCAAAGGCGCCAAAAATGATGTAATAAACATTAAAAACTGTAATAATAAAAAAATACAATACCATTGTTTTTTTATGTTCTGGTTATGTTCACTTGTTAGCTGCTAATCTAATATATGTTTTACAAAAATTCGTGATTTTCAGTTTGTTGTTTAGGTTATTGCTTTCTCTTGTTTATAATAGCAAGTTGCCGATAACGTTTTTCATAAAAAATAACTTTTTGTACTTAATTCAAAACATATTCTTATTTTGTCAGTAGCGAATTTAAGGTCTATGACAATGCGTATTACTTTTAATTTGAATTATAATCCAAATTTGATTTTAAAATTTATATTTTTTAATTATATTTCGTAAAATTCGTGATTCGTATTTCTTTTATTATTTTTAAGTATCACATTCCAATTTTTTTATAGTTCTTTTTAACTAATTTCCCTTTTTTTTTTTTAAATTAATAATCTAAATTTTTTAATAATTTTTTTTTACTAACTTCGAAATTTAAACATTCAGTTAAGATACTACATAAAAAATTCTTATTAACATACGTATACGTTTCATTCACATTTCAGTCTATAATATCCAGGATTGTAAATTCAACTTTCTACTATAATTATAGTCTTTCACATAAGAATTTTATTTAACTTTATTCATCGTTGTTTTAATACTAGATTTCTCATAGTGCAAATTATTTTATTTTATTTAATAATTTTTCAACCTTCTAAGAAACCAATTTCATTTCTGGTAAATTAATGTAATAAATATTAATAAAATATATGTGTAAATAATATTTTAAAATTTATTAAAAAATTATGTATATAAACACAAATATGCCAAATATAATTTGAAAAAAAAAAAAAATAAGTAAAATAATTTTAAAAATATTATCTACAATTGTTTTATTAAAATTTATTTAAAAAGAATTCTATTTAAAAAAAAAACATATAATTTTCTTGTCAAAGTTTTAAATTATTAAATTTATTGTAGAAAATTACTTTTTACCTTTCCAATTAAATTTACCGACATTTAAATTTTTATATTAAATAATAATTAATTCTAAAAAAAAAGAATAAATCAAGTTTTTTTCTTAAATGAATCTGAGATTAGAATTTAAAGATGAACTAAAAAAAAATTTTCATCATAAATTAAAGAACACGCATAGCTTTAGTGTTAATTTTTTTTAAAAACACAAAATACTTTCTATAGAATAAATATATGAAATCCATTTGCAGGTTTGGAAAATTTATGATATAAGATTCTGTAAGAAAAATTCAAAACCACAAAGAAATTAATCTTATGCTTATAAACTATTGGTTCTTTCAAAAAAAAATATGTACGAAAATCATTGAAATTTCGATATTGTTCTTATTTCAAGCAATAATTTCCTGAAATTACTTCTAATAGGACTTAATATTTCAGTGTTATCTGCTGTAATAATACCAAATTATTCAGTAAAAGAAGATAAATACATAAAAAAATTATTTAAATTTCAGTGATTAAGATTGTATATGTAGCTATCAATCAGTTGTTAATTAAGGAAATGATTTAATTTATTAACATTAAATCTAATTATTTTAATAATTAAGTTTTTAATTTTAGTAGCTTTTTGTGGTTTGTGGTTATAGAAAATATATTCACTGTGCTGATTATTTTCTGACTGTTATTCAAAATATCTCAAAAGAATTTTAAGCAAACTAAGGAATTCAAATTTTTCTTATTTTCTTTGAAACTAGCTTTGTGATGATCTGTAACCAATTTTTTACAATACGCTATTATTTCGGGATAAGTAAAATTAGTTCTACAATAATCATAAAATATTTTTAAATCAATTTTTCAAAATTGGAGGAATTTCAATTAATTAAATAATATAATGAAATAAATTTGAATTTTAATTAAATTAAATGATGTAAGACTTAAAATTAATTACATATTTAATATCAAATTTTTCCATTTATTCAAATTGTGTTAATTTCAGGTTCACTAATAGCCAAAATTAATTTGTTTCTAAAACTCAATCAACTTTTTGAAAACAATTAACTCATAAATTTAATCACGATGACGAAAATCAATTAATTTATTCATGATGGAGAAATAAAGATTATAATTAAAACATCATTAAATATAATTAATAGATTATTAGGCTTGAATAATAGTATTTTATTTAATTTTGATCATTGTAGAAAATGCTGAAGTCAATTAGCAAAAAAATCAATTAAAAGACCTTTCGTAAACAATTACAGAAGATGTATTTAAGATTATTTAGTTAAAACAAAATTTTTATATTAGCAGTAACAATCGAATATCGATTTTGCAAAAATTATATATAAAGAAATTAACAAAACATCAAATATAAATTTCAAAACTTTAAAACTAATTTCATAATTATACATAAAACAAAGTTTTGTTAAAAATCGTGATATAATCATTCAAATATTGTAATGTAACAAATATATAAAAATATTATTTAATGCAATCTTAATTCCAAAACATAACTTTATTATAAAAATATTTAAATTTTCGTATATCAGATTTTGCAACTATTGTTATAAATTCGATTAAAATTACATAATTTTTTTTTGGTTAGAGCTACTTAATCGTGTAAAAGTGTAGCAAAATCTGTATCAGCAACTGTGTAACAATCAAATTTAATCGAATTGAGAAAATTAAATTTTTCCAATATTTTAATTAAAATTTTGAAAATAAATCGAGATATAATATTGATCTTAAAAAAATTGTAAATATTGAAAATAAAATTGTAATACATATTAATTAATTTTATAGTACTTTCCAAGGAAAATTATACAGGATCATCTGGACTTAATACATTGATATCTAAATACTGTAATAAAATATTTATGATTAAAAAATATTAAATCTAAATTTTATATTAATCTAAAAAATGTAATAAAGAATTAATGCAAAAAAAAAATTGTAACTATAAAAAATTTTATTAATTATATTTTCTTCAAATCATTTATTCGGCTGAAAATCCCTTTATCCCATCATCGGAATTTTTTTGACAATAATTTTGTTTTATTTCGTTAACGTTCCAATAATGTTGACACTCCTACAATATCTGCCAAACCCATTAACAATTAATTAAAAAAAGATTTATTTTATTTTAATCATTAAAGTATCTATCAGCATCACATCAGGGCGTCATGTCGTCGTCGGCACTCATCCCTTTGTTCATTATTTATTGTCATCACGAAAGAATACATTTTCTGAATAATATAAAAAAATCCACCCAGTTTTAAATTAATCAATATTGCAAAACCGAATAAAAATATTGCACAATATTATACAGAACATGCGATGCTACTTTATGTACATTTTTTAGGTTTGAATAATAGTGTGTTTGCTGGCGTAGCTTGGCCATAATAATTATCTTATTATACAAAAATTTAATATTTTTTATTAACATTTTCTACAATTTACTATATTTTGAATAATTTAAAATTTTAAGTAATTATTTTATACAAGTTTTATGTACCAAAATACAAATAATTGATTTTGTTTCTTGGGAAAATTTAATATTGAGACATCACAAGACCATTAATAATTATCTTTATTTCCAACGTCTTTAATTACAATCCAATTTAATAAACTTAGGATAGAAACTTAAAAGTTTTAAGAAGTTAGTAATACAGTAGTTCTCTATAATAGTCTACTTTGTTCTCTACAGTCTACTCTGCAGTCTACTTTATCCTCACCTAAAAATATTTTGATTTTATAAACTGTCATACTAAAACATACTCATCTGCTTAATGCTCTGTTTTTTTTGTTGTCTTTTTTTCTGGAATTCGATCACGATATTGACTTTTCACATAACCTCAATACAAAATATTTAATATCAATAGGTTAGAAGAGTAAATATACAAAAAATCAAATATCTTTTTTTAGAACGTGATGATTTCAAAAATATTTATTATTATTATTCAGTTTACATAAAATTGTTTTTATTCATTTTCAGTTTACTTAATTTTTCTATTTAATTTTATTTTTTATTGATTATTTCCCTATTTGCAAAATAGAATATTAAATATTATTTATATGTAATATGGAAATAATTCTAAATTGTAAATAAAAACCAGTTTTTGACATAATTTTACATATTTTCTCTGTTATGAAAAAAAAGACAAAACTTTGTAATGGTTCTTTTGGATGATTACATTTGGAAACAAGTATATCCACTTTGTGCATCTGATTTATAATTGTCTAAAATCATGCAAGATCTAAATTAATAATAGATTTGAATAATTGTTTTTATGGTGGAAATATAAAGTCATAAAATATAAAATGAATATCAAAGACGGATTAATAAAATATGATGAATTTGTAACATACAAAGTACCACATAATATCATGTGCCATTAAAATGTGTTACAATATCAATTTTTGAACTATTGCAATATTAAATTATTAGATTACGAACATTTTTCAAAATATGTACTTAATTACTACGATTGTACTACGTATAATAGAATGGTAAAAAATTAGATAAAAATATTATTGTAACAAAACATATTCTTAACTTTGATTTTGATTTATTAGCTCTTGCTGTTCCAATTGGTCTGAAATTGAAATTTTTTTTTTGATAAACTATAATAATGCAAATATGGAAAATTAAATTATATTCTTGTAAATTCCTTCTCACTAAATTTGATTATATTTAATCTAATATTAACCTGCGTAACCTTGTAAATATTTTGTTGTATAAAACATTAATACTGTTGCAGTTCCTTATAAGGAATTATTAAATTATTTTTTTTTCTAGTAACTTATACTTTTAATAATACAAAACTTTACAAAGCACAATTAGAACATAAATTTTTACAAAAATAGAAAAAAAAAATAAAAAATTTTATTTAGTAGAACTTAATTTTATTAAAATCAATTTGATTATCTGGTCAATTTAAACTCTAGCGTCTTTTTAGTTGAAATATATTTAAGTAAAAGTATATTAAACTTGGAAAATTAAATCCAAGTATAATTTTATTTTTAATTTAAATTATTTTGGTAATAAATTTCATCTTTTCGGCAATTTGACTTTCAACAAACCCTTACACATTCAAGAACTATAATCTTGTATTTGAGATAATTAAAATTTCCCGGTTAAAGAAAATATAAGCTAATAACAAATATTAGTAATTTGGAAAAATAAAAAATTAAATCGGAGTATAAGAAGTTTGGTGAAATAGTAAATAAATTAATTTACCTTTTTCGCTCGCGCCTTTTAATTAGTGTACGGTACGTGATTAACTAGAGCACACGCCACTAAATATTTCTATAAAATAAAAATATGTATAGATAACTTTTTTATGATAGTACATAAGTGGGATATAAAATAAAATGTAATTTTTAATATCATAAATGTCTATAGCACTAAGCCATTTTTATAGAATAAATTATAAAAGAACTTAGTTTTTTTCTACTAACTTGAAACTTTATGAGCAAATTAAAGTAATATTTCAGAAATATATTAGCAAGTTATATTCTAAGTACATATTTATAACTAGATCGTCAAAATAGAACCTCATAGAACAAAAATATTGAATATAAAATGCGGTTTGTATCAATTTAATATTAAATTATGGGTTTCGGTTTTTAGTTCAAATAAATTTATCTCAATATTTTTTCTTTTTGTTTCTGTTGTAAATTTCCATTTTTATTGCGTGTGCAAACAGTTTGACATGACTTTGACACCTTACGAAAACCATATTATTATTTGTTCTTTATGTTTTAAATTTCCATATTGGGACGATACCAAAGTGATTGTAAAATTTCAATATTTCGTTATTTGTTTTTATGTTATTTGTTTTAAAAATATGGTGATATTTTTTTTGTTTGAAAAAAAAAGTGAAATATTTCAAAGAGAATGTATCAAAATGACCTTAAAAAACAAAAAGCTTGAATAACCACTTAATTTTTATCAATAAAATGTTATAATAGTAAAATAAAGAATTAAAATGTCTGCTAGCTGTTTCAGGCTTTCAGAAGTAGAATTATATATATAAAAAAAGTGCGAAAATTCAAGTTTAGAATTTAATTTGGTGTTAGAATAATTGATTGATTAGACGACCTTGAGTTATAATGAAGAAAACTAATATAAATTTCTAGTTCTAGATAGAAAAAGAGAACGGATTAATAATTTATGATTTATTTATTTCTGTCAGTAAGAAAAAAAACTTTGAAGACAGTAAATAAAAGATAGCCGAAATGAGGAGTTATTTTAATCTTTAGGGCTTATGCATATGAATTTTCGAGCAAAAGATGACACTGGCATACTGACGGTATTTAGGATATATTAAAGCCTCTATTTAACATCCCGATTCCCTTGACTTACACGCAGAAATTGTTATTTTTAAGGGCGCGGCAATATGAACTATGTGTTTCCTTGGTTTGTAAAAGGTGTTTTTTGACATCCTTTGTGAAAAAAGCGGACATATTAATAGTTTACTATTTAATAATTATTTTGTTGACTGAACTGCATCAGTAACTACCATAAATTTCACATCAAATTCTCATTATTTCGATCTATTTTTTAAAAGAGCAGCTACTCACAGATAACAACTGTAATCATATATAAAAATTATCACTGGTAAGATTCTTCTTAAATCTGAAATCTTCACCAAATATCCTGGAATTCTGTAGTGTATTTTTTTGTTGTTGTTAACTTATGGTAAATGCAAGTTTATCGACGAAAATATTTTTATCTCAATAGCAATGTTTTCTAATATTTTTTAAGTGATCTTAGATAAGACATTAAAATCAGATTATTTTCGTATGTTGAACGAAATCACAGAATCGAGCATTGAAGTACATTGGCATTTCTATTAAAATTCATTTGGGCACATTTTTATTATATAATTTTACCTTCTCAACTATTTTAATGGATGTCCACACTACAAAAGCTCTTTCAGTTGAAATTGATCATTATTTACTAATTAATTAATATTTGAAATAGGTATAAATGAGATTTATATCCCAATTAACGAATTAACCACAAGCTTAAACCAAAAAATAATTATAATTGAAATATTTTCAGTTGATTTTCAATTTTATTAATGAACCATTACCTTAATTTTATACCAAAACCGCTTATTTTTTAATAATTTACGTTACCAAAAACGATGATTAAAATATTTCTTATTATAACATAATCCGTTCACTAAGTTTTTTTTTTTTTAATATGGTAAAAAAAAAAATTGTTCAACGTTTAAATATTTAACGATCGTTATTTGATTGACGGATCGACAAAATGATTGAATACCTAAATTTTTTTTGTATGAGCTACACTTTTTTCTCAGCCAATTATGCTACTTAAGAAGTTAACTAGACGATCACTTTTTTTTTTCTCCTCATTAAAATGTTATTTTAAGAGAAACAAAACAAAAACTGATTGTTTTTATTCCACTTTGATGATTTTATTTAAGTAAAAACTATATTTTTAAAGATTGATCACTCGTTTTTTTGTTTATGGTCACATTAAGTGATAGTTAGAAAAAGAAAGAATATGATTATTTTGTTGTTTTTTTTTATCATTAAGTGATCTAGTTTACTGATCACCTGCCATAAGATATACATAATTAGGTTAACTTTAAGTTAAATAAAATTTCTTAATTTTATTATTACGTAATTATTTCCTTTTTAAAAAAAAATTTTACAATCATTTTTTTTTATTAAAAAGCTTAGATTTGTTTATGTGAATCGAAATTTAATGACAAATATTTACTTTAACAAATGGGAAAGATAAAAACATTTCAGAAGACAGAAAAGTAATTTAAAGCCTCATGATTCAAAAAAAAAAAACTTGCTATACAACAAGAATACTGGACACGACTTAAAAATAATTTTCTAGTAAGTAAAGTTGATTAAGAACTGTTGACAGTTTTGCAAAAAAAAAATTATATTATATAATAATTTAATTCACTTGCTTGTTTTTTTTATTATAATATTAAATTTTGAATTTGACATTTCAATTCATTTTCGTTGCATCTGTTATGTTCAGTTTATGTCACACAGTTTTATATTTTACTGTAGATAAAATTTAACTTAAACTATTTTTTTTTTAGTTATATGTCAGTGTCAAAATATGGAATTTATTATGCTATTATATTACATTTTTTTCAAAACATAGTTTTATCTTAAATACAGAAACAATTTTTTGCAGACTATACATAATTTTGTGGTAATATGCCAAAACATGATAATTATATTTTGATATTTTTAGATAAGTTGTGATTTCGATTGGTAAACATTCTATCTTCAACTTTTCCAAAATATTTTGCTCTACATAAAATAAAAGCAGTTCGTATTTTTGCTCTACATAAAATAAAAGCAGTTCGTATTATTAGTATATTATGGACATTATGTAATTGAAATCAGAAATTATCTAAGAATATCAAAATATGATTATTATGTTTTGGGCAATTACCATATAATTCTAATACTAATCATAAAACTTGTTTCTAATATTTATAACTATTAAAGATTTGAATAAATACACAAAAAATATAGTAAGTTTCAACGGAAATATTATCAATAATCTGTGTAAAATATTACACGTTACCATGTTAGTACAGAAGATATTCAAAAATATTTCGATACCATCTAATTTATATGACAAATAAAAATTATTAGATTTAATTAGCTAAACTAATATGTATTAAAATTTAATGCACCTGTAATAAATTTTTACATAAATAATTTGATAACCAAATAGTAGCTATACATATGGTACCTATATATTAGTTTTGAAATCAAACCATGGAATTAAGCAATTTATCAATATACTTCAGTTTAAATTCAGGCAGTAACCAAAACTACTCAAATAACAATAATATGTAAAAAAAATTGATTTTATTAACATAATTATGCAGTTAGGTACCAAAAAAAAATTACATAAATATTTTATCGGAAGTAATAATCAAAAATATTGCAGCGCCACCATTATTTAACTAAAAAAAAAAAACTTACAAAAACAACATTAAATCGTTTTTTTTTTTACTAAAAATGGTTAAAAAAAAATTTTATGAATTATTCAACATAATAAAAAAACAACAGTAAAAATTAACATAAATATAAAGCTTAACCTAATACTCGTGTATATATTTCGTCGATTTAAATAATATTTTTCAGTTTAACAATTTAATCATATTTTTGTGTTATTTTTTTTTAAAATGTTTTATTCAACGATCAATAAAAATATCATATTTAATATTAGAAAGTATTTCTTGACAAATTAAAGCTATAAATCAATTTTTTGATAGAGAGATATAAACGATAGAGGGCTATTAATATTATATTGGAATTTTTGGTATATTTCACCTTTTTTTTTTTTTTAATATTTATTAGTTTCGGTATTTTGATCTTGAATAAATATTAATGTTTAATTCTTATTTACATAGTACAGTATAACATGTTGAAATTTTAATCAAAAATCAAATGTAACAAATACAGTTCTTTCTAGACTAATTTCCTGGAATATAATTTATAATTAATTTTTCTTAGAATATTCTAGGAAAATATCTTCGTGACTTTCTTCAATAAGATATCAGTAGTTACGATTATGGTAGAAATATAAATATTATATATTATTAATTATACTGCTGCTGCTGCTGCAAAAAAAAAAAATGAAAACATGAAAAAGATATTTTTTCATTACTTGTGGATATTTTATTCTAGTAGAACATGCAATTATTGTCATTAATTGTCAACAATATTTTACAAGAGTTTTTTTATACATGTCGGTTTAGATTATAATTATGTACAGGGTGGCTTGTAAACACTAAAAAAAAGTAATAATCATTTCTATAACTGATGCAGTTAACATAATTATTTTTTATGGTAAACTAAAGTACAAAATTTAAAGATTATTTTGATTGCATAAGAATAATTAAATCTCACAAATGCCTTAAATAATCATTAACAATTTGTTACAAATAAATACTAGGAATAATTTTATGACAGCTGTCAATACTTTTACAGGTGGAAGTAAAAACCAATAACTTAAAAAGAATTACTTGATTTTGTCGTTAGGTTGTTAATATGCTTTGAACTGTTGAATACTTGCTGTTAATAAGCACTGGACGGTTTAGGTCCAATGAACTATGATATTCATCCACGACCTATGCATTAGTTTTTATATTGCGATTTCAATTATTTAAATAGTTCTCTAATATGGCTTATTTGGAATTTTGATTGACCTTAATATTTTTTTGAGAACTAAATAAATTTTGATAAATAATTATTGCATATATCCACGATTATTAAATTTTTATCTAATAAGTTATTAGTTTCAACAAAATAAATACAAATAAAAATGTAACCACACCAAAAATTTAATTTATGTTTGAGACTGCACTGATTTCGTGATAACTATGTAAATTATTATCATGTTTAATTAAATTTTTTCGACTAGATTTGTTTTTTTTTTGTTATTGCTAAATCTGTTTTTGCGGAGATCGTGACAACATAATCAATGATAGTCAAATTAGATTCAGCAAGAAAAAAAACATTCTTTAATTAATATGCATGCCAAACTTTTAATATGTTAGATATTAGACTAAACAAGATATATTTTGAAAAATAAATTGAGGATTTTATAATTTAATTTGTTTTTGTTTTTTTGCTTTACATAATATGACCGAAATGATCATTTATGACTGACTAAATGACCACTTAATTACTAAGACTGGAAATTATTCATTTATATTTTTAGTTTGGTCATTTATTATTTATTTTAGGTGGCAGCACACAATAAAAAAATTTATTGTTATTAATTATTAATGTAGGATTTTTTGTTTTCAGACAAATACTTTGTTTTATACAAATGTCGGATTTTTTGTCGTCATTAATTAAATCAATAAAATATCAATAGTTTTTTCATTTTCTTAAGATGCTCTGCCCAATAAAAAAAACACATTATTATTAAAATTATTCTTCATTTACAAATGAAAAAATATTACAAGAAATTTTCCAGATAAAAAACATTATGTGAAACAATTTTATTTGATCTGGATTTCTCGGCCAATTTTGAATATTTTTCGAAAAGGTCTTCGGAAATGCGCTAGAAATTAAATTCCTTACACGGAAATACCAAATATGTGGGAATTGCTTTCAGTTTTAAGGGTTTTCATTTTCTTGCTACAAATTCCGATGTTTTGTATTGAGTCTCTTTAAATTTCGATATTTTCCCGATTTCTCGGCCAATTTTGAATATTTTTCGAAAAGGTCTTCGGAAATGCGCAAGAAATTAAATTACCTACACGGAAATACCAAATATGTGGGGATTGCTTTCAGTTTTAACGGTTTTCATTTTTTTGCTACAAATTCTGATGTTTTGTATTGAATCTCATTAAATTTCGATATTTTACCGATTTCTCGGCCAATTTTGAATATTTTTCGAAAAGGTCTTCGGAAATGCGCTACAAATTATAAATTTTATAATTATAAGTTTTCATTTTCTTGCTACAAACTCCGATGTTTTGTATTGAATCTCTTTAAATTTCGATATTTTACCGATTTCTCGGCCAATTTTGAATATTATTCGAAAAGGTCTTCGGAAATGCGCTAGAAATTAAATTCCTTACACGGAAATACCAAATATGTGGGGATTGCTTTCAGTTTTAAGGGTTTTCATTTTTTTGCTACAAATTCTGATGTTTTGTATTGGATCTCATTAAATTTCGATATTTTACCGATTTCTCGGCCAATTTTGAATATTTTTCGAAAAGGTCTTCGGAAATGCGCTAGAAATTATAAGTTTTATAATTATAAGTTTTCATTTTCTTGCTACAAACTCCGATGTTTTGTATTGAATCTCTTTAAATTTCGATATTTTACCGATTTCTCGGCCAATTTTGAATATTATTCGAAAAGGTCTTCGGAAATGCGCTAGAAATTAAATTCCTTACACGGAAATACCAAATATGTGGGGATTACTTTCAGTTTTAAGGGTTTTCATTTTTTTGCTACAAATTCTGATGTTTTGTATTGGATCTCATTAAATTTCCATATTTTCCCGATTTCTCGGCCAATTTTGAATATTTTTCGAAAAGGTCTTCGGAAATGCGCAAGAAATTAAATTCCCTACACGGAAATACCAAATATGTGGGGATTGCTTTCAGTTTTAAGGGTTTTCATTTTTTTGCTACAAATTCTGATGTTTTGTATTGAATCTCATTAAATTTCGATATTTTACCGATTTCTCGGCCAATTTTGAATATTTTTCGAAAAGGTCTTCGGAAATGCGCTAGAAATTATAAGTTTTATAATTATAAGTTTTCATTTTCTTGCTACAAACTCCGATGTTTTGTATTGAATCTCTTTAAATTTCGATATTTTCCCGATTTCTGGGCCAATTTTGAATATTTTTTCAAAAATGTCTTCGGAAATGCGCTAGAAATTAAATTCCCTACACGGAAATACCAAATATGTGGGGATTGCTTTCAGTTTTAAGGGTTTTCATTTTTTTGCTACAAATTCTGATGTTTTGTATTGAGTCTCTTTAAATTTCGATATTTTCCCGATTTCTCGGCCAATTTTGAATATTTTTCGAAAAGGTCTTCGGAAATGCGCTAGAAATTAAATTCCCTACACGGAAATACCAAATATGTGGGGATTGCTTTCAGTTTTAAGGGTTTTCATTTTTTTCCTACAAATTCTGATGTTTTGTATTGAATCTCATTAAATTTTCATATTGTCCCGATTTCTCGGCCAATTTTGAATATTTTTCGAAAAGGTTTTCGGATATGCGCTAGAAATTATAAGTTTTATAATTATAAGTTTTCATTTTCTTGCTACAAACTCCGATGTTTTGTATTGAATCTCTTTAAATTTCGATATTTTACCGATTTCTCGGCCAATTTTGAATATTATTCGAAAAGGTCTTCGGAAATGCGCTAGAAATTAAATTCCTTACACGGAAATACCAAATATGTGGGGATTGCTTTCAGTTTTAAGGGTTTTCATTTTTTTGCTACAAATTCTGATGTTTTGTATTGGATCTCATTAAATTTCCATATTTTCCCGATTTTTCGGCCAATTTTGAATATTTTTCGGTAAGGTTTTCGGATATGCGCTAGATATTATAAGTTTTATAATTTTCATAAGTTTTTATTTTTTTCCCACAAATTCTGATGTTTTGTATTGAATCTCATTAAATTTCAATATTTTACCGATTTCTCGCCCAATTTTGAATATTATTCGAAAAGGTCTTCGGAAATGCGCTAGAAATTAAATTCCTTACACGGAAATACCAAATATGTGGGGATTGCTTTCAGTTTTAAGGGTTTTCATTTTCTTGCTACAAATTCCGATGTTTTGTATTGAATCTCATTAAATTTCCATATTTTACCGATTTCTTGGCCAATTTTGAATATTATTCGAAAAGGTCTTCGGAAATGCGCTAGAAATTAAATTCCTTACACCGAAATACCAAATATGTGGGGATTGCTTTTAGTTTTAAGGGTTTTCATTTTCTTGCTACAAATTCCGATGTTTTGTATTGAATCTCATTAAATTTCCATATTTTCCCGATTTCTCGGCCAATTTTGAATATTTTTCAAAAAGGTCTTCGAAAATGCGCTAGAAATTAAATTCCCTACACGGAAATACGAAATATGTGGGGATTGCTTTGAGTTTTAAGGGTTTTCATTATTTTCCTACAAATTCTGATGTTTTGTATTGAATCTCATTAAATTTCGATATTTTCCACATTTCTCGGCCAATTTTGAATATTTTTCGAAAAGGTCTTCGGAAATGCGCTAGTAATTAAATTCTCTATACGGAAATACCAAATATGTGAGGATTGCTTTCAGTTTTAAGGATTTTCATTTTTTTGCTACAAATTTTGATGTTTTGTATTAAATCTCTTTAAATTTCGATATTTTCCCGATTTCTCGGCCAATTTTGAATATTTTTCGAAAAGGTCTTCGGAAATGCGCAAGAAATTAAATTCCCTACACGGAAATACCAAATATGTGGGGATTGCTTTCAGTTTTAAGGGTTTTCATTTTTTTGCTACAAATTCTGATGTTTTGTATTGAATCTCATTAAATTTCGATATTTTACCGATTTCTCGGCCAATTTTGAATATTTTTCGAAAAGGTCTTCGGAAATGCGCTAGAAATTAAATTCCTTACACGGAAATACCAAATATGTGGGAATTGCTTTCAGTTTTAAGGGTTTTCATTTTCTTGCTACAAATTCCGATGTTTTGTATTGAATCTCTTTAAATTTCGATATTTTCCCGATTTCTCGGCCAATTTTGAATATTTTTTCAAAAATGTCTTCGGAAATGCGCTAGAAATTAAATTCCCTACACGGAAATACCAAATATGTGGGGATTGCTTTCAGTTTTAAGGGTTTTCATTTTTTTGCTACAAATTCTGATGTTTTGTATTGAGTCTCTTTAAATTTCGATATTTTCCCGAGATCTCGGCCAATTTTGAATATTTTTCGAAAAGGTCTTCGGAAATGCGCTAGAAATTAAATTCCCTACACGGAAATACCAAATATGTGGGGATTGCTTTCAGTTTTAAGGGTTTTCATTTTTTTCCTACAAATTCTGATGTTTTGTATTGAATCTCATTAAATTTCCATATTTTCCCGATTTCTCGGCCAATTTTGAATATTTTTCGAAAAGGTTTTCGGATATGCGCTAGAAATTATAAGTTTTATAATTATAAGTTTTCATTTTCTTGCTACAAACTCCGATGTTTTGTATTGAATCTCTTTAAATTTCGATATTTTACCGATTTCTCGGCCAATTTTGAATATTATTCGAAAAGGTCTTCGGAAATGCGCTAGAAATTAAATTCCTTACACGGAAATACCAAATATATGGGGATTGCTTTCAGTTTTAAGGGTTTTCATTTTTTTGCTACAAATTCTGATGTTTTGTATTGGATCTCATTAAATTTCCATATTTTCCCGATTTCTCGGCCAATTTTGAATATTTTTCGGTAAGGTTTTCGGATATGCGCTAGATATTATAAGTTTTATAATTATAAGTTTTCATAAGTTTTTATTTTTTTGCCACAAATTCTGATGTTTTGTATTGAATCTCATTAAATTTCAATATTTTACCGATTTCTCGCCCAATTTTGAATATTATTCGAAAAGGTCTTCGGAAATGCGCTAGAAATTAAATTCCTTACACGGAAATACCAAATATGTGGGGATTGCTTTCAGTTTTAAGGGTTTTCATTTTCTTGCTACAAATTCCGATGTTTTGTATTGAATCTCATTAAATTTCCATATTTTACCGATTTCTTGGCCAATTTTGAATATTATTCGAAAAGGTCTTCGGAAATGCGCTAGAAATTAAATTCCTTACACGGAAATACCAAATATGTGGGGATTGCTTTTAGTTTTAAGGGTTTTCATTTTCTTGCTACAAATTCCGATGTTTTGTATTGAATCTCATTAAATTTCCATATTTTCCCGATTTCTCGGCCAATTTTGAATATTATTCGAAAAGGTCTTCGGAAATGCGCTAGAAATTAAATTCCTTACACGGAAATACCAAATATGTGGGGATTGCTTTTAGTTTTAAGGGTTTTCATTTTCTTGCTACAAATTCCGATGTTTTGTATTGAATCTCATTAAATTTCGATATTTTCCACATTTCTCGGCCAATTTTGAATATTTTTCGAAAAGGTCTTCGGAAATGCGCTAGAAATTAAATTCTCTATACGGAAATACCAAATATGTGAGGATTGCTTTCAGTTTTAAGGATTTTCATTTTTTTGCTACAAATTCTGATGTGTTGTATTGAATCTCTTTAAATTTCGATATTTTCCCGATTTCTCGGCCAATTTTGAATATTTTTCGAAAAGGTCTTCGGAAATGCGCTAGAAATTAAATTCTCTATACGGAAATACCAAATATGTGGGGATTGCTTTCAGTTTTAAGGGTTTTCATTTTTTTGCTACAAATTCTGATGTTTTGTATTGAATCTCTTTAAATTTCGATATTTTCCCGATTTCTCGGCCAATTTTGAATATTTTTCGAAAAGGTCTTCAGAAATGCGCTAGAAATTAAATTCCCTACACGAAAATACTAAATATGTGAGGATTGCTTTCAGTTTTAAGGTTTTTCATTTTTTTGCTACAAATTCTGATGTTTTGTATTGAATCTCATTAAATTTCCATATTTTCCCGATTTCTCGGCCAATTTTGAATATTTTTCGAAAAGGTCTTCGGAAATTCGCTAGAAATTAAATTTCCTACACGGAAATACCAAATATGTGAGGATTGCTTTCAGTTTTAAGGGTTTTAATTTTTTTGCTACAAATTCTGATGTTTTGTATTGAATCTCTTTAAATTTGGATATTTTCACGATTCCTCGGCCAATTTTGAATATTTTCGAAAAGGTCTTCGGAAATGCGCTAGAAATTAAATTCCCTACACGAAAATACCAAATATGTGGGGTGGGGATTGCTTTCAGTTTTAAGGGTTTTCATTTTTTGCTACAAATTCTGATGTATTGTATTGAATCTCTTTAAATTTCCATATTTTCTCGATTTCTCGGCGAATTTTGAATATTTTTCGAAAAGGTCTTCGGAAATGCGCTAGAAATTAAATTCCCTACACGGAAATACCAAATATGTGGGGATTGCTTTCAGTTTTAAGGGTTTTCATTTTTTTGCTACAAATTCTGATGTTTTGTATTGAATCTCTTTAAATTGCGATATTTTCCCGATTTCTCGGCCAAATTTGAATATTTTTCGAAAAGGTCTTCGGAAATCCGCTAGAAATTGAATTCCCTACTCGGAAATACCAAATATGTGGGGATTGCTGTCAGTTTTAAGGGTTTTCATTTTTTTGCTACAAATTCTGATGTTTTGTATTGAATCTCATTAAATTTCGATATTTTACCAATTTCTCGGCCAATTTTGAATATTTTTCGAAAAGGTTTAATTTCTAGGAAATGCGCTAGAAATTAAATTCCTTACACGGAAATACCAAATATGTGGGGTTTGCTTTCAGTTTTAAGGGTTTTCATTTTTTTGCTACAAATTCCGATGTTTTGTATTGAATCTCATTAAATTTCCATATTTTCCCGATTTCTCGGCAAATTTTGAATATTTTTCGAAAAGGTTTTCGGATGTGCGCTAGAAATTATAAGTTTTATAATTATAAGTTTTCATAAGTTTTCATTTTTTTGCTACAAATTATGATTTTTGTATTGAATCTCATTAAATTTCGATATTTTACCGATTTCTCGGCCAATTTTGAATATTATTCGAAAAGGTCTTCGGAAATGCGCTAGAAATTAAATTCCTTACACGGAAATACCAAATATGTGGGGATTGCTTTCAGTTTTAAGGGTTTTCATTTTCTTGCTACAAATTCCGATGTTTTGTATTGAATCTCATTAAATTTCGATATTTTGCCGATTTCTCGGCCAATTTTGAATATTTTTCGAAAAAGTCTTCGGAAATGCGCTAGAAATTGAAATGTGGGGATTGCTTTTAGTTTTAAGGGTTTTCATTTTCTTGCTACAAATTCCGATGTTTTGTATTGAATCTCATTAAATTTCGATATTTTCCCGATTTCTCGGCCAATTTTGAATATTTTTCAAAAAGGTCTTCGGAAATGCGCTAGAAATTAAATTCCCTACACGGAAATACCAAATATGTGGGGATTGCTTTGAGTTTTAAGGGTTTTCATTTTTTTGCTACAAATTCTGATGTTTTGTATTGAATCTCTTTAAATTTCGATATTTTCCACATTTCTCGGCCAATTTTGAATATTTTTCGAAAAGGTCTTCGGAAATGCGCTAGAAATTAAATTCCCTACACGGAAATACCAAATATGTGGGGATTGCTTTCAGTTTTAAGGGTTTTCATTTTTTTCCTACAAATTCTGATGTTTTGTATTGAATCTCTTTAAATTTCGATATTTTCCCGATTTCTCGGCCAATTTTGAATATTTTTCGAAAAGGTCTCAGGAAATGCGCTAGAAATTAAATTCCCTACACGGAAATACCAAATATGTGGGGATTGCTTTCAGTTTTAAGGGTTTTCATTTTTTTCCTACAAATTCTGATGTTTTGTATTGAATCTCTTTAAATTTCGATATTTTCCCGATTTCTCGGCCAATTTTGAATATTTTTCGAAAAGGTCTCAGGAAATGCGCTAGAAATTAAATTCCCTACACGAAAATACTAAATATGTTAGGATTGCTTTCAGTTTTAAGGGTTTTCATTTTTTTGCTACAAATTCTGATGTTTTGTATTGAATCTCATTAAATTTCCATATTTTCCCGATTTCTCGGCCAATTTTGAATATTTTTCGAAAAGGTCTTCGGAAATGCGCTAGAAATTAAATTCCCTACACGGAAATACCAAATATGTGGGGATTGCTTTCAGTTTTAAGGGTTTTCATTTTTTTCCTACAAATTCTAATGTTTTGAATGGAATCTCATTAAATTTCCATATTTTCTCGATTTCTCGGCCAATTTTGAATATTTTTCGAAAAGGTCTTCGGAAATGCGCTAGAAATTAAATTCCCTACACGGAAATACCAAATATGTGGGGATTGCTTTCAGTTTTAAGGGTTTTCATTTTTTTGCTACAAATTCTGATGTTTTGTATTGAATCTCTTTAAATTTCGATATTTTCCCGATTTCTCGGCCAATTTTGAATATTTTTCGAAAAGGTCTCAGGAAATGCGCTAGAAATTAAATTCCCTACACGAAAATACTAAATATGTTAGGATTGCTTTCAGTTTTAAGGGTTTTCATTTTTTTGCTACAAATTCTGATGTTTTGTATTGAATCTCATTAAATTTCCATATTTTCCCGATTTCTCGGCCAATTTTGAATACTTTTCGAAAAGGTCTTCGGAAATTCGCTAGAAATTAAATTTCCTACACGGAAATACCAAATATGTGGGGATTGCTTTCAGTTTTAAGGGTTTTCATTTTTTTGCTACAAATTCTGATGTTTTGTATTGAATCTCTTTAAATTTGGATATTTTCCCGATTCCTCGGCCAATTTTGAATATTTTCGAAAAGGTCTTCGGAAATGCGCTAGAAATTAAATTCCCTACACGGAAATATCAAATATGTGGGGATTGCTTTCAGTTTTAAGGGTTTTCATTTTTTTGCTACAAATTCTGATGTTTTGTATTGAATCTCTTTAAATTTCGATATTTTCCCGATTTCTCGGCCAATTTTGAATATTTTTCGAAAAGGTCTTCGGAAATGCGCTAGAAATTAAATTCCCTACACGGAAATACCAAATATGTGGGGATTGCTTTCAGTTTTAAGGGTTTTCATTTTTTTGCTACAAATTCTGTTTTGTATTGAATCTCTTTAAATTTCGATATTTTCCCGATTTCTCGGCCAATTTTGAATATTTTTCGAAAAGGTCTTCGGAAATGCGCTAGAAATTAAATTCCCTACACGGAAATATCAAATATGTGGGGATTGCTTTCAGTTTTAAGGGTTTTCATTTTTTTGCTACAAATTCTGATGTTTTGTATTGAATCTCTTTAAATTTGGATATTTTCCCGATTCCTCGGCCAATTTTGAATATTTTCGAAAAGGTCTTCGGAAATGCGCTAGAAATTAAATTCCCTACACGGAAATATCAAATATGTGGGGATTGCTTTCAGTTTTAAGGGTTTTCATTTTTTTGCTACAAATTCTGATGTTTTGTATTGAATCTCTTTAAATTTCGATATTTTCCCGATTTCTCGGCCAATTTTGAATATTTTTCGAAAAGGTCTTCGGAAATGCGCTAGAAATTAAATTCCCTACACGGAAATATCAAATATGTGGGGATTGCTTTCAGTTTTAAGGGTTTTCATTTTTTTGCTACAAATTCTGATGTTTTGTATTGAATCTCTTTAAATTTCGATATTTTCCCGATTTCTCGGCCAATTTTGAATATTTTTCGAAAAGGTCTTCGGAAATGCGCTAGAAATTGAAATGTGGGGATTGCTTTGAGTTTTAAGGGTTTTCAATTTTTTGCTACAAATTCTGATGTTTTGTATTGAATCTCTTTAAATTTCGATATTTTCCCGATTTCTCGGCCAATTTTGAATATTTTTCAAAAATGTCTTCGGAAATGCGCTACAAATTAAATTCCCTACACGGAAATACCAAATATGTGGGGATTGCTTTCAGTTGTAAGGGTTTTCATTTTTATGCTACAAATTCTGATGGTTTGTATTGAGTCTCTTTAAATTTCGATATTTTCCCGATTTCTCGGCCAATTTTGAATATTTTTCAAAAATGTCTTCGGAAATGCGCTAGAAATTAAATTCCCTACACGGAAATACCAAATATGTGGGGATTGCTTTCAGTTTTAAGGGTTTTCATTTTTTTGCTATAAATTCTGATGTTTTGTATTAAATCTCATTAAATTTCGATATTTTACCGATTTCTCGGCCAATTTTGAATATTTTTCGAAAAGGTCTTCGGAAATGCGCTAGAAATTAAATTCCTTACACGGAAATACCAAATATGTGGGGTTTGCTTTCAGTTTTAAGGGTTTTCATTTTTTTGCTACAAATTCCGATGTTTTGTATTGAATCTCATTAAATTTCCATATTTTCCCGATTTCTCGGCCAATTTTGAATATTTTTCGAAAAGGTTTTCGGATGTGCGCTAGAAATTAAATTCTCTATACGGAAATACCAAATATGTGAGGATTGCTTTCAGTTTTAAGGATTTTCATTTTTTTGCTACAAATTCTGATGTTTTGTATTGAATCTCTTTAAATTTCGATATTTTCCCGATTTCTCGGCCAATTTTGAATATTTTTCGAAAAGGTCTTCGGAAATGCGCTAGAAATTAAATTCTCTATACGGAAATACCAAATATGTGAGGATTGCTTTCAGTTTTAAGGGTTTTCATTTTTTTGCTACAAATTCTGATGTTTTGTATTGAATCTCTTTAAATTTCGATATTTTCCCGATTTCTCGGCCAATTTTGAATATTTTTCGAAAAGGTCTTCAGAAATGCGCTAGAAATTAAATTCCCTACACGAAAATACTAAATATGTGAGGTTTGCTTTCAGTTTTAAGGTTTTTCATTTTTTTGCTACAAATTCTGATGTTTTGTATTGAATCTCATTAAATTTCCATATTTTCCCGATTTCTCGGCCAATTTTGAATATTTTTCGAAAAGGTCTTCGGAAATTCGCTAGAAATTAAATTTCCTACACGGAAATACCAAATATGTGAGGATTGCTTTCAGTTTTAAGGGTTTTAATTTTTTTGCTACAAATTCTGATGTTTTGTATTGAATCTCTTTAAATTTGGATATTTTCACGATTCCTCGGCCAATTTTGAATATTTTCGAAAAGGTCTTCGGAAATGCGCTAGAAATTAAATTCCCTACACGAAAATACCAAATATGTGGGGTGGGGATTGCTTTCAGTTTTAAGGGTTTTCATTTTTTGCTACAAATTCTGATGTATTGTATTGAATCTCTTTAAATTTCCATATTTTCTCGATTTCTCGGCGAATTTTGAATATTTTTCGAAAAGGTCTTCGGAAATGCGCTAGAAATTAAATTCCCTACACGGAAATACCAAATATGTGGGGATTGCTTTGAGTTTTAAGGGTTTTCATTTTTTTGCTACAAATTCTGATGTTTTGTATTGAATCTCTTTAAATTTCGATATTTTCCACATTTCTCGGCCAATTTTGAATATTTTTCGAAAAGGTCTTCGGAAATGCGCTAGAAATTAAATTCCCTACACGGAAATACCAAATATGTGGGGATTGCTTTCAGTTTTAAGGGTTTTCATTTTTTTCCTACAAATTCTGATGTTTTGTATTGAATCTCTTTAAATTTCGATATTTTCCCGATTTCTCGGCCAATTTTGAATATTTTTCGAAAAGGTCTCAGGAAATGCGCTAGAAATTAAATTCCCTACACGGAAATACCAAATATGTGGGGATTGCTTTCAGTTTTAAGGGTTTTCATTTTTTTCCTACAAATTCTGATGTTTTGTATTGAATCTCTTTAAATTTCGATATTTTCCCGATTTCTCGGCCAATTTTGAATATTTTTCGAAAAGGTCTCAGGAAATGCGCTAGAAATTAAATTCCCTACACGAAAATACTAAATATGTTAGGATTGCTTTCAGTTTTAAGGGTTTTCATTTTTTTGCTACAAATTCTGATGTTTTGTATTGAATCTCATTAAATTTCCATATTTTCCCGATTTCTCGGCCAATTTTGAATATTTTTCGAAAAGGTCTTCGGAAATGCGCTAGAAATTAAATTCCCTACACGGAAATACCAAATATGTGGGGATTGCTTTCAGTTTTAAGGGTTTTCATTTTTTTCCTACAAATTCTAATGTTTTGTATTGAATCTCATTAAATTTCCATATTTTCCCGATTTCTCGGCCAATTTTGAATATTTTTCGAAAAGGTCTTCGGAAATGCGCTAGAAATTAAATTCCCTACACGGAAATACCAAATATGTGGGGATTGCTTTCAGTTGTAAGGGTTTTCATTTTTTTCCTACAAATTCTGATGTTTTGTATTGAATCTCTTTAAATTTCGATATTTTCCCGATTTCTCGGCCAATTTTGAATATTTTTCGAAAAGGTCTCAGGAAATGCGCTAGAAATTAAATTCCCTACACGAAAATACTAAATATGTTAGGATTGCTTTCAGTTTTAAGGGTTTTCATTTTTTTGCTACAAATTCTGATGTTTTGTATTGAATCTCATTAAATTTCCATATTTTCCCGATTTCTCGGCCAATTTTGAATACTTTTCGAAAAGGTCTTCGGAAATTCGCTAGAAATTAAATTTCCTACACGGAAATACCAAATATGTGGGGATTGCTTTCAGTTTTAAGGGTTTTCATTTTTTTGCTACAAATTCTGATGTTTTGTATTGAATCTCTTTAAATTTGGATATTTTCCCGATTCCTCGGCCAATTTTGAATATTTTCGAAAAGGTCTTCGGAAATGCGCTAGAAATTAAATTCCCTACACGGAAATATCAAATATGTGGGGATTGCTTTCAGTTTTAAGGGTTTTCATTTTTTTGCTACAAATTCTGATGTTTTGTATTGAATCTCTTTAAATTTCGATATTTTCCCGATTTCTCGGCCAATTTTGAATATTTTTCGAAAAGGTCTTCGGAAATGCGCTAGAAATTAAATTCCCTACACGGAAATACCAAATATGTGGGGATTGCTTTCAGTTTTAAGGGTTTTCATTTTTTTGCTACAAATTCTGATGTTTTGTATTGAATCTCTTTAAATTTCGATATTTTCCCGATTTCTCGGCCAATTTTGAATATTTTTCGAAAAGGTCTTCGGAAATGCGCTAGAAATTAAATTCCCTACACGGAAATATCAAATATGTGGGGATTGCTTTCAGTTTTAAGGGTTTTCATTTTTTTGCTACAAATTCTGATGTTTTGTATTGAATCTCTTTAAATTTGGATATTTTCCCGATTCCTCGGCCAATTTTGAATATTTTCGAAAAGGTCTTCGGAAATGCGCTAGAAATTAAATTCCCTACACGGAAATATCAAATATGTGGGGATTGCTTTCAGTTTTAAGGGTTTTCATTTTTTTGCTACAAATTCTGATGTTTTGTATTGAATCTCTTTAAATTTCGATATTTGCCCGATTTCTCGGCCAATTTTGAATATTTTTCGAAAAGGTCTTCGGAAATACGCTAGAAATTAAATTCCCTACACGGAAATATCAAATATGTGGGGATTGCTTTCAGTTTTAAGGGTTTTCATTTTTTTGCTACAAATTCTGATGTTTTGTATTGAATCTCTTTAAATTTCGATATTTTCCCGATTTCTCGGCCAATTTTGAATATTTTTCGAAAAGGTCTTCGGAAATGCGCTAGAAATTGAAATGTGGGGATTGCTTTGAGTTTTAAGGGTTTTCAATTTTTTGCTACAAATTCTGATGTTTTGTATTGAATCTCTTTAAATTTCGATATTTTCCCGATTTCTCGGCCAATTTTGAATATTTTTCAAAAATGTCTTCGGAAATGCGCTACAAATTAAATTCCCTACACGGAAATACCAAATATGTGGGGATTGCTTTCAGTTGTAAGGGTTTTCATTTTTATGCTACAAATTCTGATGGTTTGTATTGAATCTCTTTAAATTTCGATATTTTCCCGATTTCTCGGCCAATTTTGAATATTTTTCAAAAATGTCTTCGGAAATGCGCTAGAAATTAAATTCCCTACACGGAAATACCAAATATGTGGGGATTGCTTTCAGTTTTAAGGGTTTTCATTTTTTTGCTATAAATTCTGATGTTTTGTATTAAATCTCATTAAATTTCGATACTTTACCGATTTCTCGGCCAATTTTGAATATTTTTCGAAAAGGTCTTCGGAAATGCGCTAGAAATTAAATTCCTTACACGGAAATACCAAATATGTGGGGTTTGCTTTCAGTTTTAAGGGTTTTCATTTTTTTGCTACAAATTCCGATGTTTTGTATTGAATCTCATTAAATTTCCATATTTTCCCGATTTCTCGGCCAATTTTGAATATTTTTCGAAAAGGTTTTCGGATGTGCGCTAGAAATTATAAGTTTTATAATTATAAGTTTTCATAAGTTTTCATTATTTTGCTACAAATTCTGATTTTTGTATTGAATCTCATTAAATTTCGATATTTTACCGATTTCTCGGCCAATTTTGAATATTATTCGAAAAGGTCTTCGGAAATGCGCTAGAAATTAAATTCCTTACACGGAAATACCAAATATGTGGGGATTGCTTTCAGTTTTAAGGGTTTTCATTTTCTTGCTACAATTTCCGATGTTTTGTATTGAATCTCATTAAATTTCGATATTTTGCCGATTTCTCGGCCAATTTTGAATATTATTCGAAAAGGGCTTCGGAAATGCGCTAGAAATTAAATTCCTTACACGGAAATACCAAATATGTGGGGATTGCTTTTAGTTATAAGGGTTTTCATTTTCTTGCTACAAATTCCGATGTTTTATATTGAATCTCATTAAATTTCCATATTTTCCCGATTTCTCGGCCAATTTTGAATATTTTTCAAAAAGGTCTTCGGAAATGCGCTAGAAATTAAATTCCCTGCACGGAAATACCAAATATGTGGGGATTGCTTTGAGTTTTAAGGGTTTTCATTTTTTTGCTACAAATTCTGATGTTTTGTATTGAATATCTTTAAATTTCGATATTTTCCACATTTCTCGGCCAATTCTGAATATTTTTCGAAAAGGTCTTCGGAAATGCGCTAGAAATTAAATTCCCTATACGGAAATACCAAATATTTGGGGATTACTTGCAGGTTTGAAGGGTTTTCATTTTTTTGCTACAAATTCTAATGTTTTGTATTGAATCTCATTAAATTTCCATATTTTCCCGATTTCTCGGCCAATTTTGAATATTTTTCGAAAAGGTCTTCGGAAATGCGCTAGAAATTAAATTCCCTACACGGAAATACCAAATATGTGGGGATTGCTTTCAGTTTTAAGGGTTTTCATTTTTTTGCTACAAATTCTGATGTTTTGTATTGAATCTCTTTAAATTTCGATATTTTCCCGATTTCTCGGCCAATTTTGAATATTTTTCGAAAAGGTCTCGGGAAATGCGCTAGAAATTAAATTCCCTACACGAAAATACTAAATATGTGAGGATTGCTTTCAGTTTTAAGGGTTTTCATTTTTTTGCTACAAATTCTGATGTTTTGTATTGAATCTCATTAAATTTCCATATTTTCCCGATTTCTCGGCCAATTTTGAATACTTTTCGAAAAGGTCTTCGGAAATTCGCTAGAAATTAAATTTCCTACACGGAAATACCAAATATGTGGGGATTGCTTTCAGTTTTAAGGGTTTTCATTTTTTTGCTATAAATTCTGATGTTTTGTATTGAATCTCTTTAAATTTGGATATTTTCCCGATTCCTCGGCCAATTTTGAATATTTTCGAAAAGGTCTTCGGAAATGCGCTAGAAATTAAATTCCCTAACGGAAATATCAAATATGTGGGGATTGCTTTCAGTTTTAAGGGTTTTCATTTTTTTTGCTACAAATTCTGATGTTTTGTATTGAATCTCTTTAAATTTCGATATTTTCCCGATTTCTCGGCCAATTTTGAATATTTTTCAAAAATGTCTTCGGAAATGCGCTAGAAATTAAATTCCCTACACGGAAATACCAAATATGTGGGGATTGCTTTCAGTTTTAAGGGTTTTCATTTTTTTGCTACAAATTCTGATGTTTTGTATTGAATCTCATTAAATTTCCATATTTTCCCGATTTCTCGGCCAATTTTGAATACTTTTCGAAAAGGTCTTCGGAAATGCGCTAGAAATTAAATTCCTTACACGGAAATACCAAATATGTGGGGTTTGCTTTCAGTTTTAAGGGTTTTCATTTTTTTGCTACAAATTCCGATGTTTTGTATTGAATCTCATTAAATTTCCATATTTTCCCGATTTCTCGGCCAATTTTGAATATTTTTCGAAAAGGTTTTCGGATGTGCGCTAGAAATTATAAGTTTTATAATTATAAGTTTTCATAAGTTTTCATTTTTTTGCTACAAATTCTGATTTTTGTATTGAATCTCATTAAATTTCGATATTTTACCGATTTCTCGGCCAATTTTGAATATTATTCGAAAAGGTCTTCGGAAATGCGCTAGAAATTAAATTCCTTACACGGAAATACCAAATATGTGGGGATTGCTTTCAGTTTTAAGGGTTTTCATTTTCTTGCTACAAATTCCGATGTTTTGTATTGAATCTCATTAAATTTCGATATTTTGCCGATTTCTCGGCCAATTTTGAATATTATTCGAAAAGGGCTTCGGAAATGCGCTAGAAATTAAATTCCTTACACGGAAATACCAAATATGTGGGGATTGCTTTTAGTTATAAGGGTTTTCATTTTCTTGCTACAAATTCCGATGTTTTATATTGAATCTCATTAAATTTCCATATTTTCCCGATTTCTCGGCCAATTTTGAATATTTTTCAAAAAGGTCTTCGGAAATGCGCTAGAAATTAAATTCCCTGCACGGAAATACCAAATATGTGGGGATTGCTTTGAGTTTTAAGGGTTTTCATTTTTTTGCTACAAATTCTGATGTTTTGTATTGAATATCTTTAAATTTCGATATTTTCCACATTTCTCGGCCAATTCTGAATATTTTTCGAAAAGGTCTTCGGAAATGCGCTAGAAATTAAATTCCCTATACGGAAATACCAAATATTTGGGGATTACTTGCAGGTTTGAAGGGTTTTCATTTTTTTGCTACAAATTCTAATGTTTTGTATTGAATCTCATTAAATTTCCATATTTTCCCGATTTCTCGGCCAATTTTGAATATTTTTCGAAAAGGTCTTCGGAAATGCGCTAGAAATTAAATTCCCTACACGGAAATACCAAATATGTGGGGATTGCTTTCAGTTTTAAGGGTTTTCATTTTTTTGCTACAAATTCTGATGTTTTGTATTGAATCTCTTTAAATTTCGATATTTTCCCGATTTCTCGGCCAATTTTGAATATTTTTCGAAAAGGTCTCGGGAAATGCGCTAGAAATTAAATTCCCTACACGAAAATACTAAATATGTGAGGATTGCTTTCAGTTTTAAGGGTTTTCATTTTTTTGCTACAAATTCTGATGTTTTGTATTGAATCTCATTAAATTTCCATATTTTCCCGATTTCTCGGCCAATTTTGAATACTTTTCGAAAAGGTCTTCGGAAATTCGCTAGAAATTAAATTTCCTACACGGAAATACCAAATATGTGGGGATTGCTTTCAGTTTTAAGGGTTTTCATTTTTTTGCTATAAATTCTGATGTTTTGTATTGAATCTCTTTAAATTTGGATATTTTCCCGATTCCTCGGCCAATTTTGAATATTTTCGAAAAGGTCTTCGGAAATGCGCTAGAAATTAAATTCCCTAACGGAAATATCAAATATGTGGGGATTGCTTTCAGTTTTAAGGGTTTTCATTTTTTTTGCTACAAATTCTGATGTTTTGTATTGAATCTCTTTAAATTTCGATATTTTCCCGATTTCTCGGCCAATTTTGAATATTTTTCGAAAAGGTCTCGGGAAATGCGCTAGAAATTAAATTCCCTACACGAAAATACTAAATATGTGAGGATTGCTTTCAGTTTTAAGGGTTTTCATTTTTTTGCTACAAATTCTGATGTTTTGTATTGAATCTCATTAAATTTCCATATTTTCCCGATTTCTCGGCCAATTTTGAATACTTTTCGAAAAGGTCTTCGGAAATTCGCTAGAAATTAAATTTCCTACACGGAAATACCAAATATGTGGGGATTGCTTTCAGTTTTAAGGGTTTTCATTTTTTTGCTATAAATTCTGATGTTTTGTATTGAATCTCTTTAAATTTGGATATTTTCCCGATTCCTCGGCCAATTTTGAATATTTTCGAAAAGGTCTTCGGAAATGCGCTAGAAATTAAATTCCCTAACGGAAATATCAAATATGTGGGGATTGCTTTCAGTTTTAAGGGTTTTCATTTTTTTTGCTACAAATTCTGATGTTTTGTATTGAATCTCTTTTCAGCAGGGATTAGAGATTCTTATGCCAGCCATAATAAGAATCTTTAAGGCATTTTTATATGGGGCTACATCCCAAAAATATGGAGGAAAGCTAGGGTGGTATTTATACCAAAGGCAGGGAACCGTCCCATCGAAAAACCTAAGTCATACCGTCCTATCAGCCTCACATCATTCTTCGTTAAAACAATGGAGAAATTAGTGGATTACCACATCAGAACTGGACCAAGTAAAGTCCGATTACATCCTAAGCAACATGCTTACCAAAAAGGAAAATCAACCGAATCAGCCCTTCATGATCTAGTTAGAAACATTGAAAAGGCGATAGAATTCAAAGAAATAGCACTATGCGCTTTCTTGGATATAGAAGGAGACTTTGATAATACTCCACATGACGCAATCATAGCGGCAGCCAGGAAAAAAGGTATAGAGCCTACGACCACTAAATGGATTCATGCCATGCTAAAAAGCCGAATGACAACGGCGGCCATAGGCAACAGCACATTAACAGCACAAACCTATAGGGGATGTCCCCAAGGAGGAGTACTATCTCCACTACTTTGGTCTATTGTTGTTGATGAGCTCCTAGATCGCCTTACAACGCAAGGTTTCGAGACCATAGGATACGCCGACGATCTCGTCATAATCATAAGAGGCAAACATGACTTTGTCATCTCTGAGAGGCTACAATTGGCCTTAAACTTGATTATGAACTGGTGTCAGTCTAAGAATCTTAACATTAATCCAACAAAAACCGACATCATACCATTTACAAATAGAAGAAAGATACATATCACTTTACCTTCATTAAATGGCATAACAATACCCTGTTCCAATAAAGTCAAATATCTAGGTATTACACTGGATAGAAAACTAAATTGGAACAGTCACTTAGAAACGACTCATGCTAAAGCACTAAGGGCGATGTGGGCCTGTAAAAGCTTATTTGGCAGAAAATGGGGGCTACAACCCAAGATGATTTACTGGTGTTACAGAACAATCATTCTACCAATAGTGACATATGGCGCCACGGTGTGGTGGACCAAAACGCTACAACTTAAAGCACAAGTTATGCTACAAAAAATACAACGACTAGCATGTCTTGGAATAACAGGTGCAATGAGAACCTGTCCAACTGCATCAATGGAAATGCTCCTAAATCTCCCACCGATACATCTTCAAATTAAAAAAGAAGCGGCTAGGGGCATGATCCGAATTCAGAAGGAAAAACAATACTTACCAGGAGATTTTAGAGGACACCTCAAAATTTTAAATAATAAAATAATAGAGGCAACGACCTCGCTTTTAACGGACATAATGCCGACAACTTATAACTTTGAAATACCATTCAAAGTTATAATCAATGAACGCAAGGACTGGCAATCCAAGCTTCATGAATTAGAAGAAGGTTCGACCATCTGGTACACAGATGGTTCAAGAACCAAAGATGGTACAGGAGCCGGTGTGAAAGGACCAAACTTCGCACTATCCAAACCACTCGGTAAAGAAGCAACAATCTTCCAGGCCGAACTTATTGCGATGGAGCTATGCATCCAAGAGATTATTAGGAGGGCTCACCGCAACCAAACAATTTATATACTATCAGACAGCCAAGCAGTCCTTAAAGCTCTCTTATCCCACAAACAGGAGTCCAAATTGGTATGGAGCTGTCTTCAAAACCTAAAGATCCTGGCTAAAAGGAACAAAGTAACCTTAATGTGGGTACCAGGACATATAGGTGTTGAAGGAAATGAAGAGGCGGACCGCCTTGCAAAGGAGGGTGCAACTACAAAGTTCATTGGACCAGAACCATTCTGTGGCAAACCCAGAGGGCACTCAAAACTCATAATTCACAGGTGGGTCGAACAAGAGCACAGACTCTACTGGAACAGACTACCAGGTCTGAAGGTATCAAAAAAATTTATCCAGCCACAAAAACTCAAAGTGGATAAACTACTAAATCTCAGCAAAAAGGACATCAGAACCTTAACAGGTCTCATAACAGGACACCACCCTGTCAACTACCACCTTAAAAAAATGAGACTAGCTGAAGATGATAAATGCCGTCTCTGTCTGTTAGACAAAGAGACTACAGAGCATCTACTCTGCACCTGTGAAGCAGCAGGACGGAGGAGACTGGATCATTTGGGAAAAGGAATCCTTACCACAAATGAATTGGCCGAAAAGGCCCCCGAACACATACTAAGATTTTACAAATCTCTAGAAATGGGCTAGGGTTTAGGGCAATATGTACAATAGATCTTTAGGTCGCGGTACTCTCGAGTCCCTTTAAAAAAAAAAAAAAAAAAAAAAATTGAATCTCTTTAAATTTCGATATTTTCCCGATTTCTCGGCCAATTTTGAATATTTTTCGAAAAGGTCTTCGGAAATGCGCTAGAAATTAAATTCCCTACACGGAAATACCAAATATGTGGGGATTGCTTTCAGTTTTAAGGGTTTTCATTTTTTTGCTACAAATTCTTATGTTTTGTATTGAATCTCTTTAAATTGCGATATTTTCCCGACTTCTCGGCCAATTTTGAATATTTTTCGAAAAGGTCTTCGGAAATGCGCTAGAAATTGAATTCTCTACTCGGAAATATCAAATATGTGGGGATTGCTTTCAGTTTTAAGGGTTTTCATTTTTTTGCTACAAATTCTGATGTTTTGTTTTGAATCTCTTTAAATTTCGATATTTTCCCGATTTCTCGGCCAATTTTGAATATTTTTCGAAAAGGTCTTCGAAAATGCGCTAGAAATTAAATTTCTTACACGGAAATACCAAATATGTGGGGATTGCTTTCAGTTTTAAGGATTTTCATTTTTTTGCTACAAATTCTGATGTTTTGTATTGAATCTCTTTAAATTGTGATATTTTCCCGATTTCTCGGCCAATTTTGAATATTTTTCGAAAAGGTCTTCGGAAATGCGCTAGAAATTAAATTCCCTACACGGAAATACCAAATATGTAGGGATTGCTTTCAGTTTTAAGGATTTTCATTTTTTTGCTACAAATTCTGATGTTTTGTATTGAATCTCTTTAAATTTCGATATTTTCCCGATTTCTCGGCCAATTTTGAATATTTTTCGAAAAGGTCTCGGGAAATGCGCTAGAAATTAAATTCCCTACACGGAAATACCAAATATGTGGGGATTGCTTTCAGTTTTAAGGGATTTCATTTTTTTGGTACAAATTCTGATGTTTTGTATTGAATCTCTTTAAATTTCGATATTTTCCCGATTTCTCGGCCAATTTTGAATATTTTTCGAAAAGGTCTTCGGAAATGCGCTAGAAATTAAATTCCCTAAACGGAAATACCAAATATGTGGGGATTGCTTTCAGTTTTAAGGGTTTTCAATTTTTTGCTACAAATTCTGATGTTTTGTATTGAACCTCTTTAAATTTCGATATTTTCCCGATTTCTCGGCCAATTTTGAATATTTTTCGAAAAGGTCTTCAGAAATGCGCTAGAAATTGAATTCCCTACACGGAAATATTAAATATGTGGGATTGCTTTCAGTTTTAACGGTTTTCATTTTTTTGCAAGAAATTCTGATGTTTTGTATTGAATCTCTTTAAATTTCGATATTTTCCCGATTTCAGGACCAATTTTGAATATTTTTCGAAAACGTCTTCGGAAATGCGCTAGAAATTAAATTCCCTACACGGAAATACCAAATATGTGGGGATTGCTTTCAGTTTTAAGGGTTTTCATTTTTTTGCTACAAATTCTGATGTTTTCTATTGAATCTCTTTAAATTTCGATATTTTACCGATTTCTCGGCCAATTTTGAATATTTTTCGAAAAGGTCTTCGGAAATGCGCTAGAAATTAAATTCCCTATACGGAAATACCAAATATGTGGAGATTGCTTTCAGTTTTAAGGGTTTTCAATTTTTTGCTACAAATTCTGATGTTTTGTATTGAATCTCTTTAAATTTCGATATTTTCCCGATTTCTCGGCCAATTTGGAATATTTTTCGAAAAGGTCTTCGGAAATGCGCTAGAAATTAAATTCCCTACACGGAAATACCAAATATGTGGGGATTGCTTTCAGTTTTAGGGGTTTTCATTTTTTTGCTACAAATCTGATGTTTTGTATTGATTCTCATTAAATTTCCATATTTTCTCGATTTCTCGGCCAATTTTGAATATTTTTCGAAAAGGTCTTCGGAAATGCGCTAGAAATTAAATTCCCTACACGGAAATACCAAATATGTGGGGATTGCTTTCAGTTTTAAGGGTTTTCATTTTTTTGCTACAAATTCTGATGTTTTGTATTGAATCTCATTAAATTTCCACATTTTCCAGATATCTCGGCCATTTTTGAATATTTTTCGAAAAGGTCTTCGGAAAAGCGCTACAAATTAAATTCCCTACATGGAAATACCAAATATGTGGGGATTGCTTTCAGTTTTCAGGGTTTTCATTTTTTTGCTACAAATTCTGATGTTTTGTATTGAATCTCTTTAAATTTCGATATTTTCCCGATTTCTCGGCCAATTTTGAATATTTTTCGAAAAGGTCTCTGGAAATGCGCTAGAAATTGCATTCCCTACACGGAAATACCAAATATGTGGGGATTGCTTTCAGTTTTAAGGGTTTTCATTTTTTTGCTACAAATTCTGATGTTTTGTATTGAATCTCTTTAAATTTCGATATTTTCCCGATTTCTCGGCCAATTTTGAATATTTTTCGAAAAGGTCTCTGGAAATGCGCTAGAAATTGCATTCCCTACACGGAAATACCAAAAATGTGGGGATTGCTTTCAGTTTTAAGGGTTTTCATTTTTTTGCTACAAATTCTGATGTGTTGTATTGAATCTCTTTAAATTTCGATATTTTCCCGATTTCTCGGCCAATTTTGAATATTTTTCGAAAAGGTCTCGGGAAATGCGCTAGAAATTAAATTCCCTACACGGAAATTCCAAATATGTGGGGATTGCTTTCAGTTTTAAGGGATTTCATTTTTTTGGTACAAATTCTGATGTTTTGTATTGAATCTCTTTAAATTTCGATATTTTCCCGATTTCTCGGCCAATTTTGAATATTTTTCGAAAAGGTCTTCGGAAATGCGCTAGAAATTAAATTCCCTAAACGGAAATACCAAATATGTGGGGATTGCTTTCAGTTTTAAGGGTTTTCATTTTTTTGCTACAAATTCTGATGTTTTGTATTGAATCTCTTTAAATTTCGATATTTTCCCGATTTCTCGGCCAATTTTGAATATTTTTCGAAAAGGTCTTCGGAAATGCGCTAGAAATTAAATTCCCTAAACGGAAATACCAAATATGTGGGGATTGCTTTCAGTTTTAAGGGTTTTCATTTTTTTGCTACAAATTCTGATGTTTTGTATTGAATCTCTTTAAATTTGGATATTTTCCCGATTCCTCGGCCAATTTTGAATATTTTCGAAAAGGTCTTCGGAAATGCGCTAGAAATTGAATTCTCTACTCGGAAATATCAAATATGTGGGGATTGCTTTCAGTTTTAAGGGTTTTCATTTTTTTGCTACAAATTCTGATGTTTTGTTTTGAATCTCTTTAAATTTCGATATTTTCCCGATTTCTCGGCCAATTTTGAATATTTTTCGAAAAGGTCTTCGAAAATGCGCTAGAAAGTAAATTTCTTACACGGAAATACCAAATATGTGGGGATTGCTTTCAGTTTTAAGGATTTTCATTTTTTTGCTACAAATTCTGATGTTTTGTATTGAATCTCTTTAAATTGTGATATTTTCCCGACTTCTCGGCCAATTTTGAATATTTTTCGAAAAGGTCTTCGGAAATGCGCTAGAAATTAAATTCCCTACACGGAAATACCAAATATGTAGGGATTGCTTTCAGTTTTAAGGATTTTCATTTTTTTGCTACAAATTCTGATGTTTTGTATTGAATCTCTTTAAATTTCCATATTTTCTCGATTTCTCGGCCAATTTTGAATATTTTTCGAAAAGGTCTTCGGAAATGCGCTAGAAATTAAATTCCCTACACGGAAATACCAAATATGTGGGGATTGCTTTCAGTTTTAAGGGTTTTCATTTTTTTGCTACAAATTCTGATGTTTTGTATTGAATCTCATTAAATTTCCACATTTTCCAGATATCTCGGCCATTTTTGAATATTTTTCGAAAAGGTCTTCGGAAATGCGCTACAAATTAAATTCCCTACATGGAAATACCAAATATGTGGGGATTGCTTTCAGTTTTCAGGGTTTTCATTTTTTTGCTACAAATTCTGATGTTTTGTATTGAATCTCTTTAAATTTCGATATTTTCCCGATTTCTCGGCCAATTTTGAATATTTTTCGAAAAGGTCTCTGGAAATGCGCTAGAAATTGCATTCCCTACACGGAAATACCAAATATGTGGGGATTGCTTTCAGTTTTAAGGGTTTTCATTTTTTTGCTACAAATTCTGATGTTTTGTATTGAATCTCTTTAAATTTCGATATTTTCCCGATTTCTCGGCCAATTTTGAATATTTTTCGAAAAGGTCTTCGCAAATGCGCTAGAAATTAAATTCCCTACACGGAAATACCAAATATGTGGGGATTTCTTGCAGTTTTAAGGGTTTTCATTTTTTTGCTGCAAATTCTGATGTTTTGTATTGAATCTCTTTAAATATCGATATTTTCCCGATTTCTCGGCCAATTTTGAATATTTTTCGAAAAGGTCTTCGGAAATGCGCTAGAAATTAAATTCCCTACATGGAAATACCAAATATGTGGGGATTGCTTTCAGTTCTAAGGGTTTTCATTTTTTTGCTACAAATTCTGATGTTTTGTATTGAATCTCTTTAAATTTCGATATTTTCCCGATTTCTCGGCCAATTTTGAATATTTTTCGAAAAGGTCTTCGGAAATGCGCTAGAAATTAAATTCCCTAAACGGAAATACCAAATATGTGGGGATTGCTTTCAGTTTTAAGGGTTTTCATTTTTTTGCTACAAATTCTGATGTTTTGTATTGAATCTCTTTAAATTTCGATATTTTCCCGATTTCTCGGCCAATTTTGAATATTTTTCGAAAAGGTCTTCGGAAATGCGCTAGAAATTAAATTCCCTACACGGAAATACCAAATATGTGGGGATTGCTTTCAGTTTTAGGGGTTTTCATTTTTTTGCTACAAATCTGATGTTTTGTATTGATTCTCATTAAATTTCCATATTTTCTCGATTTCTCGGCCAATTTTGAATATTTTTCGAAAAGGTCTTCGGAAATTCGCTAGAAATTAAATTTCCTACACGGAAATACCAAATATGTGGGGATTGCTTTCAGTTTTAAGGGTTTTCATTTTTTTGCTACAAATTCTGATGTGTTGTATTGAATCTCTTTAAATTTCGATATTTTCCCGATTTCTCGGCCAATTTTGAATATTTTTCGAAAAGGTCTCGGGAAATGCGCTAGAAATTAAATTCCCTACACGGAAATTCCAAATATGTGGGGATTGCTTTCAGTTTTAAGGGATTTCATTTTTTTGGTACAAATTCTGATGTTTTGTATTGAATCTCTTTAAATTTCGATATTTTCCCGATTTCTCGGCCAATTTTGAATATTTTTCGAAAAGGTCTTCGGAAATGCGCTAGAAATTAAATTCCCTAAACGGAAATACCAAATATGTGGGGATTGCTTTCAGTTTTAAGGATTTTCATTTTTTTGCTACAAATTCTGATGTTTTGTTTTGAATCTCTTTAAATTTCGATATTTTCCCGATTTCTCGGCCAATTTTGAATATTTTTCGAAAAGGTCTTCGAAAATGCGCTAGAAAGTAAATTTCTTACACGGAAATACCAAATATGTGGGGATTGCTTTCAGTTTTAAGGATTTTCATTTTTTTGCTACAAATTCTGATGTTTTGTATTGAATCTCTTTAAATTGTGATATTTTCCCGACTTCTCGGCCAATTTTGAATATTTTTCGAAAAGGTCTTCGGAAATGCGCTAGAAATTAAATTCCCTACACGGAAATACCAAATATGTAGGGATTGCTTTCAGTTTTAAGGATTTTCATTTTTTTGCTACAAATTCTGATGTTTTGTATTGAATCTCTTTAAATTTCGATATTTTCCCGATTTCTCGGCCAATTTTGAATATTTTTCGAAAAGGTCTTCGGAAATGCGCTAGAAATTAAATTCCCTACACGGAAATACCAAATATGTGGGGATTGCTTTCAGTTTTAAGGGTTTTCATTTTTTTGCTACAAATTCTGATGTTTTGTATTGAATCTCATTAAATTTCCACATTTTCCAGATATCTCGGCCATTTTTGAATATTTTTCGAAAAGGTCTTCGGAAATGCGCTACAAATTAAATTCCCTACAAGGAAATACCAAATATGTGGGGATTGCTTTCAGTTTTCAGGGTTTTCATTTTTTTGCTACAAATTCTGATGTTTTGTATTGAATCTCTTTAAATTTCGAAATTTTCCCGATTTCTCGGCCAATTTTGAATATTTTTCGAAAAGGTCTCTGGAAATGCGCTAGAAATTGCATTCCCTACACGGAAATACCAAATATGTGGGGATTGCTTTCAGTTTTAAGGGTTTTCATTTTTTTGCTACAAATTCTGATGTTTTGTATTGAATCTCTTTAAATTTCGATATTTTCCCGATTTCTCGGCCAATTTTGAATATTTTTCGAAAAGGTCTTCGCAAATGCGCTAGAAATTAAATTCCCTACACGGAAATACCAAATATGTGGGGATTTCTTGCAGTTTTAAGGGTTTTCATTTTTTTGCTGCAAATTCTGATGTTTTGTATTGAATCTCTTTAAATATCGATATTTTCCCGATTTCTCGGCCAATTTTGAATATTTTTCGAAAAGGTCTTCGGAAATGCGCTAGAAATTAAATTCCCTACACGGAAATACCAAATATGTGGGGATTGCTTTCAGTTTTAAGGGTTTTCATTTTTTTGCTACAAATTCTGATGTTTTGTATTGAATCTCTTTAAATTTCGATATTTTCCCGATTTCTCGGCCAATTTTGAATATTTTTCGAAAAGATCTTCGGAAATGTGCTAGAAATTAAATTCCCTACACGGAAATACCAAATATGTGGGGATTGATTTCAGTTTTAAGGGTTTTCATTTTTTTGCTACAAATTCTGATGTTTTGTATTGAATCTCTTTAAATTTCGATATTTTCCCGATTTCTCGGCCAATTTTGAATATTTTTCGGAAAGGTCTTCGGAAATGCGCTAGAAATTAAATTCCCTACACGAAAATACCAAATATGTGGGGATTGCTTTCAGTTTTAAGGGATTTCATTTTTTAGCTACAAATTCTGATGTTTTGTATTGAATCTCTTTAAATTTCGATATTTTCCCGATTTCTCGGCGAATTTTGAATATTTTTCGAAAAGGTCTTCGGAAATGCGCTAGAAATTAAATTCCCTCCACGGAAATATCAAATATGTGGGGATTGCTTTCAGTTTTAAGGGTTTTCATTTTTTTGCTACAAATTCTGATGTTTTGTATTGAATCTCTTTAAATTTCGATATTTTCCCGATTTCTCGGCCAATTTTGAATATTTTTCGAAGAGGTCTTCGGAAATGCGCTAGAAATTGAATTCCCTACACGGAAATACCAAATATGTGGGGATTGCTTTCAGTTTTAAGGGTTTTCATTTTTTTGCTACAAATTCTGATGTTTTGTATTGAATCTCTTTAAATTTTGATATTTTCCCGATTTCTCGGCCAATTTTGAATATTTTTCGAAAAGATCTTCGGAAATGTGCTAGAAATTAAATTCCCTACACGGAAATACCAAATATGTGGGGATTGATTTCAGTTTTAAGGGTTTTCATTTTTTTGCTACAAATTCTGATGTTTTGTATTGAATCTCTTTAAATTTCGATATTTTCCCGATTTCTCGGCCAATTTTGAATATTTTTCGGAAAGGTCTTCGGAAATGCGCTAGAAATTAAATTCCCTACACGAAAATACCAAATATGTGGGGATTGCTTTGAGTTTTAAGGGTTTTCATTTTTTTGCTACAAATTCTGATGTTTTGTATTGAATCTCTTTAAATTTCGATATTTTCCCGATTTCTCGGCCAATTTTGAATATTTTTCGAAAAGATCTTCGGAAATGCGCTAGAAATTAAATTCCCTACACGGAAATACCAAATATGTGGGGATTGCTTTCAGTTTTAAGGGTTTTCATTTTTTTGCTACAAATTCTGATGTTTTGTATTGAATCTCTTTAAATTTCGATATTTTCCCGATTTCTCGGCCAATTTTGAATATTTTTCGAAAGGGTCTTCGGAAATGCGCTAGAAATTAAATTCCCTACACGGAAATACCAAATATGTGGGGACTGCTTTCAGTTTTAAGGGTTTTCATTTTTTTGCTACAAAAAACTTGATGTTTTGAATTGAATATCTTTAAATTTCGATATTTTCCCGATTTCTCGGCCAATTTTTAATATTTTTCGAAAAGGTCTTCGGAAATGCGCTAGAAATTAAATTCCCTACACGGAAATACCAAATATGTGGGGATTGATTTCAGTTTTAAGGGTTTTCATTTTTTTGCTACAAATTCTGATGTTTTGTATTGAATGTCTTTAAATTTCGATACTTTCCCGATTTCTCGGCCAATTTTGAATATTTTTCGGAAAGGTCTTCGGAAATGCGTTCGAAATTAAATTCCCTACACGAAAATACCAAATATGTGGGGATTCCTTTCAGTTTTAAGGGTTTTCATTTTTTTGCTACAAATTCTGATGTTTTGTATTGAATCTCATTAAATTTCGATATTTTCCCGATTTCTCGGCCAATTTTGAATATTTTTCGAAAAGGTCTTCGGGAATGCGCTAGAAATTGAATTCCCTACACGGAAATACCAAATATGTGGGGATTCCTTTCAGTTTTAAGGGTTTTCATTTTTTTGCTACAAATTCTGATGTTTTGTATTGAATCTCATTAAATTTCGATATTTTCTCGATTTCTCGGCCAATTTTGAATATTTTTCGAAAAGGTCTTCGGAAATGCTCTAGAAATTAAATTCCCTACACGGAAATACCAAATATGTGGAGATTGCTTTCAGTTTTAAGGGTTTTCATTTTTTTGCTACAAATTCTGATGTTTTGTATTGAATCTCTTTAAATTTCGATATTTTCCCGATTTCTCGGCCAATTTTGAATATTTTTCGAAAGGGTCTTCGGAAATGCGCTAGAAATTAAATTCCCTACACGGAAATACCAAATATGTGGGGATTGCTTTCAGTTTTAAGGGTTTTCATTGTTTTGCTACAAATTCTGATGTTTTGTATTGAATCTCTTTAAATTTCGATATTTTCCCGATTTCTCGGCCAATTTTTAATATTTTTCGAAAAGGTCTTCGGAAATGCGCTAGAAATTAAATTCCCTACACGGAAATACCAAATATGTGGGGATTGCTTTCAGTTTTAAGGGTTTTCATTTTTTTGCTACAAATTCTGATGTTTTGTATTGAATCTCTTTAAATTTCGATATTTTCCCGATTTCTCGGCCAATTTTGAATATTTTTCGAAAGGGTCTTCGGAAATGCGCTAGAAATTAAATTCCCTACACGGAAATACCAAATATGTGAGGATTGCTTTCAGTTTTAAGGGTTTTCATTGTTTTGCTACAAATTCTGATGTTTTGTATTGAATCTCTTTAAATTTCGATATTTTCCCGATTTCTCGGCCAATTTTTAATATTTTTCGAAAAGGTCTTCGGAAATGCGCTATAAATTAAATTCCCTACACGGAAATACCAAATATGTGGGGACTGCTTTCAGTTTTAAGGGTTTTCATTTTTTTGCTACAAAAAACTTGATGTTTTGAATTGAATATCTTTAAATTTCGATATTTTCCCGATTTCTCGGCCAATTTTTAATATTTTTCGAAAAGGTCTTCGGAAATGCGCTAGAAATTAAATTCCCTACACGGAAATACCAAATATGTGGGGATTGATTTCAGTTTTAAGGGTTTTCATTTTTTTGCTACAAATTCTGATGTTTTGTATTGAATCTCTTTAAATTTCGATACTTTCCCGATTTCTCGGCCAATTTTGAATATTTTTCGGAAAGGTCTTCGGAAATGCGCTAGAAATTAAATTCCCTACACGAAAATACCAAATATGTGGGGATTCCTTTCAGTTTTAAGGGTTTTCATTTTTTTGCTACAAATTCTGATGTTTTGTATTGAATCTCTTTAAATTTCGATATTTTCCCGATTTCTCGGCCAATTTTGAATATTTTTCGAAAAGGTCTTCGGGAATGCGCTAGAAATTGAATTCCCTACACGGAAATACCAAATATGTGGGGATTGCTTTCAGTTTTAAGGGTTTTCATTTTTTTGCTACAAATTCTGATGTTTTGTATTGAATCTCATTAAATTTCGATATTTTCCCGATTTCTCGGCCAATTTTGAATATTTTTCGAAAAGGTCTTCGGAAATGCTCTAGAAATTAAATTCCCTACACGGAAATACCAAATATGTGGGGATTGCTTTCAGTTTTAAGGGTTTTCATTTTTTTGCTACAAATTCTGATGTTTTGTATTGAATCTCTTTAAATTTCGATATTTTCCCGATTTCTCGGCCAATTTTGAATATTTTTCGAAAGGGTCTTCGGAAATGCGCTAGAAATTGCATTCCCTACACGGAAATACCAAATATGTGGGGATTGCTTTCAGTTTTAAGGGTTTTCATTGTTTTGCTACAAATTCTGATGTTTTGTATTGAATCTCTTTAAATTTCGATATTTTCCCGATTTCTCGGCCAATTTTTAATATTTTTCGAAAAGGTCTTCGGAAATGCGCTAGAAATTAAATTCCCTACACGGAAATACCAAATATGTGGGGATTGATTTCAGTTTTAAGGGTTTTCATTTTTTTGCTACAAATTCTGATGTCTTGTATTGAATATCTTTAAATTTCGATACTTTCCCGATTTCTCGGCCAATTTTGAATATTTTTCGGAAAGGTCTTCGGAAATGCGCTAGAAATTAAATTCCCTACACGAAAATACCAAATATGTGGGGATTCCTTTCAGTTTTAAGGGTTTTCATTTTTTTGCTACAAATTCTGATGTTTTGTATTGAATCTCTTTAAATTTCGATACTTTCCCGATTTCTCGGCCAATTTTGAATATTTTTCGGAAAGGTCTTCGGAAATGCGCTAGAAATTAAATTCCCTGCACGAAAATACCAAATATGTGGGGATTGCTTTCAGTTTTAAGGGATTTCATTTTTTTGCTACAAATTCTGATGTTTTGTATTGAATCTCTTTAAATTTCGATATTTTCCCGATTTCTCGGCCAATTTTGAATATTTTTCGAAAAGGTCTTCGGAAATGCGCTAGAAATTAAATTCCCTACACGGAAATACCAAATATGTGGGGATTGCTTTCAGTTTTAAGGGTTTTCATTTTTTTGCTACAAATTCTGATGTTTTGTATTGAATCTCATTAAATTTCGATATTTTCCCGATTTCTCGGCCAATTTTGAATATTTTCCGAAAAGGTCTTCGGTAATGCGCTAGAAATTGCATTCCCTACACGGAAATACCAAATATGTGGGGATTGCTTTCAGTTTTAAGGGTTTTCATTTTTTTGCTAGAAATTCTGATGTTTTCTATTGAATCTCTTTAAATTTCGATATTTTCCCGATTTCAGGACCAAAAGGTCTTCGGAAATGCGCTAGAAATTAAATTCCCTACATGGAAATACCAAATATGTGGGGATTGCTTCCAGTTTTAAGGGTTTTCATTTTTTTGCTACAAATTCTGATGTTTTGTATTGAATCTCTTTAAATTTCGACATTTTCCCGATTTCTCGGCCAATTTTGAATATTTTTTGAAAAGGTCTCTGGAAATGCGCTAGAAATTATATTCCCTACACGGAAATACCAAATATGTGGGGATTGCTTTCAGTTTTAAGGGTTTTCATTTTTTTTGCTACAAATTCTGATGTTTTGTATTGAATCACTTTAAATTTCGATATTTTCCCGATTTCTCGGCTAATTTTGAATATTTTTCGAAAAGGTCTTCAGAAATGCGCTAGAAATTAAATTCCCTACACGGAAATACCAAATATGTGGGGATGGCTTTCAGTTTTAAGGGTTTTCATTTTTTTGCTACAAATTCTTATGTTTTGTATTGAATCTCTTTAAATTTCGATATTTTGCAGATTTCTCGGCCAATTTTGAATATTTTTCGAAAAGATCTTCGGAAATGCGCTAGAAATTCAATTCCCTACACGGAAATACCAAATATGTGGGGATTGCTTTCAATTTTAAAGGTTTTCATTTTTTTGCTACAAATTCTGATGTTTTGTATTGAATCTCTTTAAATTTCCATATTTTCCCGATTTCTCGGCCAATTTTGAATATTTTTCGAAAAGGTCTTCGGAAATGCGCTAGAAATTAAATTCCCTACACGGAAATACCAAATATGTGGGGATTGCTTTCAGTTTTAAGGGTTTTCATTTTTTGCTACAAATTCTGATGTTTTGTATTGAATCTCATTAAATTTCCATATTTTCCCGATTTCTCGGCCATTTTTGAATATTTTTCGAAAAGGTCTTCGGAAATGCGCTAGAAATTAAATTCCCTACATGGAAATACCAAATATGTGGGGATTGCTTTCAGTTTTAAGGGTTTTCATTTTTTTGCTACAAATTCTGATGTTTTGTATTGAATCTCTTTAAATTTCGATATTTTGCAAATTTCTCGGCCAATTTTGAATATTTTTCGAAAAGGTCTTCGGAAATACGCTAGAAATTGAATTCCCTACACGGAAATACCAAATATGTGGGGATGCTTTCAGTTATAAGGGTTTTCATATTTTTGCTACAAATTCTGATGTTTTGTATTGAATCTCATTAAATTTCCAAATTTTCCCGATTTCTCTTGCAATTCTGAATATTTTTCGAAAAGGTCTTCCGAAATGCGCTAAAAATTAAATTCCCTACACGGAAATACCAAATATGTAGGCATTGGTTTCAGTTTTAAGGGTTTTCATTTTTTTGCTACAAATTCTGATGTTTTGTATTGAATCTCTTTAAATTTCGATATTTTCCCGATTTCTCCGCCAATTTTGAATATTTTTCGAAAAGGTCTTCGGAAATGCGCTAGAAATTAAAT